>OY720034.1:1355551-1917277 GCA_963082485.1 Eudonia mercurella | reverse complement strand
TTAAATAAAAAGAGATACCAACCTAGACCCTCGTGGAGCGTCTCGGGCGCGCCTGGTGCAGGCTCGCAGTCGCGCGGCGGCAGGCGGCCGGCGAGCGCGCGCGCCCCCGCCGCGCCCGCGACACGCCCACGCCACTGTCACCGCTGTGGCCGGACACCAGCGACTCACTGTCGCTCTGGTTGGACGTGTAGCCGATCACGTCCACCTCATCTGGAATAGGTGGAAAGAGGGATGTTTTAATATGACTGCCAATGCAAACAAAATCAGCGTTGTAATTCCTCGAAGCTGAAATATTATGCCGTGGGCCCTATTAGGTATTAAGTATGCTAGGCGTTCTCTCCTTCCATAATATTTTACGTATTTCTACATCGTCATCAGTCTTCAACTCACTCGCCTACAACTCTTACGGTATGGTCCTACGAGCCGAGCTCACAAGTGAAGAATTTAAAAAAAAAGTTCTTATAAGTGTACAAGGACTTACTTCATTCTAGAAATATTGAACATTGGAATGAACTTTAAGAATATTCTAACAAAAGCATATTAAGAAGTTTAAAAAATAATTTACCCTAACGACTTGCCCAAAAAGTAATTGAATTTGTTAATGAATAATCCCCATTAGCGAACCAACGCTTTATACAAATAAATCTAGAACACAAATGAATTATGACGCGCCCCGTAATAAATTATGGATTCGAATAATTCATTGTTCCGTCGGGCGAAAGTTTTTAAATCGTTTAAACGTTAGAATTTTTTTTAGCATATAGCTGGAATCGTCTTTGGCGAAACCGAAACAAAAAAGTTTGTTAATACTTGACATTTTTAGTCAGCTTGTGACTACAAGCGGTAAAACTCTGCCAATACATCGTGTACTTTGATTAATTTCATAAAAGACTTAAATACCGATTTATGTAAGACAAGAACACTGGGTAAAAGTACATGTCAATACTTAGAAGGATACGTTTTCTTGGGTGCTAGGTACTTGAGAAAATGCTTAGGACAAGTCGCAAAACAAAATGCCAACGCTATGGGATGATTCTCGTGAACGTGATCGTAAAAGTATACGCAAGACGCTTCTAGTATCTACTAGCACTCGAGCTCTAATCCGATCTGTCGGTGTAGCACGGCGCTATTATTGCAGAATCGAGGCTTCGTTGGGGCAACGCAGGAATGGATCTTAATTCGCTTGCATCGAGAATGAATTTGCATTTTTTTTTGGTCCACCCACCCGCGCTACGGGATTAAGGGCGGCGGCAGCGCTCCGATGTTTGCATGATATGTGATGTGCGAATAATCCTTCGTATATTCCAGTCTCGCAGATTAAATATTCTGCGCTCACAGATAACTTTTTTTACTATCACTGGCATGTTGGTGAAAATAAATTCGAATAGTCATGTCGGTAATTAAGTAGCAAGTCGTTCAAGGATATTATATTAAAGTTTTTGTAGTGGCTAGCGCGTTCTAGCTATCTGTATAAGCACGAGTTCTCCATAATTGCGACGTCATAGTTATATGTCAATTATATTATAATTATATATAGGTATGTAGGTTTACATATAAGTCATAAACAACGTCATTTATAAGTACGTCTTTCTTTAGAGCCGATCAAAAATATTGTTTCAAATAAAAGCCTTTGTATCACATCACTTTAAGATGATTTCATACAATTGTCGGTTTTTAATTAAAGCACTGTCATTAGTGTGAATCAGTGCACGGTATAATTGGACAAATTATACGGGTCGAACAATATCGAAGCGAATCTATATTGGCGCCCAACGAGGTACTAACTAAAATTGACAATTTTTCAATTGACATCGTTTGTTGCAGTTTTAAAATTTGAAACATTAAACTTCGACGGATATCGTCATCCAAGCAAAAAGATCTAGGTTTCACTTTTATTTTTTGCACTATTATTTAGCAAGATGAACTAAGCTTAATTATAAAATGTTCACGTGTTTTCATAAAGACATAAAGCAATAAATATTTATTTTATATATTAAGTTAATAAATAAAAACAACTTTAAAAAACCTAGTTACCATCTTCAAATATTAGTTTAGTTTTATTATGACTTTGAATATTGTGTTTTACAACGCCTACATTCGTCCGTATAATCAATACTGATTCTGTACAAACAAAGATCAAAGGAGACGTAATGGGTGAAGCGTTAGCTCGCTACGTGTATCTTTAATGAGTAGGTTGGGCGAATATCGTACAACGATCCAGAGCTTTGTACTCTAATTAAGCACAAACGTACGATAAAAAATCGTGTTGAAGACAAAATCAGTTTTGTTATTGGCGCCAATTTCTCTCTTGCTATTCCATTAAACGTGTGTATTTAATGAGTAGGCTGAGTGTATGACGTTATGTCGTATGTTGACATAATAGCTTTGTACGTACTCTAAATAGGCATAAACGTTAGATACAACTTCATATTGAAGGCATCAACAGTTTTGTTATTGGCGCACGACGTGGTACCGATGTCTCTCTTGCTAATAAACATGTATCTTTAATGAGTAAGCTGAGTATATGACGTAATGTCGTACGTTGACATAAAGCTTTGTACGTACTCTAATTAGGCATATTTTATCTAAATCTAAATCTAAATAGGCCATATTTTTATATTTCTAGCATTGTTTATACACACTGTACAGCAATTTGCAGTGTGTGTGTGCAAGTGGCTGTGCCGGTGGAAACCGGTTTGTCCTCTCGCGTCTTGTTCGTGAACCCGTCGGTGAGAGGTTCACGCACACATAACCGTGCTATAGTAGTAGTGTACCTGTCACAGCGCGCTCTAAGGAAGTGTTCGGCTATTTACTCATGTGCTACCTACTACTATTTAAATTAAACAAAAACTTTGTTCACCTTTGCATACAAGCTACAATTGTACCACAAACTTGAATCACAAATGTAATTTATCGTAGACCAATTTTTTAATGTTATACGTAAACGTACAATGAAACCGTTTCACACGCACCACCTATTAACACAATATTTCGACAGTGGAATTTATTTCCGACAGAAATTGAATAGGAGTGGACTGCGAAGCTGAAACTGCGTTAACGCAATAAATTTGAACGCGGCCGGATAGTGTGCAACGCTTTATGATCTTGGTTTGCTGTTCCAAATTCCAATGCAGTTGTGCTGCGCTGCGGCATACAAATAAGAGCGGTTACACGCGGCGAGTTTCTACAGGCAGCGCGTCTACTGCGTTCTAGCCACGATGCAGCAGCGATGCAGTTACCAACCCTTAACACATACTTTCTCTTCAGGTTATAATTACTAATTGTAGAGTGTACGCTGGCGCTTCAAGGATTTTCTGCATCCACTTTTTTCCGGTTTTTTATATTCACCGTCGTTGTTATAAAAGGCCTTATGACAACCAACGCTTATGATGACAGTCGTCAAGACTCCACTTCATCACTCTTTTGTCTCCACCGGGCATCGGTTCTGCGATTTATGTGACCCGCTCCATCATCACTTTCTTTGCTCAACTATACTCGATATAGCCTACGTCATTTTGACACATAAAGAGTGATACAAAAAATGTCGCATTCCAGATTGAATGCGTATTTTTTTTTCATTATGGAAGATACGACTTTAAATAGCAATACATTCGGCATGCTGTTGCGGTAGACACTGATCGTCTATACTTCGTGCTGTAGTGATACAATTGCAAACGTGATACAGCACCGATACAAACGCTTATCAGCATCCATAGAAGCGTTAGTATTGCGATGCGGTAGCGTGACCCACAAACGCGCGTTTCTATCGCAGAAAAAAGTCGCAGTGTGTGACCGCTCTACAGCGGGGTGAAATGGGATGGTTGATTCGGCGAAAATGTCAAGCGTTTGGTTTGACAGGAACACGTGACGTTGAATACCGCAATCACAACTGCTCACGAATTTTAAAATACTCGTGTATGTTTTGAGCTATTAAATTATATGTTCATTTATTGATAACAATCTAAACTTAACGCGAAGACTGATCGAAATGAAACACTTCATTTGTATCTTCTTTAACCATATATCTACATAATTTTGTTTCATTTTTTTTATTTTTTTTTATTTCGTGGAAAACAAACGGCTATTTTACTTAAACAATAGTGCAGTGTTTCTTAAAAACAAAAAGCCTTATGTACACTCTTCACAGGTAGAAGAAAATGTTAAGTTGTTAATTCAAGATTCATAATCCATAACATTTAAACGCCACACCGTTAGGCTGAAACCATAGCACATAGGGAAATTGGTCCATAAACTACCAATCTGGTCTGGACCAATCGAAGTCTTGTGCGAGCGCAACGGCAATATATTCGCGCGCTTGCGAGTGAAACAAGTACAGCCACGTCATTGTACGAAATTCTATATTGTTGTTTGAATTGATACTTAATAAAGCTACGGTATACGATACTTAAGGATACTTAGGATGCCTAATAAACATTAAAAAATCAATCTCCGAAAGCTGTAACGCAATAACTTGAGTTACTTTAAATCCATATCTATATATGAGTGGTATAAATATAGTATATACGTACATAATATAAGTACACAAACGCGAGGCGACAGCCATTATTTACAGCGGCTTTAATGGCGCCGAGCCTCGGCCCAAATTAATAATAATACAGATGTATGGAAACGCTGCCATTACTTAACTATCTGAATGGACTTTGATTTATTAATGCTCCATTTAAGTCCCGGGACTTGGTAATCTGTTTCATAAATACTAAATGCCATTTGCGGTGCGGCAGCGAAATTTTGACGGGCTTAAAACGCCTCGAGCTCGGCGCCACGACTACTGATTGAAAACGTATATTGAAATATAAATATTTTAGTTTAGGTATTATTATGTAAAGTAGAAGAAAATTGCGCATTTAATAGCCCTCTGTTGGGCAAATTACATCACATAGGCAAAGGTCTTCATCATTGTAATTAAGTCATCACAGCGTTGGTGATCATAAACTCGGAAATATGCATCGAAAAATCCGAAACACATGATCCGACCTGGGAATTAAACCCAACATTTCTGAATATCGGTCACTGAGGCGTTATGTAACGATAATTAGGTATGTGACGAATATTTTTCCATAATCAAACAAACCAACAGCATACATATACATACAGCAACATACTATGTTAACAAAAAAAACCTATATTACCTATTTGTTTTATAAACTTTACGCGAACACTAACTGTTGACGTGAAGGTATGGCATTCATTTTACATATTATTCTATCGAACATTATTTCGAACCCTTCTCATAAGTGGGTACTTTGACATTAACAAAACAGGTGTCGGTCGTTACATTATTAAAGACGTGCAAACAGCTTCATAAATACAACCTACAGTTCCATCATTTTGTGCATCAAAATCTGTGCTTTTTCCTTTAGCGCGAAATGTTTCGCTCCGCTCGCTGGCAACGCTGTAAAATATAATATCGAAAAAAAACCACGATCGAATATTGAAGGAGGCTGTGCATCCGACAGCAGCAAATGTGATATGCATAAATTCATATTTATGACGCATACACGTCGCTATCGCACGGAGCACCTCATATGCGGATATCTGCTAGTGACTTGTTTGCTACAGCTGACCGGCAAAAACTGATATGATAGGCTCATTATCAATTCCATTCTGTATGCTGTGACATATGGACACATTTTGCCACTGTTTTACTGCTCACATTAATATCTTTATCCCTTTTTTTTCAATTTTTTTCTATGTAACAATATATAAATAAATTATTTTGATTTATCAGTCGATAACTATGTATACGTATGGGCTGAAAGTTAAATGTTTTTAACTACATAAATATGAGCTGAAGAAACAACTTTTTTACCTATATGCAAAAACATACATCCTATCATCATTAATTTTAATGTAAAAATATGTAAAAAGAAAAATGAAATCATATATACTTGGCATATTTTTGCAAGCCTCATTTTAATTTTAAATTATTTAAATTATGTATGACCCGTTTTTATGAATGAAAAGATTGATTCCTCGAGCTATTTTATTGTTTGATGCCTTTTCTAATTAATTATGAAGTGTTTTCAAAAGAACACTTGGAACTACAGCTTTAACTTGTATTTCTTCTTAATTATTAAAGAAAACGGTAATAGAAAGATAGCGATATGCGAAAAGATCTACAATATATAAAGATGTAGTATGTAGTGAACAGATATTTTTTCTGCCGACTTACCATGATTTATCATGACTTTTGCGGCGAGTTTTTTTCCTATCAGTTATAAACGATGATTAGAACGACTAATTAAGAAAGTGGGTGCGCCAAAGTTCACCTAAATTTTCAACAAAAATGTTCTTCCTTACATTTTTTATCCTGTTAGGATCACAATTCCTAACTACTCTGTTTCTAATGTTCGTAATTCCGAATCATTCAACTTCATAATGTCAGTAGCATTTACCATCTATTATACTATTATTTGTTTTCCTATATTTTCTCAACAGAACCGTCTTTTACACAATAATTCTAAGTCATATCTTTTTTATTTGCTTTACTTTAAAATAAATTCGCTTAGGTTAGCGAGGAGCGAAGCGACGAGCGGGTTGGGTTGACATAAACACAGCGACACAGCCAGAAGCGACTTTAGGGCGTTTCTCACATTAATATACATCACTTTACTATGGAAATTATGTTTAGGGATAAAAGCGTTATGAAAAACAACAGTAGGAGTTTCAATATATTTACATTAGTGATATTATTAATTACAATTTTCGGAAACATGAGTGTTATGGACATCGTCTGTAATACTACAAATTGTATGAATAAAAACATAAGGAAGAAACATTTTAGGAAGAGTGATCATTCGGATTACAAATCGGTAGGAATAACAATTTCGGGTAAAACACTTTAGGTGAGCCAATATGGACCCGATTGGACCCCAAGAAAGTAATTTACCTTGCTCTCAACAATCATAACCCTGCAATGAGCGCTTGATTACTGTTTAAGGAAAGGACCGGCCATCTATACATATTGGTGATATCGTCAAATAATAGAATAAATTTAGTGAATGATCCAGGACTCGACCTTAGTTGAGCACCTCCTTTCTTCGGAAACTCCTTAAAGGATCTTTGACGAAGGAAATTTGCCCTTCAATTTGTACGGAATTGAATTTCTCTACGCGTCAAATCTCTTACGAGATCCTAATTTTACGCAAATAGGTTTTTGTTTTTTTTTTACCATTTTTCCTTAGCTTTCTTCAACGGAATCCGTTTCTAGAGCACATATTTTTTTATCACCACTTTATTAGGTGATTGTGGAGTAATGTTAATGGAGGCATTGATAATTCGCTACAGACAAACATATAAACAATTAAAACATATAAACAAACAGAGGATAAGTTCCGAATAGTTATTCCGTGTTTTGTTTCTGCCATGTAAACTTCATAAAGTAGACAAAACACGGAATAACTATTCAAAGCTTAGTAGTATTTGTTTATTTGTAAGCCCCATAGAGTAGAGTAAATCTAACTACAAATAACCATAAACAATAAAACATGAGGTACCATTAGAAACTTTCTACCATTTCGCTAATGCAATATCCGACTTTCACGTCGATTCCTGCCTGCGAAGAACTATCTTAAGTGTGCCGATATTTATAGTTCTTTTGTACGGGGCACCTGTATAGGAGCGGGAGTCTGGAGGGCTCCATAAATCTTTCGATAATTTACCGATTGTTTGTCTCCGTGGCACATAAATCCAGGAGGCCTGTCGTCCCCTCGTGACGTCACACCTACGGACTGTGCTGAAACGTGTGCTGCCAATTTAAAAAAGTGCAGAAGATAAATAATAGTGACGCTAAGCTTGAGTTACCGCTCTCAATTGGTTTCGCCGCTTGCGATTGTTTTCGTTGATTCTATCTTTTCGGTATCGTATATAACCTACTTAACTATATCGAGAAAAAAGTTTTTATTACGGTTCTAATAAATTGTAAATGTCACATATTGCGAAAAAGGAAATTCATTACAGTCTGAAAGTAAAGTATTTCGATTTTGAAACAAAAAAAGACGTATAGATAAATTATATTTCGTGTGGTTCATTAAGAAATGTAAGCGATAACGATAATTATGAGCTAAAACGTGTTGTCTGACTAGCTTTCTAGCCTATAAGAAAGTGAAAAAGCTTCATGTAAATCCTCAAATTAGTGAAGGCCACTCAGAAAGAGATGGATGGCTCTCCTTGCATTCAGAAACTTTTTCGAAAGGTCAACATTGAACTTCTTTATTTATATGTTTGTCTGTAGCGAATTATCAATGCCCCACCATTATCATTATTTAACAATGCCCTAAAAGGTAATAGAATCAGAGATTACGCTCTAGAAACGTAGCCCGTAAAAGATGAGAGAGGAAAAAGAAAAAAAAACAGAAACCTATTTGCGTAAAATTAGGATCTCGTAAGAGATTTGACGCGTAGAGAAATTCAATTCCGTACAAATTGAAGGGCAAATTAGATCCTTTATGGAGTTTCCGAAGAAAGGAGGTGCTCAACTAAGGTCGAGTCCTGGATCGTTCACTAAATCTATCCTATTATTTGACGATATCACCAATATGTATAGATGGCCGGTCCTTTCCTTAATCAATAATCAGGCGTTGGTTTCCGGGTCAAGAATTATTCAGAGCAAGGTTCATTATTACTTCTGATTAGGCAAGAATTTCAATTATCTTTTGTAGTATACTTTTCTATGCAACGACTATTTCAATGAAAGTTGTCTATTTCATGTATAGTTTCCAATCATATTTTTTACAATAGTAACGATAATGCATACAAACAACATGATATATGATAAAATATTACTACTTTACTACGCTACTGAGGTCTCGGTAGCTCAGCAGTCAGAGCATTGTACTGGTTATCCAAAGTTCGTGGGTTCGATTCCCACCCAAACTTCCTGAGGCTGGTTGATTTTTATAGTAATATTTTATCTTGTAACTGTATGCATATAGCATTATGAATTCCAAATTTAAAGTAATAAAAATAGAAATGATATATTTTTGAAATTTGAAGATAACATTGTTTACAAAGACTGTTTTTGTTAAATAAAAGAGTAATCAGCTCATAAATATCAAGCAATGAACGGAGAGCTGATTCGACAAATATTGCCAGTGCTACACAAAACTAAGTTAAAAGCTTTGAAAATTAACGCGAACATTAAACAACATTAAGTGAAATAACTTTAATAAGCTCAACCAAATTATGTTTCAAATGACAAATCGAAATTGAATTCCATTTGGATCCTTCAAGTTACTTTGTAACTACAATTTGCCGAAGTACAAGCAATTCGGGTCATCATAGCTGACAAGCCAGGAAACTTTTAGCTTTGTTCCTTCGACGAGATCTATTAAAGTAAATATCGATTTTAATAATACCCAGGTCGCAATAAAGCTAGCTCTTTGTTGTTACTTAATCTTGGTTTTGACACTGATTTTATTCAATTTGTCAGTTAAGATATACATTTTAATGAGCCTTTAACGTTCATAAGCATTTAAGGGAAAATTCTTGAACTTAATATAATAAAGCGGGATATAATGCCATATTAGATACTCCTAGATGGTCCTCGATCTATTTGTATGACGATTTGTGATGGAAATTTTTATTTTCCAAGATACCCGAGAAAAGGAATGCCCTTTGATTAATTCTTTGTTGGTTATTTCCAGTACAAGGTCTCCCGTAGTAGACTTACGAACCGATAGCGTAGTTGATAGTGAAAATTCAACTGTAGCCTATAATAATCTATGTAAAGAAAAAACTTTGTACCCCTTTTTAAGCAAGGAGTGATAGATTTGGAATAGTTAAAGTTCATAATTATGGAAAAGGAGTGCAAAAAGATAACGTTGATGTATAAAATTATGTTACATCACATTGTATACTTTGTGAACAACGGTTGAATTTCGACTACTGGACGACCACTAGTTAATGAAGACGAATTAAATTTTGATGAAACATTATCTATTTACATATAATGACTTGTCCTGACTGATTCATTATCGCCGAGCCGAAAGAGCTGAAGCTAATTAGATGAAATTTAGACTATAGGTTAATTGAGTGACGTAACCAGCCACTAAGAAAGGATTTTACGGAAATCATACCCTAACCCCAAATAGGGGGTGAAAGTTCGTATGAAAGTCCATCAGTTTTTAAGTAAAATACATGAAAATAATATAATGTAATATAAATAATGACGATAAAGAAGATCAAAATTGAGTAGAATTAAAGATGTTTCGTCCGTTTGTCCGTTTCGTACGTTCCGTTTAAGTAGGTATATAAACTATGTGAAGGTAGTCAATTTGTCCGGTATCAGGTTATCGCCGATCGCCGATTGGCATTTAACGACTTAGCACCCGGTCCGTAGTCACAACTAGTGATGTCCTTCAAACATGCTCTATAAAAATTAAGAATTCATTTTTCTTTTACAAAATTTACCATACGTATTTTTATTTTAGATTGTAAGCTTTATTATTGTACCTTTAACCTGGTTAGCTACCACCATCTCATGTAAGACATTCAACATAATAACAATCTTAGTACATAGCATTGTTGTTTCGACACTTACTTAGATAAGATAAGATTCCACAGTAGACGGATCCTGGGTTGAAAGCTCGTCGGAGGTGAAGATTCTCGGCCTTATCGTCAGTCTCACTCATGTCACTCGGTAAGTATACCATCAGTTGGTACAAAGACCTATTTCAGTCATGTTCAAGCTCTCACTAGAGGGCGCTTTAAAATAATAATGTATTTTTTACTGTAGCAACATTTTGTTTGTCGTTATTATTTGTATCCGTTCCCTTTATTACACATAATTTTATGAACTACTGTCTATTACAATATATCGCACATCCAACAACCACCATTGAACACTTTTGTTAAAATACTTTTTTGCACGGATCGCCACTGTTTGATTGTCTCGCAAGTCCCTCCGAGAAATAAAGCGTCGTATCACTGATTTCAAATACAAAATACTATAAAATAATATCATTAGTTAAAATATTCCATTTGGTTGTAAATGTATTTCATCATGCGTTTCAGATTCGGCTAATGTAAAACGTGATTCTAAATTAATTACACATTTCGGAAATCCGTGAAACAGAACAATAATATAGGATTGTATTTTATTAACCACACTATTGTGATTTGAATAAGCAATGAGTATAATTATCAGCTATTATCAAATTTATTGCGAGCCTACCCAGTCAATAGTGAATTTGTATGAATACAACAGACTATTTAATAATATGTATTCCTAACATTAGGCCTAAAAGCCTAATAATAAGTATTTCTAACATTATTAAAACTGGGGTCTTTTATCGGATCTCTGTGAACTAATGCTAAGTCCACCGCGAACCGGTCTCAGGTCCAGAGGTCCAGGGTTCGGTTCGATCGGGAGGTACTTACACATTACAGTATTCGGCTTGGTAATAGATCATATTTGAAGTTTGCCCGGCTAACTACCACCGTCATTCGTAAGTTTGGCGCTATAATAACAATGTTATTAGCAATTTTGTGTTCCGACAAAGAGACATAGCCTGTTTGCTAACGAAATGTGTCTCGTATGCGAACCACTCTAGTCTTATCACTAACTCGATAAAAACAATCGAATGGGCAGGGACATCTCTAGTTTCGACATTCGTGATTAGCCCCCATTCGAGTCCAATCGCGCACTTCGTTATCTTGTCCGCGGATGCGGGCAGCGTGACTAGTCGTTTGGCCTATCTGTAGTTGCAACAGATTACCTTGGTAACACTATTATGAACCATAGACAAGTAGACGAGACGTTAGAACCATACCTACCGACAGGGGTTGAAATGAAGCATGGCTGTAGTTGCAACATATTAGGTAGTGGCAACACCATTATGAACCATAGACAACTAGAAGAGACGTTAGAACCTCCTTTCTTTTACAGTATAGATATTGAATTGTCGGTAGCCGAACGAATAGATGCTTAATGCAAGAAATGGTGGTTTAATACTTATAGATACCTCTTACTATTGACGTTAACCCATACCTATTAACAAGCGTATTAATTACCTTTTCTGGGTGGGTTGAGAGGTCTACCTTTTATTATAAAAACGCATTTAATAATAATCTTTAAAATAAAAATCAAATGAATCTATATATCCTTATAAATTTACTTCTTATTTTTAAGTGCTAATTGCTGCACTGAATTTTTTTCACTGTATTTTATAAATATTTAATTCAGCTTCAATAAAAAGTAAAATTTACTATAGCGTTGTGTTATCAAATTTGTGGTATTTCATTTTCAAAGATGAATCTGCATAGCCATCGGTTGCAATAACCTTTGGATAGATGGTACTGTGCTGCAATAAGCACTCAAAAAATTAAAAAGCAGTGACAAAATTCAGCGCTTACGTCAGCTTTTACGGTAGCATAGCGGTCAGTGCAGCCACCCGGATTGCGGAAGACCCAGGTTCATGACCATTCCTGGCTGGGTCGGGTGGGCGTTTAATTTTTTCACTGTATTTTATAAATATTTATATCCTATTCCCATCTTCGCAAAAGTAGCTTAACTTGCACGATAGCCAACCAGAAACACCACCAACGCGCCTCCCCCAACAAACCAAAACATAATCAAAACAAGCCCTTTCACTAAACACCCAAGTGTCGGCCCAAGAAATCCCGTATCGGAAGTCATAATTCCCGCTGATACATTAATTAACACGGCGACCTAATTAAACTCGGCTAGTTGCGGCACTTAGCGCCTCGCATCCACCGCCTTTGCGAGCTTGATAGCGGAACATGAAGTTTTATCTGTGGCATTAATCTTATGGGACAGCCGAGGAGGTTGGAGGGTAGTGCACGGGTTGTTCGTGAAATGAAGTGGGTACCTTCCTATCATGTATATTATAACTATTTGAATAATGTGAAACATCAGCACATTATAATAATCATAAGATATAAAGAGTAGTGTATTAATTTTCTACCAAAATCCATAAACTTTATTTATTTTTCTTTTAGTTGATGGCTTCGTGCGATTAGCACATTTATTAGTCAGTGTCAAAGTAATTTTTCTAACAAGTAATACATAAATAAACAATATTTCATTCCTGTATGATGATGATGATGGATGATAGATGATAGAAATGAGAACTGAGAAATATTGTTTATTTATGTATTACTTGTTAGAAAAATTACTTTTACACTGGCTAACTTCGAGTATCTCAGTAAAGATGTGGGGTTTTACTAAGTCCTCGGGCGGACTTCTTGAGAGAATTTGAAAACAGACATTGCACTGTTTTGTTTCATTTGCCAACACTCATGCACACTCACGAACACTTAACGGTTAATAATCCACCATTATTTGACATTAATATTCCACATAACACAAATTTTAGAAAATAAAACAAAACCGCAGACATGACTCTTGACTTTCCCGCCAAGAAGTCAAACCATAAACTGTAATTAAAATAAAAACCACATTCCGCTATGTTGGTTTCGCCACTTTTTTCAGTTGTCATTGGCATTTCACGTAGGCGCGGGAACGTTCCATTTTTAGATATTTTTTTTAACTTTTTATATTATAAATATAATACATCAAAACATGTTTCCTACAAATTATAACCGCCATCGAGAGAGTAATAAAAAGAAGTAGCCAGCATTTATCTATATGTTAATACGTGAAGCGAAAACATTGTACTCGTTTTTACGAAAATTGCGCGGACGGAGGAGTATGAAATTTCGCACACTTTTAGTTTATATAGAGAAGGTTATACGAATGTTAATATATTTTTTTAATTATGCATAAAAATACATTATTATCAACAAAAACAACATTACACACACTACCATGTATTTGACACACACGTATTGTTTGTCTTTAATGCGGCCGACGACATCTGTCAATGCCAATCCAAACTCACATTCTATCTTTTTAAATTTTTCATTGCTTATGATACAATCCGTGCAGCTTTAATAAAATTACGGTCTAATTTCGACCACTGGGCGACCACTAGTTTTGATAAATTGCCATCAACAAACAACACAATACTTTCTTTCTTTCTTTTTTTCAACAAAATAAAATAAAAAAATAGGCGTAAAAACAAAAATAAATCTATAAAACCGTTTTCCCGATAAAAATGCAAAGTGGACTCTGAAAATAGAGTTGTGATGATTTATTTGCACAATAAATCAAATACGGGCACATAAATTCCGGCAAATATTTGTTTATTCAAAACAAAGGCGGGTCCGGTATTATTACTCCCGGTATTTGATATATACTGCTCATAAAAAAAGGAACAATCTGATTTTATGAATGTCCAGCTTGGGGTCCGGTTCAAGATGAAAAAAAGTTTAGGTAAAGTTTAAAGGCCATACTCAGAATATGAATTAGGGACGCTCATTTCTTAAGCCGTATACTTATTTATTTTTATTTAGGTCCCACAAAAGTAAAATTTACAATTAAATGATTTTTAATTTTTTACGAAAGTCCTAGACGTCCTAGTATTTAGTGATAGTGCTTATAAATCTCACTTGCTAAACATTCAACAATCCACTTAGTGGCTGTTTTATATTATTTTATTTGTTGGTTTAATTACATGTATTTATTTTTCTCGTTGGCCTTTTTTGAGATGGTTTATATAGTAGGGATATTGTTAATTAATTTGTATTGTATGTCTGCCTTATCTTTATGCACCACACCAGCACTATGCAGATTTTGTCTTTTAACATTTATTACTTACAACTATAGGATTTTAGTACCAGGCAGTTTGTTATTATTAGTAAAATTTTAAACGCGAGGCACGTTGCGCGTTTTCTCCACGGATTTCGGCAGAATATCAGTGTTGTGACCTTGGTTGCAACAAAAAAAAACTGAGTCCGGAGCCCTTTCGTTGACTCGACACATACTAGGTTACACTAAGGTTGTATTGTTTTGTTGATATTTTTAAGTTCCTGTTTTTTTAATGTGACTTTGTGTATGTGTCGTGTATTACCAATAAATGTTTATTCATTATTCATTCATAATCAGAAAAAAATGTTAATTATAATAATTGTGAATAATTTATTATTGTAGTGCTAATAAGGGGCATAAACTTCCAAAATACTAATAAATAAATACTAATCTGTCGAGTTTCTTATCTAAAATAGCTGAGTGAACTTGAGTTTAAATATTATTCTTGGTTATCTGCAGTGTTATTTTTTTTTCGATCTCACGCTAATGTAAAGGGAAATAACTCATGCAGCCTAAACTTAACTACCCTGCCAAGATGTCACAAGCATGTTTAAATAGAGCTCGTCTAAAGAAAATAAATATGTTTTTCTTTAATGTGAAACCAACCAAAGAGTTTCCAAGCTAAGTAAAGGAAGCAACCTTCAACCTTAATGCTCTAAGCCTTCAACAGTCCAGCTCACATTATTTTCTCTTTACCACTGAACATTTTGTCCTATGATTTCTTACTGAAACATTACTCGTAGTTAATCCAAGGATATATTACTGCAATATTTTTTAAGCAGGAAACCGGATACGTTGGTCGCTCGGCAAGCAGCCTTAGGAGTCTGGGATAATTTATCGGCGAGAAATATTTTGTGTATCTCATTTCGGAAGCACTTTGACCCTTCAAAGGTACGCCGTCTAAATTGGAAGGGCTCTAGATGTTTAAGGTTTCTTTTGGCGGATCTAAAAATACTACTTTGGCCAATCAAATTATTTTCTCTTTATAATTCAAGCAGTTGCTGGGTGGAAATATTTATATAAAATATCAATGATAATATGAACTGCTTTTAAGATCCAGAGCACTAAATCACAGTATAAATAGTACCTATATATAGTATGTAGATACATATTCTGTGACTACAGTGCAGTTAAATTTTAATTTATTTTTTTATTTAAAAATATATAGGTACCTACCACATTTATAAAGTGTATGTTATTTACTTATGTGTAAAACTCTTTTACATAAACTGTCTTTAGTTTGACATATTTTTGTATATGTAATTCAAAGTTCATTGTCTGTCACAAATAAAAAGACCAAGTTCATCACTTCTGCCGACTGTACAAAGTGACGCGAAGGTGTACAACAATAAGGAGTGTGCCGGTGCGCGCGGACCATCGTAATTAATAAACCGGGGCGCAGAGTGCGCGCGATAAGCCACACCGCTCGTAAATCACGCATGCTAATGACGCGCGCAAATATGCCTTCCACGTGTACAGTGGGCTAACGAAAATGGAAAGCACTCACGGGTTTAATACAATTTCGAACTTGGTAGCCGAGCGCGGGAGGGTGCACGAGTTGGGCGTTGTAATTGTTGTAATCGCATTCGGTTACCGGTACAAATCAAATTAGTAAACGAACTCTTTTAAAACTTTGTCTTTACGTAGGGACTATCGAAACGTAACAGTGCTACTAACATTATTTATAGTGCATTAAACTTTGAAGCTAGCCAGACGGACTTATTGCGTGAGACTTTAAGATAATCGTAGCTACCCAGGAAGACTTAGAATTAGCTTTACTACCAACGAAATACAGTACAATAAACAAGACTGCAGCCTTTTTACGTCTTTTAGACAGAGGCAGAGTTGGCAAGTTAGTAATTGTTTCTAAATATACAAAAGTAAAAACAATAATTCTCATAATTTTCTAATTTATAAATGAACTCACAAAGAGAGGTAGGTGTGGCAAACGCTAACTGAAGGCAAATCTTCGTCGCTCGTAATTCTTGCTTTAGTTCATTAATAATAAATGATGACTGTACGTGAGAAATTGGTTACCATAGCCACTATTATATCTAGCCTTTGAAACCAAAGAAGGATAAATGAGTTCTGCATAAAACTTTAAAGTGAACTTAAAATGAATTTTAGCTGCTGCTATATTCTGATATTGAGCTATAATGATGAGTTTCAACACAAAGAATAATTGCATTCAATATACGCAATATTAATAGTGATAAATTAATATGGTGTCGTTAAAGAGCGCGTTGAAAACATTTTCAACACTGTCTGAATTAATATTTATTCACATTAAAATTATTAAAAAAATACTCAATATTCAATTTTTTATTTGCAAACCCATAAGAATGGAGAAAACAAAGTCATCATCATCAGCCCATATTAAGTCCACTTCTGGACATAGGCTGATACTCTCATCCAGCTCTTGCCAGCCACCTTGCGAATATCGTCGCTTCTAAACATCGATTTAAAAATACTAAATCGATGCTTCTAAAGCCTGAAGGCGTCCTATTTTAAGGTAACAAAATGTAAAGGTCAAATTGTAGACCGTTGAGAACTAAGTATAGAAGAAAGGACAGACTAAGCGTAACTAGTAGTACCTATTATTCCCTGGAACGGAGTAACTTTACATACAAAGGTTGTAGAAAGCAGGCCCGATTAACCATCGGCGCATTGACCGGGCACTATGCGACAAAACAAATGCTCCACAAAATGCAATTATCAGCAAACAGCTGGAGGGCATGTGGAGAGGAAACGGAATCAATGCAGCACCTACTGTGCGGCCGTGACTCACAAAGATGAGATAATATAAGATACCTATCCTATAATGTAACATTTGGTTCAATAAGTCCAGATACTACTAAAACAAAGTTTTTTTGATAAAATTATTTTTATTCATCAACATAGTCTCCTTCTACTGCAATACAGTCGCTCCAACGCTTTTCTAACTTTTCTATTCCAAGAGTGTAGAAAGATTTATCTTTGGCTTTAAAATAAGCCTCCGTTGCTGCGATTACGAGTACTTCACCATTTGAGTCAAATTTCTTGCCCTGGAGCATTTTTTTAAAGTCTGCAAACAGCCAGTAATCACTGGGGGCCAGATCTGGAGAATACGGTGGATGAGGAAGTTATTCGAAGCCCAATACGTTTAGTTTGGCCATCGTTATCATGGACTTGTGACCGGCGCATTGTCCTGGTGAAAGACCACTTTTTTCTTCTTCATTTGAGGCTGTTTCTCCGCGATTTCGTACTTTAATCGCTCCAATCATCATCATCAGCTCATTTATGTCCCCACTGTCTGGGTACGAGCTTTCCCTATGGATGGATAGGGAGAACGGGCCATGAACCACCACGCGGGCCCAGTGCGGACTGGTGGTTGTTAACGATTGCTAATGCAGCCGGGACCAACGGCTTAACGTGTCTTCCGAAGCACGGAGGAACTCGAGATGATAAATTTTTGGTCACCCATCCGATGACAGGCGTTTGTGAAAGTTGCTTAACCTCAGCACTCGCAGACCGGGCGCGTTAACCACTGCGCCATCGAGCGCCATCGCTCCAATAATCCCATGTAATATTCGCTATTCGGTTCTCCCTATCCTTCCATAGGGAAGGCTCGTGCCCCAGCGTGGGGACATAGAATGAGCTGATCATGATGATGATGCGTATTATTATTAATTTTAAGCTGTTGGTAGCTTTTGTTATGTTACTTGTTTTTTAATTATGATCTGTATATTCTTTTTGTATTCGTTATTGTTACAGGCAGCAGGTTCTGGTGCAGATCTATAAATGTCACTTGCTTACATCGACAGTTTGTTAAGTAAATTTACTGCTATGCGAGCGATACATACAACAGAGTTTAATTTCAATATAGCCACGGTCACGTTCAAACAAATTATTCAGTGACCGAGAGAGTTCCACAGAAGTGCATTATCGGGCGTACCACGACCTTTACAATCCATGACAGTCCCATTTCACTGAGTCAGCTTCGACTGACCTTTACATCGCTTCAGCCATTCAATGCTTACGTGCGCATAGATTGTATCAGCGTTGCCGGCACGAGCTGTAGGGTTGGCAACTACGATGGAAATTTATATTATTTCTAGTCTCTAGACAAAACCGTCTGCCTTTTATAGGGGTTTTGGGCGTGGTTTGAATATTGCACTACTTTTCAATCTTTTTATCTTAATTACATAAAGTTCTAAATTAGATGGGAATACATGCTCCTGCCCGTTAAATGATTAGAAGCACGTACCACCAAAGAGTCTCATTCTCTATGACGTTCTCAAATTAGTGCAATGGCATTTGTGAAGAAAAATTATGGAAGGCGTATTAATTATAGTAAAATACATAAAAAAATGATTAAAAATACCCTTCAAAAATAATATGATAAAAATAAATTAATTTAATGCGAAATTAAAATATAAAAACATGACAAAGCTAGTGATAGCTGCGGTAGTTATGAAAACGTGAAGTAAATGCTTTTTAAAGTTATTTAATAATAAAAATTTAATTAATATTAATTAAATTTAAAAATATAAAATAATAGTTTTTAATGCACAAAAACATACCTTAATACAGAAAACACTGTACAGACTCATTGGAGATCTTCAAAGTAATTGATAAAATCAACCCCTAATAATAATAACCGTAGTGCCAACCCTACAGAGGTATGCTGTAGGTACGTCATATCGCGGTACGCCGCGCGTCACTTCACATACACGATTATACATAATTGCACGCCGGCCGCCTGGTCACCTACGACATGTGAGGATCAAGGGAACACCACATACTATTTGTTGGAATGTGAGGACTAAATTTTCGTAACAATGATTATTATTAAAGGGTAACACGCTCCATGATAGTTTTAACCGTCATCTGCCTTGAATACAGATACAATAGAATTTAAGTTGTTCAATTAATTTAATTAAAGATTAAAAAGCAAAAATATTCATTTGTTTTAAGAAATCTTGAGGTGATTAAGACTTTATCTATACTAATATTATAAAGAGGAAACCTTTGTATTTTGTATGTATGTATGTATGTTTGTAAAGAAAAAACTCAAAACTACTGGACCGACTTAAAAAATTCTTTCAACATTAGAATGCTACATTAGCGCTGAGTAACATAGGCTCTATTAAAAAAAAAACTAAAAACGACAATTTAATTTTCCAATACAAAATGATTTGGTTGTTTTGTTGTCATGGAAATCATTTGTATATATTTAACTCAATGATGGAAACTGTCAAAGCGGTACGAAGTCCGCCGGGTCAGCTAGTGGTGTGATATAGAGATAACGGTGGACACGCACTCAACCTGTAGTGAAATATGAACCGGACTAGAATTATTTCTGCTTTCCGATGCCCCATTTTGAAATAAATATGGGTTGTATTTAATCGATCACCAAACTAACCTAACCTAACCCACAAAAAAACTAAGTTAGTACTTACCTAAAAATACAAAGTTAGCACCTAAACTACTATTTAGATGCTAACTTAGCATTTTAGGTGCTAGCCTACTATTTTTTGTGGAGCAATTTATTATTTCTCAATAAATATTAGCAGTCGAAAAAGAGTGTTCGAGTACGTAGCTTAAAATACGTACTTTTAATACTGCTTTGCTTTCGGGGTAATTAATATTACTATGCTGTATGTGTAAGACAATGTTAGTAGCATTGTAGTGGAGCTCTCTTGAGATAACGTTTAGTGCGTTTCCACCTTCAGCCATATTGTCATTTATCATTAGATGAGACGTAAATTACAGAATACCGCATATTGCTCGTTTCCTTAATGACTAACCAGCCTTTCACATGGAAAAGTAAAAGAAATCAATCATACACCTTAACACAAAAAGCGACAAATATTTTCACAGAAGAAACAACATTACCGTACCGTGCGTACCGTTGCTTCGACAAAGGGAACAAGTGTCGCCCATTAGCGGTACAACGCTGCTAGTAATTTATCACGCGAAGCGCAAGCGTGACAGCCCTACCTGTAGCCGTTGCTCCGGCCACAACGTTGAGCGAGTAAAATACGGAAACAGAACGGCGTTGTCAAAATAGTAGCCTAAGCGCATTATAATCAGCCAGAGGGCCTAGACAAGTGGCTTATCTCTAATAGAATATCTATATATTAATACGTGAAGTAAAAATTTTGTATCCGTTTTTACGAAAATTGCGCGGACGGAGGAGTATGACATTTCGCATACTTATAGTTTATATAGAGAAGGTTATCCGAATGTTAATTTTTTTTTTTAATTTTGCATAAAAATACATTGAATCAACAAAAACAACATTACACACACTACCATGTATTTGAACACACGCGTATGTATTTGACACACACGTATTGTTTGTTTGTAATGCGGCCGACATCTGTCAATGCCAATCCAAACTCACATTCTATCTTTTTTAATTTTTCATTGCTTAGGATACAATCCATGCAGCCATACTAAAATTACGGTTGAATTTCGGCCACTGGGCGAACACTAGTAATGATAAATGTGTGGTATTGACATATGGCATAGACAATCAAAAGTCTTTGCTAAGTATCGTTCGCATATTGCGTATGATATACTACTTGCGTAATACCAAATGTCTAGGCCCTCAGATTACTTATCATTAGAACTAAAGACATTTATAGAAATTAAATAGAATGATTAACTGCAAACGATACGTATATATGACGTTTGATTGTCTTATGCCAATCACATACGTTTATCATTCTACTCAATTTCTATTGTACTAGCGTTATGCCACTTGTCTATAGTTGTAAAAATTAAAGAAATTAATAGAAATGGAATAGAATTATCAACGTATGGAATTGACTTGCAAATGAAACGATACGTGGAAATGACGTTTGATTGGCTTATCGTCCGTCGTTGTCAAACAAAAACCATCTATGTCTAAAAACAGTAGTTATGAGATAATCAAAGAAAACTTTCTCTTGTTAAATTGACATTGTAGGTAATTCTAGTAACTATTGCCAAGTTAAAGATAGCTACAATTCACAGTGTGTTTAAGCCCATAGAAGTTTTTGTATATGAAAGATTGGTCACTGAACTACTTAAAATGATCAATACTTAGAGCATTTTAATGCTCTAAGGATCAATATCTCTAAATCTCAAAAACTGGTACATTACTCTTAAAAACTGACACACCGGCTTAGTTAGACGTTAATCTTGTCCCCCTAGACAAGAGGTAAAACGCTAAAGAATAAAAATTAAATAGAATGATTATTGTATGGGCTTGACATAAACGTCATTTATACGTATCGTTCTCGTACGGGAGCTCGATGGCGCAGTGGTTAACGCGCCCGGTCTGCGAGTGCTGAGGTTAAGCAACTTTCGCAAAGGCCGGTCATCGGATGGGTGACCAAAAATTTATCATCTCGAGCTCCTCCGTGCTTCGGAAGGCACGTAAAGCCGTTGGTCCCGGCTGCATTAGCAGTCGTTAACAACCACTAATCCGCACTGGGCCCGCGTAGTGGTTTATGGCCCATTCTCCCTATCCATCCATAGGGAAGGCTCGTGCCCCAGCAGTGGGGACATAAAATGAGCTGATGATGATGATGATGATGATACGTATCGTTGACTATATGTCAATCCCGTACAATAATCATTATATTTGATTTCTATTCTATTAGCATTTTTCCACTTGTCTAAGCCGTCAGTTTGGTTCTTGTGTGTGTTGCTGGGCCACAACAAAATGGATCGACAGCATAATTATTCCACGCAGTGTGAGGTTACGGCTCTAGCGCGTAATTTATATTACGCGGCGGTCGCTTCACATGCCCGATAATGCGATTGCACGCCGGCCGCGCTGCGGGCGGGTTACGGGCTGGGCAGTGGGCACACTAGGACTAGACTATAGTCCTAGTCCTTCTATCAATAATAGTGGGCACGTTTGCTCATACTTAGCAATCGTATAACTTTAGGCAAGTATGCTACATCCTAGGCCGTTTCATCACTTACCATCAGGTGAGATCGCGGTCAAATAGTTGCCTATACATAAAAAAGTTATAAATCCCACCCGATCCTCAAAATGCCACTACACATTCGAATGATACACTAAAAATGCACACTCGCATAGGCCCAAGACACCGTACTCGTAGAACAAGAGTACGAATACCAGTTCATACGCGCTCTATACCAGGTAAAGACATGTACCCACCCTCTCTTTCTCTATTCTCCCCACCCCCACGATCTGGTCAACCCGAAAAGGGAACACGCTTGTGTGATGCCATTCTTTCTCGAAACTCTACGACGTAATGTCAGCCTGAGGAACCGTTTAAGTTTCTCGCCGCTCCTAAAAAGGTCCGGTGACACTAAAAAGGCCGGAAGAGGCCATCAGTAAACTCTCTTAAAAATCATACTAATACAAATTTTTTTTTACTATAAAATGTAAAAAGAAGTTTTTGTTATCGACACAGTATTATTTTAAAATGTTTTTGGAAGTATTTTAAAATTTTTAACGGACTGTTTTTGAAGCACCTTCTCGAGAAACTAGTAAGTACGACATATTCAATTGTCTCTGTGATCTAGTGGTTAAGACCACCGGTTTAGACCCAGAGGTCCTGGGTTCGATTCCCAGCGGGGGGTACATTTTTGTGTACTCGTTTTGGTTGTTGGTAGGGCTTGTTTGTCCGCCTGGCTAGCTACTAGTGCTACTACTGTCTTATCTAAATATGTCGCCATAACATCAATGTTTGAAGTATTGTTGTGTTCCGGCAGCTACAGATAAGATAGCCAAGACCTCAGTAAAACGAGGATTCCGGATGACGTGTGCTTCCACCATTGTCCTTATCATCACTTAAAATCAGGTGAGATGTAGGCACTGGGCTTACCCGTGATATACAGGTCAACAAACATCAAGGATAACAAAACATCAATATTCATTCGACCAAAATGTATGGAACAGCTGAAATTTTCATTCGAGAGAAACCAGATGGGTCATTGGCTCACACCGCGTTAGAGAAGGCGAACTTGTTTGCATCCCTCTTCGCAAGTAATTCGCGCCTTGATTCGGGCTCTAAATCACCACCTAGCATACCTCACCATGACTCCTACATGTCGGAGATCATTATCCACAACAAAGAGGTTCGTAGAGTACTCCGAAATCTCGACGTCAATAAGGCCAGTGGTCCAGATGGAATACCGGGTAGAGTTTTGAGGAATTGTGCACCTGAGTTGTCTCCTGTTTTGACGCGCTTGTATCGCCTCTCTCTTAAGCAGGGAGTGGTGCCAAAATCGTGGAAGCTAGCTAATGTTCAGCCTGTTCCCAAGAAGGGTAGTCGTGCCGACCCTGCAAACTACAGACCATTCGCCATAACCTCCATAATCTGCAAAGTTATGGAGAAGGTCCTAAACCACAAACTGCTGACGTACCTAAAGCACAACGATCTCCTCAGCGATCGTCAGTACGGCTTCCGCCAGGGACGGTCTACTGGAGACCTCTTAGTGTACGTCACGCATTGTTGGGGCGAAGCCATCGAGAAACACGGCGAAGCCCTTGCCGTGTCCTTGGACATCTCGAAGGCTTTTGACAGGGTTTGGCATAAAAGTCTGATAAGCAAGCTTCCCGCGTACGGCATCCCTACTGGCTTTTGCAATTGGATCACAGACTTTTTGAGTGAGCGGTCGATCAGAGTAGTCATTGATGGCTGCTCCTCTGACATCATGGCTATCGACGCCGGAGTTCCTCAAGGGTCTGTTCTTTCGGCAACTCTTTTCCTGCTTCACATCAACGACCTGCTTCAGCCAGGGATAGTTGGGTACGCAGACGATAGTACTGTTGCAGAAAGATACATTCCGGCTGCGGGAGCCAGAGAGGGAAACATTCACTCTCTAAGAGAGGCCATGGTTGAGCGAGCAGACGCGACCTTAAACCTCGTCTCCAATTGGGACGACGACAACCTGGTCCGTTTCAACGCCTCCAAAACACAAGCGTGTCTGTTCTCCGCCAAAAGGAGTCCATTTCTTCTGACTCCTACTTTCCGTGGTACGTCCATCCCAATCAAGGGCACCCTTGAGCTGTTAGGCATGGAGTTGACTGCAAATCTCAACTTCGGCTTAACCATCGAGTCCAAAGCTCAGACTGCAGCAAAAAAGCTAGGCATCCTGAACAAGGTGCGGCAGTATTTCACACCAGAGCAGATCCTTAGCCTGTACAAGGCTCAAGTCCGATCGTGCATGGAATACTGCAGTCACCTTTGGGACGGATCTGCCAAATACCAGTTGGCCGCACTCGACTCGGTGGAACGCAGAGCTATAATGCTCATCGGTGATGATGCGCTTGTCGAGGCCAAGCTTACCAGCCTCGCACATCGGCGTCGTGTCGCCTGCCTGTGTGTCTTTTACCGACTTTACCACGGAGAGTGTGCCGGGGAGCTTTTCGAGCTCATACCACCATCGCCCTTTTACCACCGAACCTCCAGACGTACTGCAGGATATCATCCCCACCTAGTTGAAATTCCACTATGTCGCACTAAGCGCTTCATGTCATCATTTTTACTGCGCACTGGCAAGGAGTGGAATTCTCTGCCATCGTCTGTGTTCCCAAAAACTTTTAACCTGAATTCCTTCAAGGCGAGAGTTAATAGGCATCTTCTAGGGCAGCTCGCTCCATCTTAGACCTCATCTACGCTCACCATCAGGCGAGATCGAGGTCAAGAGCTGTCTTATAAGGCATAAAAAAAAAAAAAAAAAAAGTTAGGGAGTTGGTCCAATAGATAGAGTTGTTCGTTTGTATCACGGGAGGCATCTCAGAAGGTTTGGATGGTGATAAAAAAGTCGACCTGTATATGTTTTTTTAAATTGCCCCCTAGTGTAACCAGCCCTAAATGCCGTCGCACTTCGCCCGCCAACGCGGAGCTGATCAAATAAGTGAACACCTCAATTGTAAATAACATCGTTAATGTGAAGGGAAGCGTGTTTCTAAATTATCATGTAGTACCACATGACCGTGGTTAACTCAGATTAATACCGTGCTTTAACATGAAAATGCTTGAAAACATTACAGAGCTTTAACATGAGCACAAAATAACACCCACAGAAAGTAAGCTGCATCATCATCATCAGCTCATTTTATGTCCCCACTGCTGGGGCACGAGCCTTCCTTATGGATGGAAAGGGAGAACGGGCTATAAACCACCACGCAGGCCCAGGGCGGATTGGTTAACTGATTTTAATTATAATTATAAGGTTAAGTGATAAATTTTTGGTCACCCATCCGATGACCGGCCTTTGCGAAAGTTGCTTAACCTCAGAACTTGCAGACCGGGCGCGTTAACCACTGCGCCATCGAGCTCCTCAATAACAATAGTTGCGCCCGGACTGTTTTAAAAAAATATATTAACGGGTAAGCACAGTGCCTTGATCTCACCTGATATTAGGTGATGATAAGGCCAAGGATGGAAGCTCACTTCACCCGGGATCCTCAACTACTGAGGCATTGGCTATCTTATCTCTAGCTGCCGGAACACAACAATGCTACAAACATTGATGTTATGGCGACATATTTAGATAAGATGGTGGTAGCTAGCCAGGCGGACAAACAAGTCCTACCACCAACCAAATCGAGTACACAAAGATGTTCTCTCCGATGGGAATCGAATCTGGGACCTGTTGGTCTTAATCACTAGACCACAGAGGCGGTTAAGAGGGCTTAAGAGGAGTTGAGTCATTTACCGTGCAATGCAAGAAGATAATCAAATTTTGAATTTTAGAAAGAGTTAAACATACCATAGACAATTTCTAATGACTGATATACACCTACCCCATCGGACGACAAACACACAAAATAAAGAGACCGCAGAAATTAAGCTTCATACAAACGCGCTCAAGCACACACATAGACAACCTCACACAGACACGGATCTCGCAACAGCTATCAAGGCTAGTTAAATCATTAAGGTATATTAAGAATAGTGTAGGGCCCAGGACGCTGCCTTGAGGTATCCCCCCCATACTCGATTTCAGTGTCAGTGCTTGTGTAACCGTTTATTTGCTCGGACTGATCCGAGCTGTTCCGAGATGCGTATCCTTGCAAGAGGCCTACGTGTGCATTGCTCAAGCTTGGTATGTTTGCTGCCGGCCGTCCGGGTCTCCTTATTTTGTGACAACGTGAAACGACACCTTCGATACAGCGCATCGCACTATATTTGCGCGCTGCTTACCCTAAACATTCAATTGAGATGCAAATATTTATTTTTACGGCTCCCGCATCAGCATGCAAACGGCCAGCGATGCGGATAGGTCACACTAGTGGAGGACTGGAGACTGGTAGACCAACTCTGTGTCTCTGTGACGATGTTATTATAGAGGTGTCTCTTTTTTTAAATATCAGACTACGTTAAGGCTCTGATAGCTGGGAACATGTTGGTCAGATCAAACGTATTAAATTCTTCATTATAATTTTGATGACGATGAAATAGATTAAAGAAATTGCTAAAATGTATCTACTACATAATCATCATCTTTGGTAATGCAAATAGCTATAATGCATAATGCTAGATTATCAAAAATTATGATAGTGTCTACGGTGCTACCTCTAAGAACTTCGTGGTCTGCCGCGTCACAGCCGGCCGTTGCTTTGTTGTTGCCTTTGCTCAAAGTTCGCTCCGCATGCATCCCAAATGCCCAGCCCGATACTTTAAATTATTAAAAAAGAAAATGCCAAATATCATACCACAGCGTCACATGAACTGTGTAAATCCACCCGCCGAGCGCGAGCCCGGTGAGGAACAAAGCCGCTTAATGAGACGTTTAATCGTCTCCCAACTATTTATACGGCCAATAAAGCCCTTGTTTACCATATCAATCCGATAGGCATAAAGCGGTAATAAAGGCCCCTGGGATGGGAGAAACTTTTTCCGGCGACCGACAATGGTACACGAATATAATGTATACAAATGTATATGTATATACGTTCGCCGAATAAGTGTGCGGCTGACAGTTAAATTGCAAAAGTTAATGCATAAATAAAAGGTAACAATATAGGCCGGGCCGTCACCCCTCGCCGGCTAAGCCTCTTACGGCGGATGCACGCTTCAAGCCTACAAGGAAAACTCTGTCCTCCCCTAAGTACACAGACGTAAGGTTCACAACAGGCATTACTCGTGTTTGAATTACCTCTTTTATTCCGATGTGAATACGTCATAAAGATCAGCCTAGATAAAAAAGAATTTTCGGTGCTGGCGAGCTGATAGAATGCTTATTTGAAATATGTAATGTATGTTAAATCAGTCGCGTGAAAAAAAATATATTTTCAGCTCAATATAACATTACGATACCTACCGCCCAACATAATTTTTTGTCGGTTAGTAGCTCAGAGTGCTAGTCCTAGCTTATAGGCTACATTGACTAACAATTTTGCAGTTAACAGTTAACTTCTATGTATCAAGCGGATGTGGTCCGATGTGTCGTGTTTTTATGTTACAGACACGGCAAACGAGCATACGGCCTCCTGATGGAAAGAGGGCACAACAGCATGTAAAAGCTTGCTTCAAACCGGAACACAGATTGCTGTGTTCATTGTGGTCATTGTGTATGCATTGGCATAACCTTGCATTCTGAATATATGTTTAAGATTGGTCTGGGGAGAAATCCAATAATTGCTTATGTCGATCCAGGATCACCCTGATAGCACGTGAGGAAATGTACACGAGTTCTTAGTAGGTTAGCTTCCCCTTCCTTCTTTGGGAATGTAAAGGGAGAATTCCACATAACTACTCTGCCCTTAATGTTGTGGTATATGCCTCAAAAATTCTCCAAAGTCCAGACGAATTGGTCATAATTCTACCACCAGATAAAATTTAAAGACTCACCGCTCTCGGAGACGGACGACGGCGACCGCTCAGCGGTGGACACGCCCGACGAGGACTCGAGCGAGGACAGTGAGTCCGCCCGCGTGCTGTGCGGCATCACCGCCTCGGCGATGACGCTGCGCAGGGGCACGTCGCACGGCGCCGCGTGCAGCTGCGCCAGCCGCCGCCGCAGGTAGCGCTGTTCGCGCGCCAACTGCTCCTTGTGACCCGAATGCCTTTTTTCTCTCTCTTCCAAACTCTGTTGACAAACAAATCAGTTTATTTAGTGTCATCTTCATTCATTAATGAGAGTAGATGAGGCTAAAGATGTATGCAGGAATCGTAGCAAGTGGCAGGAAGTGGTCTTTGTCAACCCCATTGGAGACTGGCATGACTATATATGTATGTATTTTCTTTAAGTAAGTGTAAAAGAAGGGTTGCTCCTTGTGTCTCGAATGCCTTTATTATCTCTTTAAAACTCTGTTGATAATAAGAGGCGTTTATTCAGAACAGCTTAGAAACGTCCTACTGCTATGATCGGGCTTTTCTATATAGACAAATGAGGAAAAAGATAGGGACAATTGCAAATTGGATCATAGCTTATCAAGCTGGCCCAATACGAGTTGGTCGGTTATAAATAACGACTGCTGTAATAACGAATATAGACACGAAAACAATTGGGACTAATCCGAAGTACAGATTTATTTAACAAGCAATACATATTCATAACAGCTGTACCCATATGAACAATAGCAAATGTGGAGATTGGACCAGAACTTAACAAGCTGGTCCAATGCGGGTTATAAAGACTGCTATCGGTATATATATAGCTATACTAACAACCGTAACCAAGAGTGTAAAAGTAGGTAATACAATTAATAAATATTCGTCAATCAAATCTTACAAAAGGACGAGATTTCTTAGCATAAGTCGGCAATCGTCTTATCCAGAACTTGCATTTTCTTATCCAGAAAATTCCACATATAGGTTTGTTTGCTCTGTGTATTGTATTGTATTTGTGCCTTTGAGTATTGACTTAAAAGGGATTTCCCTTTCAAGTTAATACTCAAAGGCACAAATGAGTTACTGGTAGGTACTATTTTAGAATTAACTGTAATATCGCATAAGCAGCTTCCATTTCGCAACTGACTGAATGTAATGGTACTGTGGCGTACGTAACGCAGTTACACACATTAATCATGAAATTGATATTAGGCGCTGATAGAATCCGCTGTAATCTCCTTATGATTATCAATCTGCACGTAATAAGATCAAATTTGCTGTTAAGTAATGTTCCATCTAGTTTTCGCGAGTTGTAAATGAAATAAGATATATGTATAACTTTATGTATATCGAGATTATAAGATTATGTGAAAAGTAATTCTGAGTCGGTACATATTTGAGTCCTCCAAAGAAATTACTTTATCTCGAGGTGAGACTGTTTCATCAGAAAGTATAATAATATTTTGAAAGTACATATTAATGTTGAATAATTTAACAACCAACAACAATAAAAAAATATCAGCCGTTCCATTTTGGTCCTTCAATTGTTTATGAAACAGCTGATGTTCTTATCACGATACCGAAGTTTCGAAGCTCCTCTTTGCTTTGGATGGCACGTACATAAAGCTTTTACTCCTACTTAATATCTTATTAAATCAAAACACGTTAACATTTCTAAAGAGATTCACGTGGTGTCATTAATACTATAAATGTTTCCAATTAATAAGTGCCGTTGTCAACATCCCTATACAGTACTGCACACTTCCGAAAATCGTTATGGTCCGGCTCTTTTAATTTCGCTAGGGTGTTGATGTCCATATGTTCTATAGGCAAGAGGGTAGTGGGGTCAGGGGGAGGTCACATCACGCTATCGCCGCCGGCCGCGGATGAAATATCCCCTCATAAATCTGGCGCGGCTCACCGATGCTGTCCGTACGTGGTACGGTTGAAAGAAAAACCTAAATTTTTGTGAAAGGAATTAATGTTGACTACCTATTGGTTTTACAGCGTTACCGGGTTAAAGGGGCGGCGAGATACTTTAGGTTCTTCGAGCTTTAGTAATCAAAAATCCTTAGAGGGTTATTGAAAATGGATGCAAGCGTATCCCCATCCTCTACTAGACGTTTGGATCGGAATCGAGAGCGGAACAACCCGAGGGTATCGAGAAAGTCTGGAACCTCAACTCAGGTTGACTGAGTTATGGAAGAAGGGAAAATATGTGTTAACAATAAAAATATTTACGCTTCAACAAAACATTAGAAAATAACGTTAAAAGTAAAAAACAGAGAAATAATTTCCTTGACGTATAAGTAAGTTCGTTTTTAGACAAGACAACACAAACTTAATAGAATCAAGAATGTTAAAATAACATTTTAGACGTGAACCCATTTGTCTAAACATCTAGGTAACAATGCAACATTTCTAGAATTAGCAACGCAAAACAATTGTTTTTAAGTGTTTCTTTTTAATGTCCTTAACTAAAAGGCGAGCCCCTTCGATATTACAAAAGTAGAATCCGACCCACTCGAGCGAATTCTCCAGCTCATTTCCCCACAACTCTGATAGAAGTTAACTCTTAAAATGTAGGAAATAAACATGTAAATGAGAAAGGTGATGAATTTTAAACATTCCGTTTGCGAAACAGCCTGGCTATCGGTTATAATTTAATTGGTTATTTGAAAAGTTTTCCAATCTGCATGAGGAATGGTTCGGGATCTTTTTGTTGAGGAACTCAGTGAATATACACTGTGATTTACTTCAGTACTTGCTGAAGTTACCACTCACTTAGAGAGTTCTAGTATGCTTTAATTTTGCATTTGATCTGACAAGGATATCTTAAAATAAATAGTAAAAATGTTTACTTTTTAAAGCAGACATCTTTGTTGTCACAGTGCAATTAAGGCACTAAGGTTTACAAAATGCACTCGGAAGGACTTGTGCTTCCTTTAAAGATATTATATTTCACAGTAACATAATACTGATGAAGCTGACAAGTTTTAATCAATTATCACCATTTCCATAGCACCCGCAGCAAATAAAACATTTGTGAATCGTTTCAGAGTCACTGTGGAACATCGCGCATGTATCGACGTCTCAAGTCGCTAGCAATTCAGCCAGCTTATCGGCTCATATGGAGGCAGAGGGCAGAGGCACGGAAAGGCGGGGGGAGTGCGGTGGGGCGGGGAGACGCTCATTAAAACCTTCACAAGCAGCGTAATCGCGGATTTACGAGGCAGCGCACCCTGTATATACGTTCAAAATTACGGTGACACCCTATCATCTTCATCTTAATTATTTGGGTCGGCTTTTAAGGCCACGCGAGTCTTGTTATTCATTTCTGTTGTTTGTGATGTCATAATTCTGAATGATCTCGCGAAATGTGCGATATGGAACGACAGGCGAGAATGTGTGATACCGGATAAGAAACGATTATTACGAAGGTGTGGATTTGAACGCCGCATTACAATTACACAAGGAAAACTAGCTTACAATGAAACTAACTTATTAATATTTTAATATTTTTATTCAGAAAACAAGTTAAGATTGGCATTACAAATCTTAATATTTGTGTCAGCAAAAGTAGGCGCTCTTAATACGTTGTATGCAGTTTTTAGTCTTTCTTTAGTTGTTGTAGTTGTAGGTAGACGTTTTATGTCTGTTTTTATTAGTGAAGACTTCTATTTAGCTTATTTCCAGCAATATAAACACGACGCCTCAAAGCTCTTATTATTCCGACAGAACATCAACCTGTTTATCATGTCGTCATTGTTCGAGTCGATAGTACCCACACTGCATCTTGTAATAGTGGACGTAACTTGCAATACATTACCCACCCCCGCAGTTTAATTCAATTCGCTGGGTGCTGTAATTTACTTATTTAAATCATTCCCTCGGGCGGGCGGTCGGAGCAGCTTCGTGCCGCGATGACCTTATACTAGCTGGCAGTCACAATGTAATTTGACGTGCCACCATGAATGAAATAGAACTTTTAATTAATGAACTCTTGCATTATTTAAGCGATTGTACTGTTGATACTAATCATTGTATGATTGATGATGGTATGACTAATGACACCGGCGAATGTAAAGAACAAAGACACGAAACGGAAGCTGATGTGGAACCTGGTGTTAAGCAATCTGCTGATCTTTATAGTATTGTCAGACATTAATGTAATATATACGTTTAATTAATCACTTTACATTTGTAACAATAGATAATTATGTTCTGCTGTTATCAGTGACGTTAGTAAATTTATAAAAAAAATCTCCTCAATAAATTATAATCATAATTATTTCAAAGCTCGCTGTCCTAACGTACACTTTTCGAGATCATATAAACTCAGATAAACTTACGCTACTTCGTAAATAACACCACAAATCGCGTTTTATTTCTATCCCGCCGATATCATCTAGTGTATGTCATGTCATAGTCTGAACACAATAACCAATCAACGTTTACTCAACTAGCGAAACAAACCAACGGGACTCATCTATTCCTGAACACTCTCCAATTAAAAGTTCCTCTGCAATAGCTGTGCCTTTTAATTAGTAATGCATATTAATCAGCCAGGACGAATCGCTCGTACTAAATAAAGCAAGCTATGCAATCTATGCAGCGTTCCTTCGATACTTCCTGTTTAGTTAAATTGGGGAGATCTTTTATGTGCTCCAATTTATAGCTGATGGTTTACTAGCTTGAGAAATATGGTGTTTCCAATTGTTTCCTGTATTGAATGGGTGTAACAATTAAGGCAGCAGTGGATAGAGCTGTTATAGAGTTTGAAGTGGAAAAGTAAGATTATACGCTTTCTAAGTTACAAGCAGTTTTCCTTTTTTTAAGAATTCTTAAGCTTTTCAATAATTGTAATAAATAACTTAGAGACCGCGTAAGTAAAAGTCTAAAATTCACACGCAAATCTAGAACCTGCTTCTTTTGGCAATCCGGGCAGTTTTTATTTGAGTGATTATCTAGGAATCGTGAATTGTGTCATATAAGTTCACTTTGTAAGCCAGAGCGAGATACAGTAGCGTTTAACCATTATTAATAAACAAAAACAATGTTGCCAATAAGGGGAAGTAACAGTAAAAGGTGTATTATTTCCAAACATTATTATATGGAGGGAAAAATAATAAAATTCACATTGGGATGAAGAGTTTGCTTTTAAAAATAAACGATGCTTGATAATGCCTTCGAGGAATTTTGTGTTTAATGATGTAAGAAGTCAAGGAAAACAAAATTTAATATCTCGCTAAGTCCAGGAACTCAAAAAATAATAAGCTAGTACATATTTGTTGCTCCATTACGGAAAGTTTCAAAGATGTTTAGGACATTATATCTAAAGTTTTCTCTGCCATAAGATATAATATTACACATAGAAAACACATATAAAGTTACACATATAAAGGACATGTACCTAATAAGAAATTGTAAACTGGTTTTAAGAATCGTTATCAGCTTTAAAAAAGTAGACAAATGTGATGCTGCATCGTTATCATTAAATGAAATTACTATATCATCAAAACCGATGCTTTATATTTATAACAAAACTAAAAAGATATTAGCAAGATACTTTTTACATTTCACAAATACCAATTCTATTGAATTGGTAATTCTAATGTAATTTCTAGGAGTTCCATCTACACCCTCAACGACTTAAATCGACAGAAATAGAATGTGACTTTGTGAATCTCAGGGAGGCTATTAAAAAATATAGAACGTGCTGTCTGAAAGCATCCAAGCGTTCTCGCTGATACCCGTTTTTGTCAGCGCACCGTCAAAGGGCTCGGTTTATTTTTCTGTAGGGTTACAGGAAATGGATTTTGCGCGGGGTTATTTATAAGAGCAAGAGACAGTTGAGGCAACTTATTTGTATTCTCGCGGGGAGTGGAGCTTGACAGTCGCTTTGTACCGTGATGGACTGTGTTAATATGCATTGTGGGAAGAAGCGGAGGAGAGTACCTACTATATAGGTATACCTACCCTACTTGTTGTGCAATCTCAAAATGTGGAGAAATCTTGGGAATGTCACGAATTCATGATGCTCGTAGTTGAAACAACATTATTTTGTTAAATAAAATCTATAGTTACAATATAATATTTTTTAATAAACTTTTTAAATAAAGCTAATACTTCTTTTTACTAACGAGAAAAATACTTAAGCTAAACCGTTTTTCCAGTGTTTAATCTTCTCGCATTTATCCGAATGCTATTGCGTAGTCTAGCTCATCAGGTATTTAATTAACGTCTCTTTTGTGTCTAAAGTACCTAGAGTTGTTGTTGAAACTAGACTAAACGGTGTTTCAGGTAAATCCATCCAAACTGCGAAGACATCACGCCAACATTTGACACGTACCCCACAATTAGATTATTCGTTCTTGGCCTTAATCACCCCTGATTTAGGCCGAAGGTAAAAACGCACTTCACCTGGATTCCTCAACCACTGAGAAACTGGCTTTCTCTAACTATCGGAACACCACAGCAGTGCTACTAACATTAATGTTATGGCAACATATTAAGATAAGATGGTGGTATCTAGCCTAAAACCAGCCTTAATAGCAACCAATACCAACAAAAGCGAGTACAAATATGTACTTCTCGATGGCAATCGAACCCAGGACATCTGGATCTGGGACTGGTGGTCTTAACCACTAGTATACTAGGACAGGTGGTTCAGACCAGTTTAAATCGAATGAGAACAAGTATCAAGATACTTCTCAAGTCTGCAAACAATAGAATTTAGTTAGACAGCCCGCCATCACCAATATTTGAATTGTACCCCACAATTGAATGACAGCAAGTATCAAGACCGTCTGTCTGTACAGCATAGCACATAGCGCATTCCGTTTGTACATCTCCGCAGAAGGGTTGATAAGAGTTTCGTGCCATTCCTTCGCTCCCCGGCGAATTCCCATTGTCTACGGCACTGTCGAAACGCGGCGAGCCACTTTTCAAATGCCCCCGTGAGATCTAAATTTCGAGATAAAAGCACAGCCAATGGATATTGCCAGTATTGTGAGCATAAAGCAGTATAAGAAGATATAATATTGAAGATTTTGTTCTTTTATGTGTGTTATTTGAGACAGTGTTGATTTTGCACACGTTGGACATAGCCTCGATAGCATGATTGGTGGTGCACCTGACCCGATATGTCAGTGGGTGCAAATCCTGTCGTGTCGTCGTCGAAAAATGTCGCAACAAAATTTGTAAAAAAAATTATATACCAAAATATTTAATGTTTCGTTCTAGTTTATTTGTAACTTGATACACGTTTAATAACACTTTTTAATGTTTCAAATGAGCCTTTAACCTAATCAGTGTTACATTATTATTATATCATTATAGTATATCTAATTTGGGGTTGACTAATTAATGGCGCATCGTTTATTACCTTAATGACTGTTTTGATATAATCGTGGTAACTATAGAATGAAAATGAACACCAGCTTAATTGGTGCTTATAATCCATAAGGGGGTCATAAGAAATTTGGGGTCGACACAGCGCATATTTTTCTTAAAACACTGCATTTTGAAGTTAGTTTTTACCCTAAGTAATGTTTTTCTTTTGTCATTCATTATAGTCAAGTATGTGACTTCTATCTCACCTGATGATAAGAGATGATGCAGCCTAGGATATCATATTTGTCTAGAAAACTAGGTTCATCCAAGGTGCTAGGCGAAATAAAAAAGTCCCTTTTCACCGAAACCCCTAAGGGTTTAGCTAATTATAGGCGACTGTTTCGGAGTAAAAGCGTCACCTGATACGGTTTAGGGGTTACTTAAAAATTTGAGGGTAGTCGATGAAAATGAGCATTAGTGGCATTATTTTTAATTTGCTTTCTGCAAATTCCATAGAATGGCATGACCAATTTGTAACTGAACTACGCAGTTATAATATTACCTTAATTTCAGTGGGTGTCAAGAGCGTTCTTCCTGAAATCTGGAGGTTTTCAGGTTTAGGTTGGGTCAAAGTTTTTTCCGGATTTTTCGTTACAAAGCTCGGGTTTGGCATCCATCACCAAAATTTAGCTGTGATGATGATTGAATTGTCAGTGATAGGGTATGTTCACAATAGTTCTCAAAAAATCGTTATCATGAGTAGAGAACTCTGTATTTCTTTGTTGAAGGAATTCTATTTTAACTAGTGACGCTTGTTGACCACTTTATGCAGCTGCATTGCTGTGTTATCGTTTAAATAGAATGAGATCCAGTAAACTTTCTAGACGTGGAGCAATAACATGCCAGTTATTCCACGGGGTTGCAAAGCTTCTATGGCCACTTGACGAACTAATTTGGACACACTGCACGAATCAACAGTCAAACCAAAGAAAATTAGGGCATTATGAGAAGTTTTTATCACATGTAGAGATTCCATACTTCGCGTTGTTTGACTGCATCAGGAGACGGACTATTCACTCAGACGGACGTGCCCAAGTGTCAGGCTGGCTATCTGGAATATTTCTTATAAGTAACTTGTTAGTTATAGGTGGTGTTGGGAACGTTGAGCACCACCTGTAGACAATAAGTAAAGTTGATTCTACAGTCATCGTCATCAGTCCATGCCATTCTCAGAAAGAAAGCTTCCTCAACCTCGTACTTGATTGTTCGATCATGAAGTGTATACAGCTGCTAGCACAAGGTATACGTTCTCTATTGTTTTATTTGGAAATGTTTTATTAACCGACTTTCTCATAATTTTATACAACTGATGAATGTACTACTTAGCCTGAAAAATATGCTTTGAACTTACGCGCTGAGATATTCATGAAGAACTTTTGGCCGAAGGGCGATTAAATACTGGCGCTTTAAATACTGGCGCTTTCACAGCAGTAGAAAGAAGTCACCGGATCTTTCTAGAGTTTGCTTATCATTCTGTAAGGGAGGGGTATACTACTGGTGTTCGAACTTAAACTGTGCATTGCTTTGGTTTACATCACAATATTGTAAAATTTAAAAGCGAAAGGTTTGATTTTTGGAAATGGGCAATTGTTCGTCCCTCATAAAGCATTAAAACTACCTTTGTCCTTGTCCTTTACAAGGGAGCGGCGGAAACTCCGTAGAAAAACCGCCATTTATATGGGTGTGCGAATATCCTGAGGTATAGACCGTAAAAACGACATTTCACCAAATGGGGCTTTTAAGTAAGATTTACACGGCACATCCCGGGGATTTATAAACGCCAAATTGTTAGAATTGTGCGATATTACATCATAAGACGTAACGGAAACCTACTGCGAGGGATACAGGAATGTGTGGCGACTCACATTTTACATTGACGACACGAAATATGTGCTTGTAATTGTAAATAACGTTTCTAGAACGGCGCGACAAAAAATCTCACCGAAAGTAAAATGATTTCGTCGCTCGGATTGCAAGAGGTGCTTTCGATTCCTTTCCTAAGAAAATGAATAATCTTTTTTATTGTTTGTAATAATAATAACTTACATTAAAATATATCTATGCTACTTTGAACTTGCTACACAAATATTATTCAAATTATAGCAATCAACTGCGAGAGGCTGTATTAGAGAAACATAACGACATAATTATAGACATTTATTGCTCTCCGCTATCGTTATTTGTGTAATAAATGTTTAAAGTACAGTTCCCGTTCAAAATTATAATCAATTTTATACTATAGATATTTATTTATTTATTATTTTTATTTATTTATTTATTTTCTTTTTGTGTTTTGTTTTTTTTTACATATTGTGATTGTCCTTTATATTATGTGTTTTTATTTGTGATGGAAAATGTCCTTTTATGATGGGGCATTTTCCAATATTTTTGACGCTGTAAAGGAGAAAAGATCTGGACACTTGCTGAGTTTCTTGCCGGTTCTTCTCAGTACAAGATCTCCCGCCCAGAGTAGACTTACGAACCGATGGCATAATGACGTTCATAATAGCTATTTGTAGCCTAATGATTCTAAATGATTTTGAATTTTGAATTATTATAAAATACAGTAAAAAAATTAAATGCCTACCCGACCCAGCCAGGAATCGAACCTGGGTCTTCCGCAATCCGGGCGGCTGCACTGACCATTATGCTACCGAGAAGGCAGAATTTTTACACTGCTTTTTAATTTTTGAGTGCTTTTAGCGGCACAGTGCCATCTATCCAACGGTTATTGCAACCGATGGCTATGCAAATTCATCTTTACAGATGAAATATCACAAATTTGATAACACAACGCTATAGTAAATTTTAATTCAGCTTCAGTGCAGCAATTAACACTTAAAAATAAAAAGTCAAAATTTATACTATAGGTTAGGTATGTTGTCTATTTTTCTTATTATACGTAAATAATATATATTAATAGGTAAATAATACACAATTCCTAAAAATCGATTTCTTTATTTTTGTGAATATTCGTGTTTTCATATAAATTGCATTTATCATTGAATTTTGTATGAAATTTAAAACAATGATTTTGTATTTATCTGAAACTGAACAATCAGCTTTACTATCGGAATAATAATATTAAGCATGTATATTTATCGGCCGCAACATCGGATACTCAAAAAACCACATTAAACATGTCAATAAACTACTAAGTTAAAGTTCTTTATTTCAATATATTAAAGTTAACCAACAGGTTCACAGTATTTTTAAGATTATCTAAACCTTTATTTATTATCACAGCTGACTGTGACACAAACATCGCCACAATTTACTATGATTTCATACTATGGAAATAAACGCAGTTATTATTCGGTTACAATTCCATCGTTCCGGCAGAACTAAAAAGGCCACTTCGGACAAGTTATTCACGTTATTATCCCATTGCGATTCAAATTATTATCGTGTGGCAATATCTATACGAAATCTGAATCATCATACGAATTGAATTGAATACGATTCTCTGTAACGCATGGCTATTTTACGAAAATTAGGTAATCCACTAGCGTTGTGGCACTAGCGTTCGTTAGTAATCCAGTGTTCGACGCATCGACGTCAAAAAAATACATAAAATTGCGTTGAAATTTTACTGTACGACACTTAATTAGGAAGCAGGAGACCTGTATTAAATTGTCTTTAAAGTAAAAAATTTGCTCGTGACCCTATTTTGCAAAATAAAAAATATATCTTCAATTATGCTATGTTTATTCGCGCTGACTGTACAGTCACGAGCACGGATATGTTTACACTTTGACTCTTATTTTATTGTTTTAAGACTTACAATTGTTAACATAATTTTGCTTGTGGCTGTACCTACTCATACAATAAGCACCGTAAGCACCCATTATATGTGATTGATTATGTAGGCGGAATATTTTTTTGTTTTCATCATTTCGGCGCTCCAAATAAATCATATTTGTGAAACGTTACAGGCGTGTACGGTCATGAGAATAAATATATTACCATTAGTGTACAAGTTGTTTTAATAAGATGTTCTCGCTTTAAGTTCTCTGACTTTTTTATTGTATATAGAATTACAAACTGCCTTTGTTTATAGTTACAATTGTAGACATAAATTAATGTGGAATATTTTTCTGGTACAGAAAAAATGTAATGGAGAATTAGTAATTGGTAAAAAAATTGGCAGACCTCGCATTATTTTATCAATCGCGAATATTTTGACAAAACATCTAATATTCTAATTGTATCAGAGAAATAAGGCCCTAGCATTAAAAAAAAATCAGGCTAGTTTTTTTTTACTTTTCCTAACACAAAAATTGTAATATTGTTAAGAGCACCATTGCGGCCTCTCTGTCGGCTCCTTTGAATGAAACTACGGGCACGTGTAAGCGGTGTAGACATTGCGGCCTCTCTGTTTCGGCTCCTTTGAATTGAATCTACCTACCGAAAGTGCGTAAGGGTTGTTTTTTGATCGAAATATCTTTTGGCGTTTTTCTTGAAAATTATACGCTAGATAAAAATTTAAGGTTTTTTAATAAAAATATTTTATTTATGTTGTTGAATTTATTCTCAAAATATTTGCGGTTGATAAAATGTGACCTTATATAAATAAATAAATAGATTTTTGTCGACCTCCGTAGTCGAGTGGCTTGCACGCCGGACTTTGGGCGGCGCTAACTCTGAGGTCTCGGGTTCGATTCCCGATCGGGTCAATGTCGGAAACGAACTTTTCGATATTGTGTCGGGTCTAGGTGGTTGTGGTACCGTCGTTATTTCTGATTTCCATGAAACGAGTGCTTTAGCTACTTACGAGTACCTTGGGATCAGAACAATGTATGTGATGTTGTCTATTATTTCAAAATATTTCAAATATTTCAAAGTAAAATTTCTAGCCTAAAGGTAGGCACTAAATAGTTTAGGACTTAAGGTAGCCATTTATTAATAACAAAACTAAAATCAAAGTAAGTAATAAGTTTAATCAAACAGACAAAAGTAAATTCTCAAAATTAAGAACCAACATCGAAACAAACGTTTCGATTTTAGAATTGGAAGCGGCAAGGCCTAACCGAAGCCTAACCGAGGCCTGACTGAGGCCTGACCGCGAGGCCAGATACGGTCACAAGCGTCACGCGCACACGCCTTGCCCTGAGTTGGGTCGCGGCCTGCCGAACTTCGCACACAGGGTGTGTTATCTATGTGTAGGTCAGTATGGTCAGAACCTATATAAAAGGGATAGGGATGTTTGTTTGTAGTGCAAACTGCATTAAAAAGCTTATTAAATGGTATCCTAAAATAATTAAACTATTTCAAATTATAAATCATTTACAAATATTTCAATTGTAGCATTTTCTTTCTATTGCGGGCGTAGGGTGATGTAGCAAAATATATATCTACTACACTAATGCAATAAAACAAGTAACGATTATTTTAACAAATCGCCGTTATGTGTAAATTATTGAAAAAAATTAAAATAGTTTAATTTAACTTTAAAATTACTATAATATAGTTCCAGCGGTGCCATTTCTAATAAGTTTTCAAACTTCCCTAGCAGTGATTATTTTGATTTCGATAGCTCAGTTCGTATATTATGTCAAACGTCCATTACTATTTAAGGACATACCTATAATGCTCATATATTCTTTAAGGTACATGAAACACTTCTTATTATAGTTGATTACGAATATAAATTTTATAGTATGATGGCAGTTTTATACATATAAGAGTATTAGAGAGGCACACATAGCTAGGATCTTTCCGTCGCGTTTTAGAGTGGAAAACAGTTCGGTTCATTAGGCCGAGCACACTAGCTCCAAAATGCGGGCAAGCAGAAACGTTATTAAAAATGTTAATTTTCTACTTCACAGATCAAAAATGTTTATAAGGCTATGCTATAGGTATAGCATAGCCTTCGTCACCTAGGTAGGTAAGGTATTTTGTACACGTGATTAATGTACCTACATAATATAAAGTTTTGCTCAAATTTGAAGGTGTTAGAAATCTGAACTGCGGTCGAATTGCGCATGGGGCAAATGTTTGTAAGTGGATGCACAAGCATTTAAGTTTCAATTTTTAATCCCTTTTTATTTATTTCTATTACAAGTTTATTAATGTATTACAAAAAAATATCATAAAAATAATGTTGTACAAGAGCGCTGCTTATTTCAGTGTGAAATGAAAAATATTTTTCTTCAATTTACATTAGTCTTACAAGTTTTACAAGAAATATCTATTAACAAGTCCATAAAAAGCGACATTACATAGAACTTATATTATGTTTACTGTAATAGCCATCGCACAAGCTTACTCACTATGTACAAGATAATAATTCTCTGATGAAATGTTTCTTATAAGCACTTGGAAGAATAGCACACAATAAATGTAAATCGCGTGTAAAACGGCTAACTTAAATATTAAACGACATTCCGGACATTTTTCATAAACGAAGCAAACACATTCGTGACAAAAGTTCTACATTGTCTCCAACTTCAAACAATTCAGTTCGAAACGCAAAATTATATAATATAGCTGAAAACAAGGACTTTTAATAAAAAACTCGTTTGTAACGGATGGCATTTTAATTTTAATGTTTACCAATATCTGTCAAAAGGCGTTGCTGAAAAGTGTAAGGCCGGTCGCACGTTGTACCGTGCTTCTATTTAGCAATCAATCATCGCATTTCCGAATGCAACCGATAATTAATTGCCATTTCTGTCAATTATTAAGTGTATGTTCCGATATACACTGCGAGCACTGTCCAGTGCTCTTACTGGTGAGAAATTTGTTCCGTTATGGACTGACAGTATACTGCCGCAGTATCCTAGGGAAGTATATGACGTCATAAATTGTCGCCATTTTTGTACTGTAGCACTGGCATTTTCGAGATAAGGTGCTCTCAGTGCTTTGATCACGTGATCAACAGCGTCCAGAAATTTAAAAAAACCTGCACTATTGATTGACAGTATACTGGACTGCGTTCCGTTTTAAACAGTAACCAGTATACCTACAAAGGAACGGCTTCGCAGTATACTAAATTGACGTCACACCTTACAGTGCTCGCAGTGTATATCGGAACATACCCTAAATTTATCATGTATAATAATTTGAATTCCGAATAACGTTCTTTATTGTTGTTTTATTTTTGATTTTGGTGTGAATTTTAGAGAGCTGTAAAACTATATTGTAAAAAAATTACGTATGACACAGTAGTATTTCCTCTCATTTTAATATAAGTCAATAATAAGTAAAAGGAGTAGTAGCAACTCTATATACTCTATAACTGATAGAAATCCGACGACAGCCGAAATACGACGTTTGCCGAGAGAACTGTACACGAATTTGTATCGTACAATTGGACGTACGAATTGAGCGCGCACTGCCACGCGAAATGCCAGTAGTGACTGACCCGTGACTTTTCCATATCCATATTGTATTTTTGTACGAACACATAAAAAATTCGAATTGTTCTGATTGCTTTTTTGCAAGTATCCCTTACAGCGTAACCGGACTTTTGTGGGCGGCGAGAAACTTATAGAATTCCTCAAGCCGTGTGTTCGAAACATTTTCAGAGGGTTTCTAGAGTAGGTAGATGCCGATGGAAAACGCAAGCGTATCTCCGTCCCTAACTAGATTCTTCCGAGGCGTTTCGATTAGAACGATATCGGGTACAACCAGAAGGTGTTTCTAAAGGCTAGGACCTCAGCTCTGGTTGACCGGGTAGTGGTACGCAAGACTAGTCCTCACCTAGGCAAGGTACAGTAGCCGGAGGATCGGTATGTACCGCGCGTATTCGTACCCAAAGTGCAGCCGGCCTAAATCTCTAAACACGCCGTGCCGTCCGCCATTTTTTTCGCCCGTAAAAAAGGGCGCGCGAAATTAATAAGCGCGCCAATTTGAATGGGGCGAGTCGGCCCCCGGGCGCCCGGCTCGGTGTCGGACGCGCCCGCAATTACTGCGACACCCTACACTGTGACTGACACGACATAAATCTGTGCGGAGTACTGCGGATTTCCTAGTGCGAGTTTTCTTCGCTTCCGACGAGCTGGAGTCTGAAGCTGGCTACAAATGGGATCGGATCAGCGCCAGTCGCCTCGTAACGAACTTGTGTATCCTAACTTGGAACTATTTTGATGCCTTACAAGTTTAGACGCTCGCGTTGAATGCGTTACACTACTGACGTGAGTCTAAATCTAACACAAGCATATTAGCTTTCTGATGGGTTATATGCTTTACTAACATAATCTGTAAGAATGTTCTTACATTATCTGAAATAAAGTTTATATCATTAACAGGACTGTGGTTAATGTTTAGGTAAACAACTTGTCACTATTCAAATGCCATTTATACAACGTTGTGCAACCACGGCATTTTTCTGTCAGTATTAGCAATTTGAATATCAACTTAAGACACTGGTGAAAGGTCTTTCAAACGTGATGCTTGTAACCGTAGCAAAATAGAAACTGTAAACTTCTTTAGTAAAAAACAAAAACACACCACAGTGAAAGAGTATTGGAAAGTCCACCTTATAAGCTTTTACAAATTTATTACAAGTCACAAAAAAAAAAAAGAAAGCGGCCGCAACGTCACCCGCCAAAAATTAATTTCTAAATCCTCGCGCTCGATTTAATTACGCTTTTTTTCCTTCATAAAAAGGACACTGCGGTTCTCAAACCATTCAAAGTTGGGTCGTAAAGAAAATTTGAGCAATAAAACGAAGATATAGGCCGCGGGGGAAAGCGGGCTTTAATGAGCGTGTTGCCATCGCCGCTCGAGTGATATGTGCGAGGCTCTAGGGCAGTGTTGCCATGAGTTACTATTTTACTGTGGGACCACAGAGAAGGGAAAACAATTTTTTTAGACACAATTTGCTGGTCGCCTCTTGTGACTTTTTCATTGTAACCAGGTATGGGTAAAAGCTTATGCTTCCTTATGTTTTAGTGACCGAAAATTCCTCGTAGGTTTTCTAGGGGCTTGTGTCATGCAAACGTATCCATACAACAAACCTTATTAGATTCTCCTAGGCATTTGTGTCAGCGATGATTGTTTCTTAACAATTTACTTCGACTGCATTCAACTACACATATATGCTCGTCATTTCAGCGCAGTGCTGCCAGACTTCAACCAATATTAAAAATGGTAGTTTTTAAAATTGCATTTCATCTCTTAAATTTCCTTCTAAATAGTGATTGTAAACACATTTTTGTAAAACTATACAGCTGGCAACACTATTTCGGACATCGGCCGTCGTAATTATCGTTAGTTGGGCGAGTCGCGTTCGTAAAATATGGCTTTGGGGAACAATAAACGGAGCGGTCGGTGGCTGGTTTCAATCATCGGCGTACAGGAAGCATCGGCTATAAATTTACGGCGCTGTCTTCCAATGCGGGGACTATGTTTTTATGTGTACTAAAAGGGTGTTATGATTAAAAGATGAACCGTCAATAAAGTTCCCTGCTGGATGAAAGGAAAGATGAGTTATCTGGGTTATTGTAAAATTACTTTGTAGTGTTATGTTTGTATGTTGTTTGTGATGAAAGTGGCCTTTTATGATTTTCGGCATCGAACAGGGTGTTACTCGTATGATTGAAAGATGAACTCAAAAGTTCAGGCGTTGCTGCTAGAGAAGAACGAATAGATATTGGGTTACAAGTTTTAGGAAATTAGTAAGTATAATATATATTTCGTGACAGATTTGTTTGTTGTTTTTGTGATGATTTTTAACATTGAGTGGGCATTTCCCAACATTCTTACGCTGAGTTCTTCTCACTATAAGGTCTCCCGCTGTAGACGTATCTTAATTCTATCCTAATATAAATAAAGAATAAAGAAACAACTTTTACGGATCTACTCGCGTTTATCTTAGACATTAATTTTAATTAATGTATATCCTAACGTTTCGAACCCTATGCAGGGTTCTTGGTCACAGGGAGACTGCTGTTGACTGAATAAAGACGAGTAGATCCGTAAAATTTTTTCATTTCAATGTGTAGTGTTCGCGTAAACTTTAGAAAACAATATAAATTAATTAATTTTAATTTCTTGATTACTAAATGAACTTACCGATTTTTATTAAATTTTGTACAGATCATCATTATGGATATACTCATAAAAGAAAAACACTATAATATAATACAAGTTAAAGCTTTCATTATAACTTACAGTACTCTAAACTTCATTCTACACAGAAACGTCTCTAACACCCCGGAGAATCTAAAATGAACACGCTCGCATGATCTGAACTGCCGTGACGTATATACTTATTGTGTATCGATTGCGAATAGCAGATATGAAAGCAAAAGCAATAATAGTCCCAATTCGTCAGTCGGCCCTCGTGCCGAACATCAAAACACTTTTTGCGTGACGGCTACAGGATCGGGTTCGCGGTCCGTTGCGTTGCACACAACTTTTGTCTTTACGTGTACTCGTAGGGTTGCCGCTATCATACCGATTCTATTTCATCCATTTTTTTTTAAATTCATAATTCGGCAAATGACTCCACTCCACCTGATGTTAAGTGGAAATGGAGTCCAGACGCAAGAACAACTGGTGCAGCGTGAAAACAACGCAGCATTAGTCACCCTCGCCCTGCCGGCCCACAAGGTGCTTCTTCACGCCTCGTTTGAAGGACCTCATGTCATAGGAAGGACATGATATATAGACTATTCCATCTTTTGGAAGTGCGACAAAGAAACGAGTCACCAAATTTCTTTGTGCGTGTTGGAATGGTCGATGAAATGTTAATCAATTAAGAGCAAAATACGTAAAACAAAGTAATTAGCCTATACACCTGTGAACTGCTAGCAGTGGGAGCAAACACCTTTTTTTTTTATATTGGCACGTCATAGTGACCAAATCCTGCCTGATGGTAAGCAGCCGATGCAGTCCAAAATAATGAGAGCGCTCCTCACCGTGGAACGAGCACGGTGACAAGCGCACCCACTCATGACGGCCTGCATAAATGCCGTTTCACGCCCCGCTTAAAAGACCCGGGACTATAGGAGCTGGGAAACACATGCGCCGGCAAAGAATTCCAAAGCCGAATGGTCTTACAGAGGAACGACTTGCCAAATTTTTTGGTACAAGTACTGATTGTCTGTACAGTATGATGGTGGTTCCTAAGACCAGCACGTGTAGTCCGGGAGAGGAAAGGAAAAGGCGGGATTAGATCAAAAAGTTCTTCAGAACACTCACCGTAGTAATTCCGGTAGAAGACACTGAGAGAAGCAATGTCTCTTCGCAGCTGGAGGTCCTCTAGAGAGGCTGTAACCTCCAATAATGCGTACCGCTCGCCTTTCCAGTCTATCAAGTGCATCGAGGAGGTATTTAGCGGAGCCGTCCCATAGATGGGAACAATACTCCATACTCGATCGCACCTGAGTCTTGTACAGCAAACAGCGCTGCTCGGGAGTGAAAAACCGCCTCACCTTATTGAGAATACCCAACTTACGGGAGGCAGTTAAAATAACACTCTCGATGTAGCATTTTGAGTTCAGTTCCTGGCCGATGTCCATGCCAAGAATGCTGAGGTCCATCGAAATGGATAACGGAGAGTTCTGAAGAGAGGGAGGAGTAAGGAAGGGAGTTAGCTTGGACGAAAATGCACAAACCTGAGTTTTGCTGGCATTAAACTCGACCAGGTTTTCAGATCCCCACCTAAAGACACGACCTCCATCATTGAAATCAAGAAATCGCTACAACACGCTTGGGTGCTTTGTATCGAACCGAAACACAATTTGCCCAACCTGGGAATTGAATCTAGGACCTCCGGAGGTCGGGCAGGGCGTTTTGCCACTCGGCTACCACGGCGTTTATTGCAAATATTTGCAACACCATAAAAATTACAGCAGCTTAAAATTACAATTAAATTAAATAAAGTTATAATTTAGCGGCCTTATCGCTTTAAAGCGATTTCTTTCACACAACCAGTAGGATGATGGAGAAAACTCTTTGTCCGACCAGGGAATTGATCAGTGGCGTTATAAGTAGGTATAGGAAGTATTAGTTTTATAATATTTAGTATATAGCCAATTATACAATTACTTATGCATAATATTGTTTTGTAAGGTTTACGAAAAATTATTGAAATTTCACTTTATACAAATTAGTTTAGTTTTCAACCCCAAATATAAAAAATGTGATTGGCAACCCTGCAGGAAAATATAGGAAAAAAATAAAAATAACAAGAATAACAGCTAAGTCCCTAACGGATGTGATTGTTTCGGCAGGCGGCGGCGCTGACGGACGGCTCATCCTTTTGTTATATCGGAGCACTCATGAGGAAATATCATAATTTGACACATTCCCGGCAATAGCTAGCTCCTTTTAATAAATACATTAGGCTAATAATGGATACACTGTGCGGGGTTGGTCTCACGTGTTTTGGTCTGCGAAAATGAATAGGTATAGGGCTTTATTTATTTTGGTAACGTATTTCGATAAATAATAGTAGATACTAGACAAATCTGGATCAAAAATGCATTCCGAAAGTGGCCTCTTTTGCTCATACATTACCTACCATACATTTACATTTCAACGAAATGTGAAAAAAACGTTTTATAGCATCAACAACAAAAAGTATGTTTTTCAGTTTCTCTTTTTTCATTCGACAAGCGATAACGGCTTGCAGTTTGCCTACCAAACGTTCATTAGACCAAACGTCGATTCGACCAAACGTTCATTCGATCAATTACAGAAATGTCAATTGTTATATCGACAAAATATATTTAAGTCAGTTGTTTGTTCGATCAGTAATAGAAACGCCAAATGTTTTGTCGACCTCGTGTTAAACGGCGAAATTAATTTCGATATCCCGTGGTAAACTCGAGAAGAGCCAGCATGAAAATCAGCAAGGACGTTTTTTTCTTCCTTACAGCGTTAATGTATTGGAAGATGCCTTATCATAGCATAGTTTCATATCCATACATACATCATAGTTTATTCCTCCTGTTAGGTTTACGTACACATAGAATAGAACCATTTTCCTTAGCCATCCCAGTCTCATGTTAGATTAATCTGTCAGGTACTCAACTGTACGGATAAGACGCTGACTTTAGAATAAAGGAGCCGGAATACTATTGACAGAGCCAACTTGAACTGAGCATAGTACACGGGGATAGGTGTAATAACTTCGCGGTATTCAAAGTTTATAGTATTTATATTTTATTGGTTATAAACCTAAACAATTATGTGGTGATGTTATGACTGTATCTTCATGCCTTTACGCTGGATATCGCAAAATCTCATACCTTCATCCTTGAGGATTCCAACATCCACATTTTCAAGAGCCTAATTGACATTAAACAATCATCTAACTGATTTAGAAAAGGCAAGAACTTCGCGGTGATTTTCTTTTGTAGTAGTATTTTTACTAGTATTTTTTTGAACTTGTGCATGCCTTTCGTGGTCCCAGGCCATACCCGTGGCAGAGAAGAGATAAAAATAAATGTTCCTATTCAAAATAATGTTTGTCACCAGATGGCACTCCCCCCCCCCACCGGATCTTTATAATGTCCGCCTCAATGCTATACAAATTTTCGTTTCTGTAAAAATCAAACTTACAATAGGCATCCGAATTGTTAGTAGGTATATTGACAATGGCTCCTGGATAGTAGCCATTGTCAATATTACTTACAGTACAAAAGCCCTTTATCATACCGTCCACCTCCAACTATACAACGAGTGTGGTTATTGACGTGTTCGAGTGCGGACGCCAGCTTAAATATTGAATTCTGGGATTCAGTCCTTTGAGTGGGCCGCCTGGCCGGTATTCGGTTTATCTAAAGTCTAAACTATTGCACACAATAAGGAGACTGCAGAAGCCAAGCTTCATACAAACGATTTATTTTGCTGATTGCCACTGGGCATTATCAGCTTCGAGGAGCTCGATGGCGCAGTGGTTAACGCGCCCGGTCTGCGAGTGCTGAGGTTAAGCAGCTTTCGCAAAGGCCGGTCATCGGATGGGTGACCAAAAATTTATCATCTCGAGCTCCTCCGTGCTTCGGAAGGCACGTTAAGCCGTTGGTCCCGACTGCATTAGCAGTCGTTAACAACCGCCAATTCGAACTGAGCCCGCGTGGTGGTTTATGGCCCGTTCTCCCTATCCACCCACAGGGAAGGCTCATACCCCAGCAGTGGGGACATAAAATGAGCTGATGATGATTATCAGCTTCACCGAGCTTTTTTGGGGCGACGTGCAACTTAAAAAGTTCCTCAAGCCGTGTGTAACGATGATTCGTTCATCGGTTCATCGGTGATCCGTCAGAGGTTTTCTAGAGGGAACGGCATCACGTACTTGTGCGTGTTCCCGTGCCTTACTAGATTCTCCGAGGTGTTCGGATCGGAACGGGATTTGGATCGAATCGGATCATACAAAAGCGCTCGAGATAGACAGACCCCTCGCACGGACAAGGATCTCAGAACAGCTCGGGACAGTCGGAGCGCAGCTTTTGCGAGATATCGGTATGTATTAAGATTACCTTCTGTGTCCTAATTATTTGCGACTATTGTTTGTACAGCCTGTTATGTACGGGTCGCGATCAAAGTGCCTGTTTCGGTTAACTCGTCAACAATCTGCGGGCTCACGTGAAAACTTCGGTTGTAATTGTGCTTGGCTTTGGGTAAATGTCAACTGTAACTAAATACTCGTATAGGTGTTTCAATATTATGTACCTATGTACCTAGAGCGTGAGTTTAATTTGAAGTCGAAAGCTCGATTAATAAAATTTGGTTTCTCAAGATCCAAGCACTGCCTAGTTTGGGGACCTCAAAAATTTATATATTCGTACTCATCTTCAAAAAGTTTCCATCATTGAAATCTAGTCGTAGCTATAATTATTGGGTATTGGGTCAATTAACCTTTTTGAAAAAAAAAGACAAAAAGTGTTAAAAAAATTCCACGAGCGAGATTCGAACCCGCACCCCATGACATGCCGGCCCCCCAACCGCCTAACACTCTCGCTTGCGATCGCTTTGAAGGCGAGGCCCTCGCCTCGCTTTCTAATATAATATCGAATAATATCGAAAGCTATAGCCTATAGCTTTCGATATTGCTTTCATATTGCTTTTGAAATGACAAGATGACGCCTCCTCCTGGCCTCGCCTTCAAAGCGATCGAAAGCGAGAGAGTTGAGCCCCCGGGTCAGGTGCACTACCAACTATGCTATCGTGGCTCAATCCAACTCGCCGAAATTTATTAACACTATCTACTCTTACTCTGTAAGCCAAAGGAGCCCTGCCCTATTCAATTAACCTTGTCAAATGCTGGTTGGTGTTTACAATGCCTGACCTAGGAATAGAATCCAGTACCTCCGGATATCCAGCCAAGCGTGTTGCCACTATGCCACCGAGACAACACTTATTAAGACCAATAGATATTGAATAATATTTGTATTTGTACTGTGAGTGAATAAGCTTCTTCTCTCCTTTTCCTTAAATTGCGTGCCCGGAAGGGTCCATAATTTTATCTTTATATTTGTTGGCATTGTTATATACTCATTATGTTTATGCAATAACAATATTGAGTATTGAGTATTTTTAGGTCTATTATTTCGAAATGGCTTTAATATGCTATCATCACAATTTTAATATAAGTTTGAGGATTTAATTAAATTTATATAAATTTAAAAAAACGAGATATGAATATATAATAGATAGTGTTGAATAATTTCGGCGGGCTGGTTAGAACCACGATAGGCCAATTGGAAGAGCACCTGACCCGGAATGTCAGAAGGGTGAAGGTTCATATCCTGCTCGTGGAAATTTTTTCAACATATGTGTTTTTGTAATTTGTTCGCAACAAAATTTGCGTTAAAAGTTATTTGAACATTGAGATATTAAAATGTTCAAAAATTATGCGTAAATTTGCTGTTCTGTACGGACTGTACTAGTGGCTCTATTTTTTAAATATCTTTCGGGTAAACACGTGGCCTTCATCTCACCTGATGATAAGTGATGATAAGGCTGAAGGTGGAAGCGCACTTCACCCGGGATCCTCAACTACTTAGGCACTGGCTATCTTATCTCGAACTGCCGGAACATAATGCTACTAACAATGATGTTATGGTGACATAATTAGATAAGATGGTGGTGGCTAGCCGGGCGGACATGAACAAGCCCTAACACCAACCAAACCAAGTACACAAACAAGCTGGGAATCGAAACCGGGACCTCTGGTTCTAAACCGGTGGCCCTAACCATTTAAACATATCAACATAACTTTCGCGTTTTATGTCCTACTAGCGGCTGCCCGCAGTTTTACCCGCGTGGTTCCCGTTCCCGTGGAAATATCGGGTTAAAAATCCTGTGTTAATCCAAGTTATAAACTATCTGTATGCCGAATTTCATCCAATTCCATCCATCCGTTGCAGCGTGAAGAAGCAACAAATATACACACACACGTACACACAAACTTTCGCATTCATAATATTAGTGTGATTTAGAAGGAATATTGTTTATTTATGTTTTACTTGTAAGAAAAATTACTTCGACACTGGCTAAATGTGCTAATCACACAATGCCATCAACTAAAGGTAAAAAAAGACGAGATCGTTTTGTGTTGCTGTCATCACACCGGCTTTTGTGACATAAGAAACGTTTCAGTCCCACATTCACACTACCCCCATAATTATTTTTTCATGTTCCGTCACGACTGTGTGAGGCATGCAATGCTGTCGCAATTTTACCCCTTTTCTCTCCTAAAATAGGTCCGGTGGCTGGACGCTCCTAAATTATTAATAGACATGAGATGCGACGATTCACAAGATGTTAGATACTATCCTCATCCCACTCTCCCCCCACTTGCATGCACGTACGAGACTTCGCTCAATGTCTCTCAATTTTAACGCCATCTTTTTTTGCATCAGGTTTGAGAATATTTATTGCTTATATTAGATGCCTTCAATTAAATTCAAGTGGAGGAAGATCGATACCACCTCTGGCACCTTAGATTTGAGAGAGGTTTAGTTTGATGGAGTTTAGTTTAGTTTAGTTTTATGTTCGATGGAGATCCATCTGACTGGTTGAGTAAAAGTAAATGCTTTAAGGCGATAAAACTTGTAAATTGGAATTTTTGGTTGTTGTATATTTTAATGGTGTTGCAAAAAACGCCTCAGTGACTGACTTTCGGAGGTCGTGAGTTCAATTCCCAGGTCGGGCAAACTGTGTTTCAGTTCGGATGTATAGAACGGGTTTGGGATCATCAACCGGTTTTGACTTACCCATCAATTGTAGCAATGGCTTGATTTCAATGAGGACTTGAGCGGGACAAAAAATAGAGAAGAATTTTCTGTGTGGTCTTTCCACAGTAATCGGACATTTAAAGAGCGGAGAGAAACTAAGTTGCTTAACATCCAGTATTCGTAGACCGAGCGTGTTTACCACTGCTACATCGAGTTCCTATTACCTACTTACTCGCTTAAGGTATTATCTATGCATCTATATAGTTAGAGTAGCTACTGAAACAGATACACAACTGGGCTCGTATTACGCCGCGTTGGCAGGCGGGGCATTTTTCCGAGCACTCAGCCAGCCTAATTAGGCTGCCTCTGTATATTTATGGCGGGCGAAGGTCCCGGCCTGCAGAAACTGTACTCCGGAGAAATCGGCCCCGCGGAAGGTTAATTGCGCCGGTGATTAATGTCAGCCTAGATTACAATGTGCCTTGGTTACTGCGGTGGTCGATGAGTGGTTTCTGTTCTCTATAAGATCTTCAACCTTTTGCCCACTTTAAAACTTGTTGGGCCTTACAAATAAACACGGAATAAGCTTGGATTAGATATTCCTTTTTTATTTGACGCCCTCCGTAGTCGAGTGGCTTGCACGCCGGACTATGGGCGGCGCTAACTCCGGGGTTCGACTCCCGGTCGGGTCAATGTCGAAAACGATCTTTTCGATATTGTGTCAGGTCTGGGTGGTTGTGGTACCGTAATTTTTTCTGATTTCCATAAAACGAATGCTTTAGCTACTTACCTTGGGATCAGAATAATGTGATGTGATATTGTCTAATACTTTTTTATATTCCGTGTTTGCCAGTCTAGATTACAAGACGCTATGGTTACTGCGAAGATCGATGAGGAGTTTTATTTCCTAATAGTTCTTACTTACACTATTCATGCCGTATTCATTAATTAATTCACATTTTAAACACTACAAAACATAGTGTGATACGAAAACACATACAAACCCCGGTTTAATTTATCAAATTTTTACAATGATAAGTTGAAGTAGCCAAGTGTCATATTTGAGCGCGTCAGGGAGTGGCAAGTGCGAGTTTTATTTGCCATTGTGATCAACGTGATCAACGTTAACGAAAACGAGAATATGCAAAAACTTATCTCTCCTTAAATATTTATAAAATACAGTGAAAAAATTAAACGCCCACCCGACTCAGCCAGGAATCGAACCTGCGTCTTCCGCAACCTGGGCGGCTGCACTGACCGCTATGCTACCGGGAAGGATGACGTAAGCGCTTAACTTTTTCACTGCTTTTCAATTTTTGAGGGCTTGCAGCAAATAGCACTTAAAAATAAAAAAAGTAAAATTTAACTCACTTGTTTTTTACACGGAGGCGCTGCTTTTAGGTTGCCATACAAAATTGAATGGCAAATTAAACTCGCACTCTTGTACACTTGTCTACGTACTTATAGCAGGCAGAAGCGGCGCGGCGGTAAGCTGAAATTGTACTCCGGAGAAATCGCCTTGCAAAAGGTTAATTATGGCAGTGATAAACGGTGCCTCGGTAACAATGTTCAGTGGAGACCGCGCTTGTTTGAGAACATTTATAGAGATTTCTTAAGTCTTCTTTTTAACGAGAGATTAACCAAGAAAGACCTAGTGGTAGAGAATTTAAGCTACTCGCATGGCTCCCTGTGTGGTGCCGGGGATAAAGAATTGCACCACCCCATCTCTTCCCGTGGGTGTCGTAAAAGCCGACTAAGGGACCATTCCAGAGGATGGGCAGCAGCATCTCTCTGAAGTTACCCTCAACCTACTGCGATCGCCAAGCCTCCTGCCAAGCGTGGCGATTACGGCAAATACCCCTCATATCCTTGGGGGAGGCCTTTGTCCAGCAGTGGACGTCTTTTGGCTGAGATGATGATGGCTCGTTTTGGCTTGTTTTGAGGAGCTTGATGACGCAGTGGTTAACGCGCCCGGTCTACATTTGCTAAGGTTAAACAACTTTCGCAGATGCCGGTCATCAGATGGGTGACCAAAAATTTATCAGCTCGAGCTCCTCCGTCCTTCGGAAGGCACGTAAAGCCGTTGGTCCCGGCTGCATAAGTACTTAGTCGTTAACAACCACCTATCCGCACTGGGTCCGCGTGGTGGCCCGTTCTTCCCATCTATTCATACGAAAGGTTTATGCCCCAACAGTGGGGACGTAAAATGAGCTAGTAATGATGACATGGCTCGTTTTGACGATACAATAAAATAGAATAGAATATTTTATTTGCTTAGAATATGGTTGATTGCACTGTTCTGACCGCAGCAAAGCCCTATGGCTTTTGGTCAGCTATCGATCGGTTGAATATGCAACCAGCAGCTTTGAAAGGGGCTAAGGTCTAGTATAATTACGAAAGGGGGGCTGAAGAAGCCTATCGCCTGGAGCGTGCTAGGTGTAGTCTAACTCATGACCCACCATTACTGTTCCGACATGGCGAAGAGGCAACACTGGGGGAGGTTTTAGGGGGCATGCCTCCCTTCCCCCTGCTCAGCCAAGTTTTCGGGACTAGACAGGGCAGGAGGGGTTGAGAGGAGACTACACTACATAACCAACAGATTACCCCGGCTGCTGGTAAGAGCGATTTCCTTTCCACAAAAACAACGTCTAGCATCATTGCCCAAAAATACATCTCGTTCTCAAAACTTTAAATAAGTTATGTTCCATAACTATCTTCGGTCTTGAATAGTGCGCTTGTTCTGTAAATTCTACAGAACAGCCACGAGCGAACCAAAATTATATTTTAAAAGAGAAGTTTTAAAATTCAATATCCGTTGACGTACCTGTCTGCCTCACAGAAGTAATGGGGTTAGGTCACAAAATAAAGAGTACCCAGAAGGTAAGCTTAAGACGACACCTCGCTTTGTGAACATTCAAAAAGACTGATCTTTACTGGACGCTCTCATAAGGTCGAAAATACGTAGCGCCTGCAACAATTTAGACCGCAAATTATTATTTTTTTAAATTATTAGTTTTAGTTATTAAAATATGCAGCTAATAAATTACGAATATTGATCATAATATTTAACTAGTTTCCAAGCATATCAATTAAGTAATTCTGTTGTAATTTGAACAATAGTGGTTTTTTGTGGTGTTTTCGAAAATAATTATCATCGAGTCAAAATTATACAATCGTGTATTTGAGCAAGCTAATTCAAGATAAAGACATGAATTTACCTATATCAACATTTCAGATTCGTGAGTCATATTATAGCCTTAAACTATTCGCCGAAAGTTGGTGCATTTTTTCAGTGTGTCGCCTTAATACATACCGCGCTTGTTCAACTCACACATCTCGAGAACAGTCCAAGCGCAACTGGGTGCCTACTGTGAGTTTTGTTTACTATCCGTATTAATTCGATTACGCGCAACGCAAATTAGTATGGCATTGAAGCAGCGCCTCCTGGCGACATACGAGAAGAGTTAAAATTTTGCCATACAATTTCTCGTTTCCGTTAACGTTAACGATTGGCGAATGAAACCCGTGCTTAGCACCCTATTACGAGACTCCGTGTCCGTGAGAGGTTTTGAGCGCGTTTGTATGAAGCTTACCTTCTGCAGTCTCTTTATTTTGTGGTTAGGTGCTGAGGCAGCCGCACTGAAATATTGGCGTCGGCGGCGGCGCGTTCGCAGGAGCCTCTTCTTTATATTGGCTCCGACAATTTCAATTTTACACAACCAAATTGAGTTGGTGCCCTAAACGAGATTAAGAAACTAGTTAGGGCTGCCTATAAATCATCCGCGCCTTACACTTTTCTATAGGGTAATGCCAACAAAGAGCATGCAGTGTCTGTCAGTTGCTTGTTATGTTCCATGCATACATTAATTAATTAAGTTTTTATTAAGCTTATACGCAGTACTTGTGAATTCTATAAATGTGTCTGTCAATTGTTTTTAAAATGTAACGTTTACCTATAGTTTAAATATAATGTTTATGTATGTTTATAGTCCTATAATAGGTACAATTGAAATAGCGTTATTTGCGTGCCAAATTATTGTCATGCTGTGTGTATACGTTTTTTGGTTTCAGTTTAGTTCAAACAAACTTATCGAAGTACAGTACTTATTGTAAGTAAATAATTAGTACTTGTATAATGTGTATAGTTGGTAAGTTAATTGGTGTATATAAGTTAATAATAACTAGTGGTCGCCTTGTGGTCGAAATTCGACCATAATTTTATTAAGGCTACACGGATTGTATCCTAAGGAATGAAAAACTAAAAAAGATAGAATGTGAGTTTGGATTAGCATTGACAGATGTCGGCCGCATTAAAGACAAACAATACGTGTGTGTCAAATACATATGCGTGTGTGTCAAATACATGGTACTGTGTGTAATGTTGTTTTTGTTGATTTAATGTATTTTTTATGCATAATTAAAAAAATATTAACATTCGGATAACCTTCTCTATATCAACTATAAGTGTGCGAAATTTCATACTCCTCCGTCCGCGCAATTTTCGTAAAAACGGGTACAAAGTTTTTACTTCACGTATTAATATAGATAAGTAATTAATGTAAGGTTAAACGTAAGCAACTATCGCATTGGATTTAGTCTGTAAGGATAGTTGTGTATTATAAATAAATAAATTACTTTGATATAATAAGTTTTAAACATTGTTTCTCACTCTTGCTTCGAAAATAAAATGTTAAATAAAGTGAGTGAATAATATCTTTTATTTCTATTTGATTTGGATTTCACTAAACGTGGTACATTCTGATCATCGGTATTAATTAAGCGTAAAAGTGTTAGCAATATTTGACAAAAACGTACGCTTAAATAATTGGGCAGCATACTAATTATTCTATGCCCTTAATTAGGTGGAGCGACGATCTTCGGGAGGTGGCTGGCAAGAGCTGGATGAGAGTAGCCGCGGATCGAGTTCAGTGGCGTGCACGCGGAGATACATTTGGAGGTCTACGTCCAGCAGTGGACTAGTGAAGATAGGCTAAAATATTTTTTACCATTTTGTTAAAAAGACAAATTGAAAGCAGATAGCAATAGATCGTAATAAGCTTATCGATTCGATATCAAAAGTAGCTTATTGGAACTCAGTTACAGGTAAAATAACCATTTAAAAAAACATACCGACCATTTTCCTGAATGAGTAGCGAAAATAAATGAATTGTGAGCTGCTTTAACGGGCTCAGACTTTTACCGAGAAAAACAATATTGAAACTCTCCCTCTCTCTTAAAATAAAATAAAATAACTGTAATACCAATACATTCGCAGTGAAAACTACTTTTAATGGTACCTTTATAAACGACAGCGTAAACACAAAGAGACATACTCGGCTTCATTACGACGAAGAAACGAAACTACTGCATTTCTAGGTGCCTATACGAATAAATTCATAATAAAAACCACTTTTAATGTTACCTTTACTGTTAATCTGTAAGCACTAATATTATAAAGAGGAAATCTTTGTATTTTTGTATGTATGTAAGTTTGCAACGAATAAACTCAGAAAATACTGCACCGATTTAAAAAATTCTTTCACCATTAGAATGCTACATTAACGCTGAGTAACATAGGCTATATTTAAAAAAAAAAAAGAAATGCGGTACGAAGTCCGCCGGGTCAGATAGTTTTTTATATATGGATAGTCTGCAAACGAACAGGTGGGCCGCCTAATCGTGAGCGGTCACCGCCGCCCATGGACATCAGCGCAGCAACATCACAAATGTAGCTTTTGTGTTGCCGACCGACCTAAGAAAAACCAATGGCGTGCACTTGCAGAGGCTGTTGCCCAGTAGTGGACTAACTTAATTGCGCTAATTACGTTACATGACACACACATGTCAATGCCAAAAAAGATAATTCGCACTACTAATACAATACTAACGCAAGTCAAAATATACTGATATTGGAAATTTTGCCGTATTGAATTAACAGTACAGTTTAATTTCAAATATCAGTATATTTTGACTTGCACCAGTATTGTATTTGTGCGTATAAAAAGTAAGTAAGTATAAAAATTTAAGCTTCGTGAAACATGAAGCAAATGCCAAATGTTATTTAGTGCTACTTAAATTTACAGGCTGTTCCAAAGTGATTATTTCAAAAACATTGGTTTTTCGGTAAGTACTAGACCGATTATTATAATACTTCTTATATTGGTCAGAAATACTTTAATGAATGTGTAATGTTAATATATGTCCAGAGGTTAAGGACACTCTAGACGTAGAAAGGCAAATTTAATTCGCACTACGTACCCAGTGCGAATTTAATTTGCCATTCGACCACGTTAACGATAACGCGAATTTGTATAGCAAAATATTGACTTTTTCGTTTGTGATTGTGATGTACGTATAATACCGAGCTTTTGAAATTTTTTAATCGTAATTGTATTGTGTGTATCGTAATTGTATGGTTTGGTAACGAGATGCGTTTTTTTGGTAAATGTCGTTACTTCTACTAAAGCTGTGTAAGTTTTTTGCGTCCATTCTTCTCCACAGTTAAAAGATAGACATCCTGAATCAGTAGTAGGTAACTATATTTTTGGATGACTGAAAAGCAATTATTTTTAATTTATTTGATTTAAAAAAATACTTTCACTTTGTCATCAGGACACACATGGTATCAACTCTAATAAATATAAATAAATATGGTATCAAATGACACAAAGTTTACAAGTAAATACTACAAAGAGTTTCTTATAACAACTTAGATGAAGCATCTTCCAAATTAATTATTCCGAACGAGTAGCGTGTTAACGATAGCTTCCAACATTTAGCTATGTATATGGGATATAATATCCGCATATAACTTACAATTGCGAAATGGGTAAGAAACACTATTGAGGTACACGGAATCTATATAATTCATCTGCCATAGCCATTTCTCCCTTCGGCTATAATGCTAGTGGATTCTAGGAACAAACCCGAAGATTTATAATTTCCGCGGGGGTTTGAGCAGGAGGTATGGGGGGTAGGGGGGGGTAGGAAGTGAAATGACTGGGGTGTGGAAGTGTTTGCTGCTCGCTAATCGGGAAACTTACTGATTCGCACCGACTAAGCGATTCATAAAACATAGGAGCTTCGCTATATCACCGCTCTAGCGCGAATGAGACTGGAGATTGTGAGCTCACAATAATGTTTTAGAATTACCAGTTTAGATTTGTTTTTTAACTATAATATAATATGTAGGTAATGTGAATACATACATGTAAGTAATACAAAACTAGCCATTATTATAAGATAATATGTAACAATAATGCACTTCAATACTTTCTGTATAGGTAAGAACATAACTGAAAAATATTTTTAAATGAACACGAGCGGTATTTAAAAACCTTTTAACACAGCACCTTTAACACGTTTATAATACACTAGCTGACCCGGTGGACTTCGTACCGCTTTGGTTTTAGTTTCCATGACAACAAAACAAACAAATCATTTGAAAATTAAATTGTCGTTTTTATCTATTCATTTTATTTAATTTTTTTTATACACAAGGCTATAATATAAAGCCTATGTTACTCAGCGCTAAAGTAGCATTTTAATGGTGAAAGAATTTTTTAAATCGGTCCAGTCGTTTTTGAGTTTATTCGTTGTAAACATACAAAATACAAAAGTTTCCTCTTTATAATATTAGCATAGATATGATTAATATATACAGAAATATTATATATAATTATTGTGTAAGCGTCTGCTTTGTATTACAGCAAATACAAAATTAGCTGCCACGATGTTATTTTAGAGAGTCGCCATAAAAACAATTTTAACAGTTGTGTTCCTGACGGAAAGGTTAAGAGACCACGCGTTACCCTGATGTAGTAAAAGATATAAAAAGCAATGAATGGTATGACTGCGAAGATAGCGTTTCATAAGATGACGGCTGACCGGCGGAAGAGGAAAAAATTGTCAGACCCAAATAGATACACTACGGTAGAAGGGTGGTGATGGTATTTATAAAATATCATTTTTTTATTAAGGAATATAAACAGAGCTTTTAATAGTACAATTGTATTAAGCAAAATAAATAATTATTACTAAAATGGATTTTTGATATTGTGTTGCGATAAAACTATTTGTAAGTATTTTTTTTTATATTGTAAGTAAGTATAATATAAACTGATCATTTTGTAACTTTACTAACATTCGTTTAAAACGATTATTACTGCACTACATAAGGACTCTGCCAAAATTAAAAATGTCTGCATTCAATTAATAAATCAAAAAAAATATAGTCGTAATTAATTTAAACTTACCATAAAGTATTCGAATTGCCCACACACCGTGTTTAGTTCAGCTCCAATTAGATGTTTTTATTTTAATTAAACTATGCTATCAACATTTAGCTAATTATACTCGTGTCAAAATGGCGTGTTGGCTTCGCGTGCATTCCGAATACTCTGTCTTTGAAATTAATAGCTGTGCTGTGATAAATGTAGGTACTAGGTGAGAGCGTTTTATTCATTCATATAAAACGGTTGGGCCATTCTAAACTTTATGCCGGTAAGTTTAAAGGTCACGTGTTCTGCCAACACTGGTTATTGGGCAGAATATTGTTTATGGTACAACTTTGGTGTTTTACGTTGTGATATGAGGTGATGTGTGTTTGTATTAATGCGCCATAGAAGGGGGCAACATTTGACAACCATTACGCTGACTAGTGAAAAAAGTTTGGAGTTTTTTTCGTCGTGAACACGTTTTATGAAGGTTTTATGTTATAATCGGACGGACAACACTTTGGGAATCACGTCAACTATGATTTGTAACTGCCACTTTAGGTTTGCTTACTAAATAGTGAGATAGAATCTTTATTATAAGAAAGGTAAAACAGTATAAAATCATTTGTACCAGTAATTTTAAGTTGCTAACAAAAAATTGTGAAAACGACTTGGAATTCAATGGAAAATGACTTTGTAGATATCAAGGCAGTATCTAAAGGATGAAGAAAAATACTGTTCCCCAATCCGCATCTGTTTACAGCAATTGAGATAGACAATTACATTTATTAGAAGCTACAATACCTATTCATTATAATGATAACAGCGTAGATCTTCGCGAGGTGGCTGGCAAGAGCTGGATGAGAGTAGCCGCGGATCGTGCTCAGTGGCGTGCACTTGGAGAGGCCTATGTCCTACAGTAGACTAGTATACTGGATTATAATGATTACAGCAATCTATTAACTAGCTTCCTAACAAGTGAAAGAGTTTTAGAGTCGGTTCAGTACCCATTAACAAACAAATCGAACAAATTTTACCGCTTTCTAATATAAGTGTCGGCCGAACGTTCGAACATAAAATGAACACACCACCTATATGTACTAACGTATACGTGTCACCAGTTCATAAAGTCCTTACAATATTTACGCCAAAGAAATATGGTTCGGTACGTGAACGGTGCCGTATTGGGCCGGCACAAAGGCGACATATTTTATCTGTTTGAATAGTAATGGCGTTTGATTTCTACAAGATATTTATTCGGCACAGCCCTTGGTGGACGTTGATGGATCGTCCTGGCCGGGCCGGTAGGGTTGCTACATGCGCAATACGAATATAATAGAAAACATTTAATTGAGACAGATAACGTGACATAGCTTTTTGTACACAAAACTTTTTTTTACAAAGATTGTTAGTGCGCTATTATCATACTCGTACGAATAATAGTCCTATTAACAGATTTAGAAAACTTAATACGCTTGGTGTAAGCCATTTGTAATAGGTATGGATTCACGTCAGTATCATAACGGAGATAAGGGGATGGAACCACGATAACTCGTATTCAACCCGACCATCTATTCGTTCGGCTACCGATGCTTCTAAACAATATTGTTTTTATTATGTAACATTCTTATAACATTTACACCCTTTTTGTCACATATCTATACTTAAACCAATTTTAGATATAAGTATGACAAGTACTAAGTATGTATGCAATAGTTTAACTGAAACTTTGTTAACTACACTTTTAATTATAGCTCTCGTTTTACTTTCGTAAAATCAAGAATTCAACTCAAAAGAGGTAAAAAGTTATAGCGTTTTATTCATTTGAAGGGCGCCGCGGCTATAGAGTTCGGAATGCGATCTTAGCTATGTAAATAATCATTATAATAGCTATAATATTAGTATTAGTTAATCAGAAAACTTTACGTTTTTATCTAAATAATAAAACAAAACGTATTGACTGTGATTTTTTTTTTAATAATGTTTAGATTTGTAGCAACCCTAAGTGAGTCCTAAAAGTTGGAATAGACCTGCGTATCTAACTTGTTTGACCTTAGGGAGTGTGTAACTAGACTCGTTGGTATAAATGGTCGTCGTAACATATAAACATATTTACGCAGGACTCTGAACTATGTAAGCTTGCATACTCATTTAGTTTCGGAGAGAGATTACTGGCCGGTTTTTTTTTATATTAGAAGGAGGCAAACGAGCAAGCGGGTCACCTGATGGGAAGCAATCACCGCCGCCCATGGACACCCGCAAGACCAGAGGAAGGACAAGGAATAGGCTCGTTTCTTGAAGATCCCTAAGTCGTAACGATCCGAAAATACCGCCGCTGAGAGCTGGTTCCACAACACTGTAGTTCGTGGTAAAAAATTACGTGAGAAACGCATAGTAGTAGACCGCCGTCCATCAAGATGGTGTGGCTTTACAGCGTTACCGAGTTTATGTACGCCCAGATAAGATAGCCAGTGCCTCAGTAGTTGAGGATTCCGGGAGAAGTGCGCTTTCACCATTGGCCTTATCATCATTTCACATCACTTATCACCAGGTGGGATGAAGGCTAAGTGCTTACCCGTATAATATAAAAAGATATTTCGTGGTTCTGCAAGCTATTGTCACCGAGCAAAATTTTTAATTTACCATCTTCTGTTATAAAGGCTACAAGAGGCACGCTGAGCCGTTGGTCCCGGCTGCTATTAGATTTATATTTTTGCTTATATAGATTACTGCACGTTTTAACACAATTACGGTACGTCAACGTTACAACAATCTACATTGCCTCATAAAACATGGAAGTGAAGTATAAAAGGTTATTAAAAATCCAGTAAGCCCAAATCATTTTTAGTATAGGTGATTCTTCCACATGAATAAGTAACTTCGCTTATCATCACACATGCCAGTGTTCAGTGCTAAACCCTTTAGCATCGCATCGTCCACATATAAAAGTCTGTGTAAAATGCAGGCACTTAGTAATAAAGTCGCTATCATTACACCAATAGGAAGGTTTATAGCAGTTGGGACGGTCGGCAAAAACGGCCCTTGTATTATATCTTTCTTTGGCCGTATCTCTGGTACGGTCAGCAGCGGCGGCGTCATGTTTAATGTGACGTGTAAAACGAATAGTGGGTGGTGGGGGTGGGGCATGTCCCTTACAACGGGTTCTAGTGACAAGCGTTCGCGCCAAGTACTCGTACATCATGGACAAGACTACTTTAGTGTTCAAATTTTTTTTAAAACGAGTGTTCGACACCTTTTTCGCCTTTAACCCTATACTTGGCAGAGTTATTTTTGTCGAATTATATTTTATTTGTATAAAATGTGTTTTTTTTTCGTTACTCGAATTTTTTTGAAAGTTAAGTGTCTAAAATAATCCATTATGCAAGGAATAGGGTTAAAATAACATTAATTGTCATTTAACACTTTTACAGCCGACTATTTTAAAGCGCGCCTTTCCTGGTACGCCGGCAATTTTTATCGATATTGTAAGATTTATAAAATAAAAACTATTTGTAATACAAATACTTACATATTTTTTTAATTCATTACACCGGGGTTAAACGCAAATCACGTGCCATGGACGTCATTTTAAAACAAACGCTAAGAAAGTCAATGCCGTACAGAGGACGTGATCAGTGTCCTGAAACGATCCTACCCACCCGTACCCAGTACGTGATAGGCTGTTAAAGTGTTAAATTTTACGAGAAAAACAGGTGGTCTGTATTCAATTGTAGCTAAAGACTATAATAATCAGTTGCTGACCCTTATTTATAATAAAGAAAGGAAAAACATGTTGATCACTGGATCCTGTCGAACATTGGTACCACTACCACTACCACTGCCACTTCCACAACCCCATCGTCAGAATGTGCCGCGACTACAACACTTTATTAGACAAATTGGACGGTGTGCCTGTTATCCACGCTTCATCGCTCTTCAAGTGGAAGTCGTCGCTGCATACGCTTGTTTCAATAGACTGACATGATGCCATGTAATTTGGTAACCGTAACCATTACAATTTTCATTTTATTTATTTTTTATTTTATTTTATTTTGTAGACTTTTATTTGTATTGATTTCCATAACGTAATATTGTATAATTTTAACAGTTTCATTTAATTTCACGTGTTTTTTTTTAAATAATTTGATTTAATGTTGAAGCACGTTGTTTACACATATCTGTGGAGTTGCAGTCTACCTATTTAACTAAAACCATGAAAAAACTGAACGGCTATTACTGTAAATCTGTTTTGTGTAATAAAATTAAATAAATAAATAAACTACCCTACTTGATTTGAAAAGTAAAAACTTAATGAAATATTAACATAAGGACAAAAGCTTTAAAAAAATGTCAAAACTTGAGCCATAAATGCTTAACTGGACTGTACGGAGAACTCCGAGATATCTCTAGGCCTTCATCTTATGATAAGGCCGTAGATGAAAGCGCACTTTATCCGGCAATCTTATCTCTTATATCGGAACACAATGCTTACTACATTGCTGTTTTGGCGACAGACTTCAGACAGATAAGATGACAGTAGCTAACATAATGACTATCACAGAACAACATACAAAAGTCTCATTGCATGCATAAATATTTGTTTATTATTGATACTAGCGGCACGCCCTGGCTTCGCACGGGTGTACTTTTTTTTTAATATAAGCCTATGTTACTCAGCGCTAATGTAGCATTCCAATGGTGAAAGATTTTTTTTAATCAGTCCAGTAGTTTTTGAATTTATTCGTTGCAAACATACATACATACTAAAATACAAAGGTTTCCTCTTTATAATATTAGTACCTATAGATTATTGATATAAGCTCTCAGTGATGTTTGAGCAATTAGATGAAAAACCATCATGTTTCCGACTACATTCATAAATTGCAATAAGTCATCCAGATTCAAAATTTTTGAAGAAGAAATTATATCAAACGTTTTTGTCATTCGTCATTAAGTTAGCCGCTTTAATTGCCAACTACGCTCATTAAGACTAAATTAGCGTCAGGCGTCAGTAAATCGTTTGCGTGCTCGCAAACGATTTACTGACGCCTGACGCTAGCCTGTTGGCTACAACCACAGAATAAGGAGACTGCAGAATGTCATAAAAACGCGGTCAAGTAACGCACGCATAGACAAGACATAAATAAATATAAACAAAAAAAATAAAAGTAAATTCTATTTCTATTTACTTAGACACACATAGACTTTGGGGGTTAAAGTTACTCGCGTCCGTAGGTTTACCCTTGAGACCCTACGTGACCCCTGGGTGGTGCTAAATGAGTGACACTGTTTGAGTGGTAGAGCCATGCTGCGTTGCAGCACGAAATGAGCCGGCTCGCCGGGCCTAATACCACCCTCTTACAGAATATCGGCGTGAAACAATGGCACTCGTTGCTGTTGTTTCGTCCGGTGAGTGAAAGTACCGGAGACCCATCTCCCACCCCTCCCCACTCCCTACTTCCTCCTCAAGATCCAACTCCTTCCTCAAGGCCGGCAACGCATCTGCGACTACTTCTCATCAGGTGACCCGCCTGCTCGTTTGCCTCCTTTTAATATTCGCAACAGCTGCGTTCGGGCTGGTCTGAGATGGTACGAGTTCTGTGTCCGTGACCTTGTCTATGTGTACGTTGATCGAGCGCGTTTCTATGGAGCTTCCCTCTTTCAGTCTCCTTATTTTGTGCTACAACACCGTACACTCCACAGTTACAGATGGTACGGGCGTCCGGGCGTCCGGCTCGGACAATGGCTGGTGACGAATGCGCGCCGCGTCCGGCGTCCGGCCATCGCTCAGCGTCCGGGGCCGCGCCGACACCGTACGGCCATTTCGCACATTACCCCTCGTACGGACGAGTTTCGTCGCTTTAGTTATTAACGCTATAGCCTCGTTTTTTTGCAGTGCCGGTTGTTCGGTGGACTGTGCACCAAAATAATATGTTGTGTGCACGCCGCTCGTTTAATTGAAAGTTTCAGCGAAGTTACTGAACAGTAACAGAAAAAATGTGTAGAGTTTTTATATCGTATTGAACGCAACGTTTAACGTAGGTACTTCTACGTACCTTACAATTATTGTTAAGACTCCTATACGAAAATAAAATGCTTTTTTTTATAAATTACATAGTTGTGATTGTAAAGTTTGAAGCGTGAAAAAACCAAAAAAAAATCTCTTTGAAAAAGAATAAAGCGCATATTTTGTACCCTAAAAAGAATATTCTAATTCAGACGGCAGGCATATTCAAACAGAGCTAAACGTACGTGACATTCAGCTTCGTTTAACTTTTAAGTAAATACCATTTAATATAGAGGTACTTCATTATTAACGGCCAAATAATTATCAAAGTTAATTAACGAATTGTAAACGTAGACCCCCGCAGCGCTGCAAAACATTTTCCGTTTTAGCGGTCTGTGTTCAACGAAGGTTTCATTACCACTGAGAGAGCGCGTCTAAAGAGGGACCCGCGAGATGCGCGTCCGGCGTTATCAGGGCTGCCACTACATAGAAGATAAAAAAAATAAACTTTATTTTTCGCTACAAAACTTTGAACTAACAAGAATTTTAGTGAAATTCATAATTCAAAAATTCAAATTTAAAATTCTTTATATTTTTAGAAAGACTTACATAAATTATCTAGATAACGGAGCCTCCTTTTAGGCTTATTATAATCGCCTGTTTCAGGAGGCAACGCTTTGCATAACTATGTGTGTGAAATTGTACCAAAAATTACATTTACATTACTTTTCTTGAAAATCACTTTATAAAATTAAGTATAATGGGAAACAAAGATTCAAGCCAATAATAGAATCGCCAAAGTGCGTTGGCACTAATTAAAAATGTATCAAAATAATTATAATATAACATATAATAAAACAGTCATTCATCTTTTTCTGCTGTCCGGTGACTAAAATACATTAAGCATGCCATAGAAAATTTCGTATTGTCATTACCACACCGCAAAATTTGAATCATAGGTACTATATAATTGTCCGAAGTGACATTATTAGATTTGCCGCACTTTGCGGTGATAACGTTAAGAAGCGTAATTGTCTTTGTTTCAATATTCTTTTTTTATACAGCCTACTAAAATGATAAACATTGTGGGTTGCTTCGGCTTTGTGTACACTAAGGACAAGAAAAAAAACTTAATCAAAACAAATGTAAAAGCGTATCCTTGCTAAATTTCCCTTTCTTTACACTTTGAACGTAGACACAAAGGCCATAACAAACGATCACTATTTATCACCGCGCAGTTGGCAGCCCTGCGGGGAGGCGCGGAAGTGAGGGGCGACCGGAAACGGCGTCGACCGGAAGCTCGAACCCTTTGCCCTTTGTTTATCGAAGGTTTTCTCACAACTATTGGGTAGGCAGAATCACCGGAAGCTGCCAGCGACACTGGCCCACATGCCAGTCGGTAATGTTTTGCAAACTTCAAACGGAAAACTAATTTTGTTAATTCCAGCAGCTTCGGGAGGCACTTCGGCCCCGAGGTTCCTTCGTTCCCCATCTTTTCTTCAATTTATCTATTGTTTATTCTTGTTTATGGCTTCTTAGAAAGTTTCATTAATAGCTTTTATGGAACAAGAGAGTGGTACAATTGAGGACGCTGCGTTGCAGATTGTTTTTATTACTACTAGGCTTTTTTCTATCTTGTTTGTTGGACTTTGTTTATTTTAACATGATGATAGTTAAAAAAGGTCTAAATACTGTCATTCCAAAGCGTGTACTGAGACAATATCTGTTTTAAACCTCGTATAAAACAGATATTGTCTCTTTCTGTCTTTATTAACTAAAATGAAACAGGATCAGTTCCGATCCAAGTTAAGTTTTAGTTCATATTTTAAAGAAGGAAAGCTTGATATAAATACTAGAAAACTGAAACAACGAAAAATACACAATTATCAGCCCCCTTAGACAAGTGACAAAACGCTCATAGAATAGAAATCAAATAGAATGATTATTGTACGGGATTGACTTAAGTCAACGGTACGTATAAATGACGTTTATGTCAATCCCATACAATAGTCATTCTATTCTATTAGCATTTGGCCAATTATCTGGGGGGGCTGGTTTTTTGGCACAAGCAAATGTTTAAAAAATCTAATGCGGCTGGTGTTTAAATAGAAGTATATGATACTGGTTTGGCAAGGACATTTGCCGCCAAAGAAAAGAAAAAAAGACGCATAAAACTGCCAATTGCGTTAATTATTATTTGCTATAGCCCACAGCTGGGCAAAGGCCTTCATTGAAATCAAGTCATCACTACAATTGATGGGTAATGGCTTCATCACCACGCTTGCCAGATGCGGGTTGGTGAGCACAATCCCGGGCTATGCAACAAACAATCCGAAAAACACTTTGTCCGACCTAGGAATTGAACCTGGGACCGTCTGGTATCGGTCCGAGCGCTTTACCACTCGGCCACTTAGGTGTTATACTTAATACAATTTAATAAACCCGGCCTTCGGGTATTGGGCCGAACGTTTTTCCACTAGTCCACCAAGGCGTTATTGTATTTTAATGTTTAATATATGTAACATTCATGAATTTCTAATTCTTGCAAAACCCTTATTTCAAACATAAAATTTTTAGTACAGTTTTTAACATACTGTTAAAAACCACAAACGACAAATTTATATCTTCATTTTTTTATAGTCTGTTTCAAAAAAATCAGTCAAAAAAATTGAAGCTTTCCTTTTGGAAGTCGTACAAAAAGGTCTAAATAAGGTTGTATATTTCTAATATTTTAAGCCACGATATTAAACATAATACAGATGTTATAAAAATAATTATGCTCATACGCTTCATAACAAACTTTAATTTAATTTCGATCTTATTAATAATCCTTCAGATAAGTACGTCATAAAATTGGCAGCATAAATATAATGTAAAACTCTGTACTGTTATGTGGCAAAAGTATATTAAAGCTATATAAAACGGTTAAATTAATTAAGATTGCGTTCTTCCAAACCATATTCATTATTCATACGGTGGTGTGAGGTGATTAATGAAACACAGGCCTTTTTCATTAACGTAAGTTGTGATTAATTTTTTAAATATGATGGTAGCTAGTGTCGATGACTTGGTGATAGCTAAAAGACATCATCACTTCATCTTCTTCTTTGTGTAAGGAAGGACGTGGTTCTAACCATATCTGTGATAGAGTGGTTGAACTACCGGTTCTAAAGTCAGAAGTATACGTTTCAAATTCTAGTAAGCAATAAAATTTGAGGAGCTCGATGGCGCAGTGGTAAATGAGCCCGGTATTTTTTTTAAAAATATTTTTAGGGTAAGCACAGTGCCTTGATCTCAACTGATGTAAAGTGATGATAAGGCCAATGATGGAAGCGCACTTCATCCGGGATCCTCCACTATGATGCACTGCCAGCCAGCCAGGCGGACTGGAAGCAAGCCCTACCACCAACCAAACCGAGTACACAAACAGGTACCCCCCGCTGGGGATCGAACCCGGGACCTCTGGGTCTAAACCGTCTGCAATTGCTGAAGTTAAGCAATTTTCACAAGGGCCGGTCATCGAATGGGTGACCAAAAATTTATCATCTCGAGCTCCTCCGTGCTTCGAAAGGCACGTAAAGTCGCTGATCCGCACTGGGTCCGCGTGGTGGTTTATGGCCCGTTCTCCATATTAATCCATAAGGAGTGCCCCAGCAGTGAGAACATACTATAATGAGCTGATGATGATGGTGATGATACATCTTTATATATAAAAATCTTCTGTGCGTGTGTATGTTATTGAACTCCTTCTAAACGGCTGGACCGATTTGGGTCAAATTTTCTGTGTGTGTTCAAGTGGATTCGAGAATGGTTTAGATTTGCAATTGGACTCGGTAGGTGGCGCTGCTATAGGGTCCATCATGGGATACGGGTGTTCTTAAGCGGACGAATGATTTGTTTGTTTTGTTGTCATGGAAACTGTCAAAGCGGTACTAAGTCCGCCAGCCGATCAGCTAGTATAAATATATACTGGGTCATTTTCCTATTGGCGTTGAATTAATTTAATGTACAAACATACACATTATATAAGAGTAATACGTAATATAAAACGTAAGCGCTATTACACAACGTCCAAAAAACGCAGTATGACATAAAAATTTGCATGAAAATGTTTGCAGATGGCAGAGTTTGAGTTTGTTAAGTGCTTCATAATGCCTAAATTGAAAAAAATAACGCTTTTAGTCGTACAATGCGTGAAATGTATTAAGGTTCTTGGAGCTAATAGTAATAAACGACCACTTTAAAAGGTCACAGTCTATAAATTGTAACTGTAATGAGAGACATGGAAACTGAAGAGAGGCTATAAACATTACGCAGCGCACTAGGTCATTTACAAAAGGGGTGGTGACAACGATAGCACAAAATAAGGAGAAGGATCTCGGAACAGTCCGGGCGCATCTGTTGCGAGATTCCGCGTCCGTGAAAGCTTGTTTATGTGTGCGTCGCTCGAGCGTGTTGTGTGAAGCTTAACTTCTGCAGTCTCCATATTTTGTGACAACAGTCAGACAGTAAATTTCTAAACCCTAACCTCCTTCTAATAAATAGTTATTCCGCATTTTGTCTCTTTTACTCTAATTTGATATGAAGTATACATGACAGGGAGGAGCTCGATGGCGCAGTGGTTAACGCGCCTAGTCTGCGAGTGCTGAGGTTAAGCAACTTTCGCAAAGGCCGGTTATCGGATGGGTGACCAAAAATGTATCATCTCTAGCTCCTCCGTGCTTCGGAAGGCACGTAAAGCCGTTGGTCCCTGCTGCATTAGCAGTCGTTAACAACCACCACCGCACTGGGCACGCGTGGTGGTTTATGGCTCGTTCTCCCTATCCATCCATAGGGAAGGCGTGTGCCCCAGCAGTGGGGACATAAAATGAGCTGATGATGATGAAAATACATGACAGGAACAAAACACGTAATATTTATTCCAATGTTAATAATTAATTTAATTAATTTAGGTATACAAACAGAATAAATACCACCAGGTCTTGGCATAATATATTATAAGGCCCTAATTTTAACCTTACATTTAAATTTCTTTAAAATACTAACCATTTTTTTTATATTTGACCGAGACATAGTGAAACCTAATAAGTAGTTAATAGACACTCAATTGTTTATTCACATATAGTCTCCGTGAAGGAATATTGTTTTAAAAGTTGCATTAACAACTTGCTAACGGCAGTCTATCTGCTGCAGATGTCAATTAAAAAAACCTTCTTGGCGACAAAATTGTTTCTTAAAATTAAAAACAAAAGTGTGCGATAATAAAAGGAGGTTTTACCTTTATAAATCTTTTGGCTTTTGTTAATAATCCTAGTGTTGTGTGTCGTGATGTCTCCGGCCCTAGTGGTACCATGTCCTTGAGTTTCTCCAAGCAACATCTGAGGTGTGCTCGCCTGAAACAAACAAAACAATACGTTAGCAACATTTCGGTAGGTATAAATATAGAAACACTTAAAACCTTTTTTAGGAATAACTTTAATTTTATAATAAGAACATTTTTGCTTTGGCTATACGCTTTAGGTGCATACAAATCAGGTTATCATGATTGTATAAAACCCGTGCAACCATTTTTACCTTTATTTTTATCTTTTTTTTTTCTTTTTTTTATCTTTCTTTTTACTTTAATGCTTACAATATTAAACACCGAGATATTTTAGTGGTTGTTTTCCCGCAGGTGGGTAGATCAGACCATGAAACTGAACAACTTTCCCCAAGAAACAGGTCAAAAAACGATATTTTTTTTTTCACTTTTCTATACAAAGTCTCTATATTGACCGAGCATGGTTTGAATGGAAAGTTGAAAAATTATCTCGTTTTTTGACCTATGTTTCTTGGGGAAAGTTGTTCAGTTTCATGGTCTAATCTACCCACCTGCTGGAAAACAACCACTAAAATGTCTCGGTGTATAGAATCACTTTAAAAAATTACCTACAAGCTTTTGTAATCCAGGCGACTGCTCTTTCAATAGAGCTACTGAGACATTAACAAATTTTCGAATTCAAATGTAGCTAATACGACATATTACTGGCCAAATAAATAAAACAATTTAGATCTAATGAACATTGCAGCAAAATTATTTATATACACTATTGCGGAAACCTTATTGCCTAAGCGGTAAGAGTGATAAACCGTTGAAAGTTCACTTTTTATTGCTCCGTTTGTACATATCCAAGTAGTGTGCGGGGGTATATACGTAGGGCACGTGTAAGCGCGCACTCAGCTATAATTTAGCCACTAAAGCGTACAACATTTGGTAGGTGTTCCACCGTCTCAGCGCAAACGAAATGTGCTCCCGCAATTTACGACCTCCTACCATTGTATTTATTAAGGGTGCGCCGACCAAAAAATGCCAAAAATGCAGTCACGGTTTTTTTTTTAATTTATTTATCGGAATTCGGTTAAGTTGATATAATTGAAAATACTATTAAATAAACAAAATATGTATTTTGTATCATAGGGAACGTGTTTACAATTAGTCCGATCCATAAATTCATAACGCACTATAGTTTTTTCTACAATATCATTTAAAGTTGGGCAAAAATCATGAACACGAGTGGCGGCGTTTAGTTGATATCTTATAGTTTATCAAAATTATTGTACCTCTAATTATGTCTAAACAATCACCAATGTCTTAACTACAAATCGTCCGTCTCACATTTTCGATTTAACAAGCGGTTTTTTAAATTATCATTTTTTAAATTAACTCGTTAAATTCCCCATACAAATTAGTATGGCCGCGCGGCATCAAATAAATATGGACGAAGACATTTCAAATAAAATATATGACACTTGTCACTTTACGGACGGCGCACCCTTAACGTATCAACAGTTATTTATAATTATTTTATCTTTTGCATTTAGAATGCTATATGTTATACTAGATAAAATTTACTAGGAAAATTCAAAGGTTATCCAAAGGTCGTGGGTTCGATTCCCACTCGAGCTTCATGAGACTGATCGTTTTTCTAGTAAAAAAAGTATATATTGTAGTTATTTTTTATTTTAAAAGTTTAACAAAACTCCTAGAACACCATCAAATTAGAGATACTCGTTAGAAACCCCAAAACAAACTGCCAGGAGTAGTGGGCTTCGTGCTTCGGAAGGCACATAAAACCGGTAGCATAATGGTCAGTGCAGCCGCCCGGATTGCGAAAGACCCAGGTTCGATTACTGGCTGGGTCGGGTAGGCATTTAATTTTGTCACTGTATTTTATAAATATTTAATTCAGCTTTAGTGCAGCAATTAGCACTTAAAAATAAAAAGTATAATTTATTATAGAGTTGTGATATCAAACTTGTGGTATTTCATCTGTAAAGATAAATCTGCATCGGTTGCAATAACCGTTGAATAGGTGGCAATGTGCCGCTAAAAAGCACTTAAAAATTAAAAAAGTAGTGTACAAATTCAGTGCTTACGTCAGCCTTCCCGGTAGCACAATGGTCCGTGCAGCTGCCCGGATTGCGGAAGACTTAGGTTCGATTCCTGGCTGGGTCGGGTAGGCATTTAATTTTTTCACTATTTTATAAATATTTAGCACATAACACCGTTGGTCCCGGCTGCATAAGCAGTCATTATCAACTGCCATTCCGCACTGGGCTTGCGTGGTGGTTTATGGCCCATTCGTGGTGTTTCCAGCCATAAGGAAAGCTGCCCAGCAGTGAAGACATAAAATGAGCTGATAATTAACCTTCAAAACGAGAATAAGGCCTGCTTGATGGCAAGCGGCCACCGCACACAATAGACGCTTACAACACCAAAAGTATCACGTGCGTTGAATACCATGGAGTTTAGGTTTTCAAGCCTATCTGTCCTGTAATTTCACTGAATGTAGTACATTTCAAACCGGTACACAGCAATACCAAGAATTGTGCTTGGCGGCAGAAATAGTTATTAGGGTAATCGAAATACCTACAGTCGGATTCTGACAGAGGCCTATTATTATTTTCACCAGACAATAAACCAACATGTGTTAAAAAAATCTTTAACAAAGTAAAACAGAGTGCTCTACTCATAATTACGAACAACCGAGGAGCCAACTCCGTGTTCCAATGTTCGATATCAACTTTAATAGGAACAGTCGGGGTCTTAACTTGTACACATCGAACAGAATCAATATCGACTTGATTGACACTTGAAAAACAATGTTACCATATTTTTTTTTATTTTATTTATCCTTTTCGTCTCACTGCTGCTGCTGAGCAAAGACCTCTCCTAAACCTTTTCTCGTTCTCTGGGTTAGAGATCATCTCGCCAAAGCTTGCGAGGCCGACTTCGACGTTTGTACGAGTTATAGTTTTATAATTACCTATAAATTGACCAACAGCTGGGTAAAAACCTCTATCATTGAAATATTTTTTTTTTAAATTACTTAATCACCACAAACTGAACCTAGGATATCGATATCGGGCGTTGCTTTGTCACTCGGCCGTCAAGAACGTCTATGGTGCACTACAATTTAACAATACTTTTAAACAGTTAACGATAAACAAATACCGAGTAACTGTAAAGAATAAAAAATATATTAGTTATAATTTTTAATTGCTGTTTTCACAGAGGCGAATTGCCATCGAGTTCCAGTATTAGGCCCCGCAAATAAGCTTTGTTAGCGAATAGCGGTGCGCGGGCGACTCCGCTCCGGGGCGAGCCCGCTAATTTCAAACAATTTGTACGTACAGTAAACTCGACAGTATTGTTTTCTTTTCTGTTGCCGAGGTAGGGACACGGGATGTGCATTAAAATTTTGTCGGTATCACATTTCAGTGACTTATAAATAAATTGCTTTTGTGAGAAAAACATAATGCGGTATTGCGGACGTGTGACGGCTGCTCGCTCGTTAATTTCAGATTGAAATAACAAATGCTACGCGATTTATTTTGTATACATAAAAGCCACATTGGAAAGATATGTGCAGGTAGAACAATAGGGAATTAACAAAAAACACAAATTTATTAAACATTTACCCTCTTATTCATAAAAACTATTTAAGCAAAATTTAGTTAATCATTGTTTTGTCTCTTTTTCTGAAATTCAAAATGACGTTTGTGTGACGTTGACAAAACAATATTTAACTAAATAATGCTTAAATAGTTTTTATGAATAAGGGGGATAGTGCCTTACAAATAAACAAAGAATAAGCTCCGAATAGTTATTCCGTGTTTTGTTCCCGTCACGTAAACGTCATTTTAAGTTAGAGTAAAAGAGACAAAACACGGAATAACTATTTGAAGGTTATTCTTTGTTTATTTGGGAGCCCTTTCGGTCGCATAATCTCTTTCGTCATAATATAGTTTGGCATAACAGTTTCAGCATAAAGTTTTCTCGCATATATTATGATAAGCAGAGTGTTATAAACCCATAATGGTTTCATCGGCATAATTTTAACTTACTATCTTTATCATAATTTTAATCAGCATAAATGTAAAGAACGTAATTGCTATACGTCTAAATTTTTTGAAGTATAATACTTGGTGTTTTATTTTTATTTATTAGACAACAGAAATACTAGCTGCCCTACTCCTGTAGGCTGTAGGTCACGTGATAGGTTAGAAATTTAAGACAATCGCGAAACGCAGCGTAGCAATTGTCTTGAATTTCGAGGTTATTTTTTTTATTAGACAACAGAAATCTAGCGCCATACAAACATAATATCTTTTTTTGCCATGCCATAGGTTGAGATGCCAATTAATGTTATGATTAGTAATCGTTATTGTAAAAACATTTATGCATGAACATTTGATGCTGATATATCATTATTATAAAAGAAGTTATAGAGAAACAAAGTACGCCTAATGATTTATTCTGAATGAACGTTATGCGAAACGAAAAGAATGCCAAAAAACATTATGCAGCCTTAAAATATGCATCTTTAGTTTATGCAACCCAATATGGATCCTTTATTTGTAAGACCCATAGTCCAAATGGTTAAATCAGTAGGTCACTGAGACACGATCGACGACCATAACACTACTGGCGGTCCAATTATGTTATTGGTCTATTTTGTTTTTGCCATAGTATATAGTTTAGCCTATTATTTTGATAAAGCAGTTTTCTTTCCATACTTAATTCGCTCAACATTAAGGCTACAGCCTCAGGATCTTGTATCTACGTTTTTTTTTTCAAATCATTTATTTGCCAGATTACAAATAAAGTACAATATAATTGTGATCTTAAGGTTAACATTTGTTTCACTGTAGTCAGCCTGCGTGCAGACGTGCAAAATGTTAATATAAGTGATTAAAATAAAAATAAAAAAGTAATAATAAGAATGAAATTATTAAAATTCACAATAAAATTTACAATCAAATAAGTTAAAATTAAGTATGTCTAATTTTAAAATCCAGAAATTAACATTTATTATAACACTTATAATAACAATTTGAGATGAGCCATTCAGTCAATTTTCTTTTAAAACTATTTTTCCGCAGCTCTTTTATTTCATTTGGAATCTTATTATAAATGATTATGCACATATTAACAATATCTTTCTTATAAATATCTTTATGATAAGGTGGTTGAAACAATAAATTATTAAACTTAGCTCTCTTCTGCCTTGTGATAACGTCGCATCGTTTCTTAAAATACTCTGAATTATTTCCCACAAAAAAGACAAATATCCCTTACGTACAGACATGGCAGAGGCAGAATATTATATTTTTTAATAGTGGCTTACATGAGTCTAAATACCAGGCCTTGTTTATCGCTCTAATGCATCTTTTCTGCAGTTTAAATACTCGATCGGATTATGAAATACGCAGCCTGCCGCCTTATTACTAAAGACTAGCTCGTATAATCTATTTACCAAAAACATAAAGAAATAGTATATTGTTTATGTAGGGTATTTTTATCAAAGACATTAGTGTCTCTTGCAAAAAATATTACTTATTTACACCTATAAAAGGTAACGAAGCCTCTATTCAAGCAAGCTATAACCAACCACCGTGGGTCCGGTTATGATGGCCGCATTGATGATATATTAATTGGAATGCCTGTTATTTCCCCTCGCTTAACAAACCATTATCCCCGTTAATATTTCGTTTACGGTCCACGGTAATGCGGACATAGTGCCTACAAAGTAAAGGCTACTCCGTATCTAAGACAGTATTTCTCTGAAATTGTTAATTTATAGCAATGTTATTCCGCAACGTGGACAGAGGAGAGAAAAAATAATAATATTCTAAGAGGAAAACGTGGAGAAACTACGGGTAACTTAAGCAAGGCGAGCTAGGGCTGTCAGCCGTTACAGAAATACAAAGTTGTTTGAAAGAGACAAGAGTATTAATGAAATAGAAAATGAAATGAAATGATTATTTATTTACGCAAAACAAAGTACATTTTAGCTGGTGGTAATTTTATCATTTTGAACGTCTGTTTTGCCAAACTAGAATAATATCATATTTTTACACTTTCAAACATTTTGATGAGAGTGTCTTGTTTGTCTTAAATTTTGGGCTATAGGTTACAAACACAAAAATCGTATGGCAGTTTTTCTAAAGATGATTCGAAATTACGTAACACGATTCGGCAGAGGGACGATATCGTTAGCGTTTTTTTTCATATTGGTTACTAGGGAGTTTTCATTTATTAAGGGCATCATGAATATTCTAATATAAATTAATAATAGTCCTGTCAGCCTTAAATATGCGTGTTTAATAATAATAATAATAAAAAATATTTAAAAATGTAAATTTATATGAAAAAACAATAAATAAAGAAATAATAATAATAATAATATGAAACAAACCGACTTCAAAAAACAAAATAAAAAGTTAAAAATAAATTTATTGAGAAATTTAATGAGTTGCAGATAAACCTGACTTCTTATGGAGAGATACTCATCCCTAGTCAAATCAGCGATTTTATTTGGAACTTTTGGAATTGGAATATAATCTTATCATTTGACTGATAGTATTTCAAGTGTGACAACCTTACCTGCCAAAAAAAATTCCTACAAAAATAAACAAAATGTCCGCACAAGATTTTTCCAACATAAAAGCAGGGCATCGTTAGCCTGAATTAAATTTATAAACGAATACTCCGTTAATTGGCACATTCAGGAAACTTGCAGAAACGCCTCTAATCAAAGGCGGTGACTATGCTAATGTATCATTAGGACTCTTTGAGTCGTTAATTATCAGTCGTTAAGGCGAACCTGACCGCTTATTGGTCTAACGGTCTTCTGTATTGTTTGAACGGATAAGGTTTGGCAGTCAGTAATTTGAAGTCATAACGATTTTAAAACATATGAAGGCGTTGAAACGACCTAGAGCTAATTAATGTTTTTGTTAAATGTTAGGTTTTCTTACATATTTTGAAAGAAAACGAACGCCGACAGAATTATGTACGGCGTGGTTTTCCAAACTACAATTATTTGTGACGTATAAACAAAACATAAAAAAGTATATTAATGGAACCAGGCCAGACCAGGTTACTTAGCGGAAATTCGAGGCATACAAAAATGCAATTGAAATAATATGTAAACGAGTGATTTAGCGGAATTAAAACTACATATTATTATTTCAATTTTTTTTTAAAGTAAAGACATTTTTTTTGTTTCGATATGCAAAAATCGTAATAGCTGTAAAACTATTAACGAAAGCCTAATAAAATCACAAAAACGCGTCCTTATATTATACACCTTACTATAAATATAACTTACTAGAAATATTGAACACCTTTTACGTCGACTTTTCTGAAGTTTTGTAAGATTTGTAAGATCCTAGAGATTAGTAATTTTTTTAAAGTGTCCTAAAATATGCCAATTGTCTCTAAATCTTTTATTTCTGCTCCTCAGTTCACAAGGCTGAAGTCATTAACTGTCGCAAAGGGGAAACTGTGAAGCGGTCCTAATCAGTGGCCTCGTTACCACCAAACATTTAAACGTTCGCTGATTTTCATAATTTCACCAACAAAATTATGTCCATTGAAATCTTTCTGAATAATGAACATCAAATTTGACGGAACGTAAATAAAACAGATATTTATTTGTGTTGCTACGGCGCTTCTGGCTTTCAATTTTACGTTTTCATTTATATCTAAAGCATCTCATCATCATCATCATCATCATCATCATCATCATCATCATCATCATCATCATCATCATCATCATCAGCCTATACTAGTCCACTGCTGGACATAGGCTTCTCCAAGTGCACGCCACCGAGCACGATCAGCGGCTACTCTCATCCAGCTCTTGCCAGCTACCTTGCGAAGATCGTCGCTCCACCTAGTCTGAGGGCTTCCTACACTACGTTTGCCGCTGCGCAGTCTCCACTCGAGAACTCGTTTACCCCAACGGTTGTCGGTTCTGCGGCTAATATGACCGGCCCACTGCCACTTCAGCTTGCTGATCCGATGGGCTATGTCGATTACTTTTGTTCTCTGTCGTATCACCATCTGATACACGGTAACTAACATGTACCACGAGTTTTCTGTGCCTAGCTAGTGATTAATAGGTCATTATTAGCGAAACGATAACGTTGACGAAAACGATAAATTCTCTTGCAAAAGTTAACCTCGCTCTATTGTAACAACCACCAATCCGCATTAGGCCCGCGTGGTTTATGGCCCGTTATCCCTATCCATCCATAGAGTAGGCTCGTGCCCCAGCAGCAGGGACATAAAATGAGCTGATGATGATGATGATGATGATGATTGTAGCCAGGAGGTGATGCTTCAATGCCATATAAATTCTCGTGACCGTTAACGTGATGGAATAGCAAACAAAACTATCACTAAGCATTCTAAAGCGTGAGTTTTGTTCACTATCCGCATTCATTCGATTGCGTTTACGAAAACGAAAACTAATATGGGTTTGCAGTAGCGCGTCCTGGCGACATACGAGAAAGGTTAACGAATCGGGCCCATGGGTTGTGTGTAGTCTCGTCTACACATGTTAAGGAAACTTTAAATATATACATTGCCTTGGGTCTGCTGGAAAATGGGCTAGACCTAAGGTAAAATAATTATGGTATATACGGGCTCACCGTATAACATCGTTTATGTGTTGACCTAGATTAAATTTGCTAGTCTACTTTATTATTGTGCAATTTTGTGGAAGCAATAAGTTAGTGTATTTTCAAAATTAATCGGGTTAGGTTATATTGGCTCTCTTCAGAGTCACCACCCACCAGCATCCCGTAGAGTTTTCTTAATCTGTGATTATAAACACTAGTTTTGGTCCTTCGAGTCGGATGTATCGATTTTTTTTTCAATATCTTACGGGTAAGCATTTGGCATTCGTCTCACCTGATGTTAAGTGATCATCAGGTCGAAGGTGGAAGCGCACTTCACCCGGAATCCTCAACTACTTAGACACTGGCTATCTTATCTCTAGCTGCCGAAACACAACAATGCTACAAACATTGATGTTATGGCGACATATTTAGATACGATGGTGGTAGCTAGCTAGGGGAACAAACAAGACTTACCACCAACCAAACATGTACCCTCGCTGGGAATCGAACCCAGGACCTCTGGGTCTAAACTGGTGGTCCTTACCACTAAACTACAGAGGCGGTCGATGATGTTATGTGTTAAACATATAAAGTAAGATAATTAGGTAAATATTACATTCAATTAGACTCATGTCCTACATAAGTTTTGATCCTTCGAGCCGGATGTATTGATGATATTATGTTTGCAGTAAGCCCGTACAAGATAAGATAAGCTAAGGTAATTTATACGTTCTATTCAATTTCCATTAGACCAATGTCGTGACGTCAATAGCCACAAAAATAAATTGTTTTTCGCTTGAAAACTTTTCTGTTATGTGCCGACTGTTCGTCTGAAACGTCTCTTTGTTGTGTAGACTACAATTGTTGTCAGCTCTCAAAACGTCGCGTCGCGTGTCAGCGAGAAGTGAAAGGTGATATTTTAAGTGCGAATTAAAAGTTACATCGCAAATATATTTTAGTCTCATCATAAACAAGCCTTGACGCTGTAATAGAAACTAGATAATATTAAATTGTCTTTTAGAGTGTACGCGAACACTAACTACAATTTGAAATGAAATATTTAATATAAATCAACTCACATTTGCGTTCGCGTTTCCTGTAACCACGGTTCTTACACAGAGTTCAAATGGTGGAAGAGTTAATATGTTATAATATAAACGTAAGTTTTTATAGATTTATTTATTGTTTTATTAAGTCTTATGACTTAAATTAAGTTTTATGACCACAAGTACTACAAAGTTATTGTTTTACTAAAATATATCTATATCCGGAACAGTTTTGACAATAATTACTAGCAGCCACCCTGCGACTTCGTCTATGTGAACGAACACTCAAACGAACGAACGAACAATCTCGCTATGGTTTTACCAATTCAGAGACCTTCGAAACATAGCAGCTCACCAAAGTTTCATCACAACCGGATAATATATATAATATATGGAAAAAACAAAAAAAAGTAATAGGCCTCTATGGCCGTGTGGCAAAACAATCGACCCGATACTCGATGGTCCCGGGTTCATTTCCCCGGTCGAGCAAAGTGTGTTTCGAATTTCTTCGAATACCCGCATTTATCAAGCGTGGTGATTATCCTAATACCCATCAGTAGTAGTGATGACTTGATTTTATGAAGACTCTTGCTCAACAGTGGGACAGTTATAGGCTATTTAAAAATGATAGTTGAAAATATCAGATTATGTACTAAAGCTGCCAACTACCAATTTGATTATCCAGCCAGTTACGCGTAAATTAGTTTGGGCGCGTCACAGAGGCACCGGATATTGGATCGTCTGACAGAGGCGCTAGGCTGCAGATACAGACCATAGACCAATCGGAATTATGGCGCATAGAACTGCCGAACCATTGGGCGAATAATACACAGTAGGTATACACTAAGTAGTAGATCGACATGAAAGCAGGTTCTATCTGTGCCCGTGCATACAACTTACTTTTTCATTTTCCTACCAAGCCACTGACCTTGACAAAGTAGCGCAGTTCACCTGGTATAATAAACTATCGAAAAACTAACCATCTTATCTCAATTAACAGAGCACAACACTACAATACGTAATCCTACTGGGAGTTGAACTTGAGACTAGTGGTCTAATTACAACAAAAGCTACAAGGCTATTACAATTAAAAATAATAGAATAGAACTCTTTATTGTAAACAAAATATTATAACATTATAGTGAAAACAGATATAGAAGTCTTATAAAGGACGGCTTTATTACTACTCAGTTCCAACAAACCTTAAATGAGTGTGGTTCGATATTAAAAAAAGAAAACTCATATGCACGTTTATTTAGAAGCCGCACGCCACAACTTAATGTCAGCTTAGAGTAGATATTAATCAAGCAGGAGGCAACATACTGTTTCATCTATACTATGTCCAGGGTAAGTCCTTAGGCTATTTTGACGGATATGGCAGTTTCGGAGACAGCGGCACAGTTCACCGGATATTGGCGCAGCTGACAACTGCAGACACAAACCTGGCCAATAGACGAGCGGAGAATATTCTGATTTCAATTGGCTACACTAAATGCCTGTACATTGAATTGAAACAACTTTTACGGATCTACTCGCGTTTTTTTTTTCACATTAATTTTATTAATGCTAAGCTACCAACTAATTATGAGACGACCAACACCTCGGTCTCCATGTGACCACGGACCCTGCAAAGGGTTCGAAACGTCAGGATAAACATTAATTAAAACTAATGTGCAAAATAAACGCGAGTAGATCCGTGAAAGTTGTTTCATTTCAATGTGTTCGCGTAAACTTTAGATAACAATAAATGGCCTGTAGGACCCGAATCGTTATAACATCACATGGTTTGCGACTTTAGGTTTGAAGGTTACATCACAAGAAAACGTGAAAGTTGTGTGTCGCCCGTGACTCACTCACTGCCTTATGCCGATGCGTCATAAAACAGTATTATGTAATAGTAAAATAGTAAAATGAATTTGGTCAAATGTAAAAAGTGCTGAACTGGAGTGGGATGAACATGGAGAATATTCGTTATCCGTCTGATTTCGTGGTATTTCATGAAATCCCTAGTCGTATTTCGGCGCCCTACTCGTATATACGCAATCCCTAAAAATTTGAGATCTTCAGTCATATTCAAGTACACATTCTACTTTATCGACGAGCACCGTCAGGAATGTCGTAAGATAAAGTTAGAAGAGAGAAAGTAGAAGACTAGGCTTACAAAACCGACAACAACAAACAAAGAATATCTAAATAACTTTTATAGCTAAAGCACGCTACGGACGCCATTTGTATTGTGCCTTACAAATAAAAAAGTTGCTTAGTCTCAGTGCTTTACAAATAAACAAAGAATAAGGTCCGAATAGTTATTCCGTGTTTTGTCACTTTTACTCTAATTTGAAATGACGTTTAAATGACAGGAACAAAACACGGAATAACTATTCGGACCTCACTCTTTGTTTATCTGTAAGGCACTGGGACTAAGCAACTTTTAAAAACATACTTTAAACTACTTACAGGCATTACATAATACTTCTTATCATAATTATCAAAGAAATAGAAAAGAAAAAACTATGTATATGTCGGCTATACCTGCACTCAACATACAGGTCGACTTTTTTATCACAATCCAAACCTTCTGAGATGACTTCCGTGATACAAACGAACAACTCTTTCTATTGGACCAAGGTTTGGATGGTGATAAAATAGTCGACCTGTATACTAATAATAATAAAATAAACTTTATTTTCTCATCACAAACACATGTATACAATTTTATGATTATTTGTAAACAGTTGTACATTGAAGTAGTTTGTGTGAGACTGACGCCTATGATTGATATTAATATACCAGTTGCACAGGTCATCAGGCTCCCACCACCTCGGTAAGAACAGGAACCAACATAGGTATACTTTTTTAGATAATAAATCATCATCATCATCATCAGCTCAGTATGTCCCCACTGCTGGGGCACGAGCCTTCCCTATGGATGGATAGGGAGAACGGGCTATAAACAACCACGCGGGCCCAGTGCGGATTGGTGGTTGTTAACGACTGCTAATGCAGCCGGGACCAACGGCTTTACGTGCCTTCCGAAGCACGCAGGAGCTAGAGATGATACATTTTTGGTCACCCATCCTATGACCGGCCTTTGGGAAAGTTGCTTAACCTCAGCACTCGCAGACCGGGCGTGTTAACCACTGTGCCATCGAGCTCATAGATAATAAATATTAGCAATGCGAAGTAATGTAAGTACCTACTCATAGAATCAACTCGAATATAACCTACTCAATTTCTCACATCGATATAACAGAATTTCGGCCAAATTGAGATCGATTGATCGATGTGTTGAATTGAAGCACCAACGACCGATATAACTATCCACTCCGCATTAAGGATGATTCAGGCTATAACAAATTCAATTACTTAATACTTTACTATGCGACCACAGCTTATTTCCACTAGTACTTTAATTTAACTGTCTTTGTAAAGTCCATCGCTGTATCTGATTCAGAAGTCCCGGTTCGCTTTTCAACGAGGGTTATTTAATAAAATTTGCTGGAAATAAATTTATTTAAACTTATGTATACATTTTATTACCTATTGTAATTATGCTTGGTTGGTGGTAAGACTTGTTTTAATGTCGGCCTGGTTGACTATCACCATCTCATCTATCAGATGCCATAACAACAACCTCCGAAGTTAGTGAAATATTATACACGCGTGTATGATACTTTTACAAACACGTAGCAGGAATAATTGACCCTCTCGAAAGAAAGAAGAACACATATTTTCGGGAATGGAAGACTAGCATAACCAGCGTGTTTTCCCAGGTCACCCGGTATTTTATTTATATATTTATTCATTTATGTATTTATATATATTTACTTATGTATGTGGCATGATATATTCTAAGTGCCTTACAAATAAACAACGAATAAGCTCCGACTAGTAATTCCGTGTTTTGTTCCTGCCATGTAAACGTCATTTCAAATTAGAGTGAAGAGACAAAACACGGAATAATATTCGAAGCTTATTAGGGTCTCACAAATAAACAAAGAATAAGCGTCGAACAGTTATTACGTGTTTACTCTTATTTAAAATGACGTTTGCATGACAGTAGAAAACACGGAATAACTATTCGGGCTTTATTCTCTGTTTATATGTAAGACCCTTAGGGTGCAAGAACCGGATGGGGCGTTCGTTATAGCCTGCACCATCCTCCACTCGCAGACTGTCCCCGCGATATTGTTATCAGCCCGCGGCCCAGTTTACGGCGCCGTAAATTTACGTAGGACTCGAAAACTCGTAAAAAAGTCATCAAGCCAAAATTGGGCGCACTCCACTATGATAATGCCGCGGACAATCGCTGTAATTACGCCACCGGCTAACGTATAAACTACTCAATTTATGGCTCATCAAACTCAAAATGAAATAGGTTACGGCATTCCGTTGGTGGAGCTCGCTTCATAACTCCTGTTTGCAGTGAAGGAACACCGTTAGGGCAGTTTGCCACTATCATTAAAAAAAACCAAAGTATTTTTTTAATATTATTATTTTAAAATTTATTAGACAACATCACATACATTGTTCTGATCCCAAGGTAAGTAGCTAAAGCACTCGTTTTATGGTAATCAGAAACAACGACGGTACCACAACCACCCAGACCCGACACAATATCTAAAAGTTAATTTCCGATATTGACCCGACCGGAATCGAACTCAGGACCTCAGGTACGCCGCCTAAAGTCCGGCGTGCAAGCTACGGAGGTCGTCAAATCATAATTTCATGATTGGTTTAAAAAGCCCAAAGCCGGACAAGATGGCGTCCATATGAGAGACGCTTTCTACACTTAGCAGTCCGACTATACGCTGAAGAAGAAGAACCACCGCCAAAGAATGGAATGCTCTCCCAGCGCACGTATTAACTCGTTGCTACAACATGGAATCTTTTAAACGAGGTGTGAAGAAGCAATCTAGTAAGGCACAGTCCTGCTTCACCATGTCTTCTCATCTGGACTACGCTTTTGCCTAACAGCAGTCATTTACCGAATCTTCGATAAATAAAAAAACCTACAAACTTGAGGTTTGTAAGAGTAAAAAAAATAGGTAATTACAAGATCAAAAATGTGATGACAAAAGTAGGAACAATCACTACAAGTTGTCATGATGATGAGAACAGCTAGATAAGACAGTCATCCAATAATGATATCGTTACGACAAAGGTATCAACGAGCTTTTACTTCTCAAACTCCAACTCCAATCTTAGGTCAAGTAGGTAAGGTTGGTAATTAAACTAGTTTGTCTGACGACAACGAGTTTCGTGTCAGTGACATTGAGTGTAGACTCAATAGACTTAACTTGGGCTAGCATAATAAGCTATTACAGTTAATAGCTGTAATATGGATATTATATACTCTTGATTAAACGCCAGAAATGGTGAATCTTCAGCTACTGATCGTAACTTTACCTTAAACTAATGTGGGATCAAAACAATACTACCACCGTTACTGATATCGAGGTAACCTTTTAGTTAATATAGTAGTAGCTAGTTTAGCTGGCTTAGAACAAGCCTTGCCACCAACTGACTTAGTACGATATGTATCTTTAGGTATTCTGAATTCCGTTTATTACCACAAAGATCTTATATAATAAAGAAGTAATATAAAATAAATGTTTATGCTTAAACAGACAGAAAATTATGTGTATAAACTTCTAAGAACTGACGTTTAAGCGTATTAAGTAGGATTAGCTTTGTATCCAGACTTTAGATTGTTCGTAGAAGCTTCCCTTAATCTAAATTTAAGCCTCATCGCGATGAAAGCTTATCAAAATGTTACACGTGACAAGTGTTACAGAGTAATAACAGCCCCCTTTGTCTAGGGGCAAATCGTTAATAGAATAGAAATTAAATAGAATGATTATTATATGGGATTGACATAAACGTCATTTATACGTAGGTATTGCTGACTTATGTAAATCCTGTACAATAATGATTCTATTTGCCATTTGTCTAGGGGGACAGTTCTGTTGCGCTATTCGACAATCGATAGCCAAATTAAAAAAAATAAGTTTTAAGCATTTTTGAAACTATAGCGCTAAAGCTGGATTAAACTTTGACAGACATGTATGTAGCAAAACGCTATAAAATTTATAGTATCTGCAGCCTACAGTGTCGAACATTTATAATGGAGGACCAAGAGACAGGCTCAATAGGCTTATCACATGAAAATCAAAAGGGTTACATAGTTGTGGTTGAAATACATTTTGTCCTTATAGTCTTAGGTTGTATTTGATAATGCTCGGTCATTGATGATCAAAACTTTAAATTAATTTTTATAAAAAATACAAAACAAACTTTTACCAATATTTTTTGAACGTCAAATAAAAGCCAATAGACCCGGCATATTGTGTAAATATGTTGTGTATTAACATATGTCTCTGTCACATGTGCTTTGGAAGGCTCATTTGGGAAGGCGTGATCCCAGCAGTGGAACGTTTATAGAACAACGATGATGATTTGCCAGCAAACACTAGTAAATTTTATTTTTTATTTTTTTATTTATAAGTGCTAATTGCTGCACTGCATAGTAGCATAATGCATTGTAGCATAATGGTCAGTGCAGCCGCCCGGATTTTGGAAGACCCAGGTTCAGTAATCGAACTGCTGGGTTTCGAACCTTTGAAATTTGTCCTTGTGTTTTTAGCAGAGTATTATCGTAATTAAAAACGTCAAATCTTATTTTCAAAGACAATCCAAATGAAAAACATGTCCAATACAAAACGTAATCTGAGCCCAAAAGCTAAAATAAAACTTGCGAAAAACTGATTACGGCTCCCGCGCAGAGAGTAGGCCTAATTAGATTGCTCTGACACAAACTCATCTCGAAATACACAGATAAGTGAAACAGATGATAAACAAACATAAAACCTTTATATCACCTTGTGCCGACGCAAAAACCATCGCAATCGTGCATCCATCTTCAAGATTGAAAAGTTCCAACGTACGCGTTCCACATAAATCGCAAACGCCAAAGAAAATATTCGGCGAGCACGCTACAACGCTGCGAACACGTCAGGTTTTGCAGAGTTTCCTATGCAAACGACGTAATGTATGCCGTAATGAGCCCCCGTCTCGTCAACGTTCCGATTCACGTGTACCCCAGTTCTTTGACAAACGGTAATCAAATCCCTAATGCGAGCTGCTCCCGGCTTTTACGATAAAAGAAAACATACGCGCACATTATTTTTACGCGTGTAAATTGAGTAAGAGCAAGTTAGGGACATGTTGATCGTAGTAATTAGGAAGAATGTGTTTGTTGTCATATAAGTTTTTGTTATTTTGAGTATTAGCCTTAACTGAGTTGTATAAGATCAAAAGTATTTTAGCTAGAGCGAGAGTTATTTAAATATGACTTTGCAGTTATAAATATCTAATTGTCGAAATGAGAACTTTGAATCTGTAAGAGTCACTTTATAGGAAGTTTGAAAGAATTTAAATACCTACGTCGCAAACATAATTTTATTCGTGAACTAACGTATAGCTGAATTGATGGCACTTGTGCTAAATGACAATTTATTCGCTGGGTCTAATTTATTTACATAATAATTAGAAAGGAGCATCGTCTGCGAGCACTGAGTAATTGTTCGCCTTGTGGCTGCGTAGCGCTACGGCTCGTAGCACCACTACGATTGAATCGAGCTTCAGCTACGTGACCGTGCTACAGCTACGAATCGTAGCAGTGCTACACGTTATGTAAGTTTAAGGTTCGTAGCATTACACAGGTGCTTTTGATTTGCTACGTTGGGTTTACAGCGCCATATTTATTTTGGATAAAAATATGACGAGAAAAAGTAACTGTCTCAGTAGGGATTTAAACTCGCAATAGAACTTGCCCTTATTGAGGTACCGAAATACATGCTTCCAATATCATAGTTTACATTAACCAGTGTGGTTTAAAGCATTTTTAGTAACTTCGATTCAGTGTACCTATTTTAAAAAGATCTAGTATGCTACAAGTCCCGGCGGTAGGCGGTCGGGACTAGCGACCAGATTTATAGTTCTCTCGCAAGATTTACGCTCGATACGGACGTATGATAGTCCAGGGAGCCGTAGACTGCAGCCGTGGCAGCTACAGTGGCAGCAACCGCATTGTTAATGTTTTGCAACTTGAATGTGCGAACAAATAGTCGGAGTGGGAGGGAACGAGAGAGCGGATGAATTAGCGAAGGAAGCCGCACTCAAACTGAAGACCAGAGCGGACTATGACTGCTGCCCCATTCTCGTTCGTTAAAGCCTTCGTCAAACAAACCGCGTAGTTACCGCCGCGATAAAAAGATCTGTCCATACATTTGTTCGAATATACGAACATGAACAAAACTTTACAATATTACATCGTCGTTCTAAAGCAAAACTTAGTAACACCCTGAATTAGAGCTGTTGCCAAACTGGTAGGAACTCCTCAAAATTGTGCGACACATGTCGCGCGCCGCCGGTTAATGAAGCGCAAAATGGCGGCCACGGCGAAACACGTCCACATATCTGCGTCGGACCCAATCTGTATGCAAACCGGCCCGGGGGTGGCTGCCCCCCGGCTATGGTGGCCAGGCTTTGGAGCATAAAGCCGGACTTTTCGCTATAATAGGCCGTGTGCCAGTCAACTGTAGCTGATACTGTTTTCTAGATGCATAGCCTCTTATCTGCACGTATAGTTTGTAGATTGCGCACAGGCAAAACGCATGAGCACATTCACATTCCATACAGCCACCTACTCTAGTTAAGATGTCGTATTATAAAAAGCCATAATAGCATACGAAAGCATTTTGTGACAATGTCGTCATCTTAGTGAGAACTTGGTATTAAACCTTTTAATGCACTCCTAATTTTTCGATTTTAATTAAATGCTAAATAGTGTTTTATTTTAAAATAAAAATACTGTAGTACCTTTATTAATTGCGAAGAGTTCATCTTCAGAGGTCCGGGGGAAGAAGATATATATTTTTTTAAAGCTGGATGTTCCACCGTAGCCTTGCAGTGTCATATTCTGAGTGTCTTTGTGCACGTTACACTGGCAAAAAGCCTAACAAATACCGGACAGGTAATTTACCTATCCATCTGTCTTGTCTGTCTGTGTATTTGGCCGTACACGAGCGTAAAAAGCTAAGCCTTAGACCACATCCTGTTCACTATTAGGCAGGTGCCTAGCCCGGTGCTTCCCTATGGATGGATAGGGAGAACGGGCCATAAACCACCACGCGGGCCCAGTGCGGATTGGTGGTTGTTAACGACTGCTAAGGAGGAGCTCGAGATGATATATTTTTGGTCACCCATCCGATGACCGGCCTTTGCGAAAGTTGCTTAACCTCAGCACTCGCAAACCGGGCGCGTTAACAGTGCTGCAGTGGTACCCGGTGCTTACGCAGTTTAAACAAGTGTAAAAAAAATGTCCGGTCAATGTCAATGGCCTGGCAACCCTACCCCCCGGACGGCCCCGCCCACTGACCCCTCGAAGATAGACTTGAAAGAAACTGTCGTAATTCAGGAGCTATGTGAAATTGAAAGTGCATTTGTTGTAAACGATTCGAATATGTTTGAAGTGATGTTATATTTTTATGTAAGTGATGAGGGTGATTGAATCGTCTTTATCGATATTTATGGTTCCTTTTGACTGTAGTTATGCAAAGAAAACGCTCTACAAAATAACATTTGTAAGCAAAAGTATTTTCACGTCATATATTATGTAGGTGTTCCTCAGATGTTGAACATAATATATTAATTACTCAGAGTATCTGAGACATTGTGTCAACAAAGATGGATATGGTACATTTTCACTCTAACATACGGTTTATAATAATCAACATTCAATTTGGTAAGCATAATATATGCTTTGGCGTTATAAACAAAATGTCTATCTGAGTTCAACGCAAATGTAGGGCTAGGTAATATAGGTATCCTAGGCTCCTTAAGTACCCGCAGCTTTGGCTTATCTTCCCGACCAATTTGGCCGTGTAACCGTGGTCCGTGGTAATCTGACTGAATTTAGTAATACCGGAATAGATACCTTACCTTGGTAAGGTTCTGATGTTATCTATATTTAAACAAAATACCGCAAGTTCCTAAGTAGATGTAGGAAAGGTATCCTAGGCTCTTATACCCGCCGTTTCGGCTAATATACCCGGCCAATTTAGCTGTGTAGTGGCCATAGCAGCCTGACTGTATCTAGTAACATCGAGTTTAGTTCTGATGTTATATTAAAAAACCGCGTATCGGCAAACGTAGTGTAAGACGCCCTCAGACTAGGTGGAGCAACGATCTTCACAGGATGGCTGGCAAGAGCTGGATGAGAGTAGCCGCGGATAGTGCTTAGTGGCGTGCACTTGGAGAGGCCTATGTCCAGCAGTGGACTAGTGTAGGCTGATGATGACGATGATGATAATGATATTTAAAAAAATACCGCTAATTCCTTAGATGCAGTATAGGTATCCTAGGATCCTTACCTGCAGTTTCGGCAATTTGGCATTCTAACCGTGACCTTTCAGTTAGACACTGAATCAGAAGCCGTACCTACTTTTAAGGTTCTGATGCTATCTTTATTTAAAAAAAACAAGCCAACGAACACTGAAGGCCTTTCTGACGGACGGGCGCGTCGCACCGCTTAATTCTTTCCCTAATATGGAAAGTTTAATTTGGATCAGGGCAAGTACCTACCTACCTACCGAACGCGTTCGCACTGGGGCGTTCGTGATAAACATAAATAAAATAACTTCGCTTTGATCAGCTTCGCGAACTGTGGTGATATAGAATAATCGTTAATGGGGATCGGGCTAATGGTAGGGGAACTAATCGCTTGGGCACGCACTGGCGACGCACCACCGGCTTGTAATGGTGAGATGATTGTGGGTTATTTAAATTCGACATGAAAACAGTGATGTAAGCTTGCAATCCACCTGGGTAAGTAGTGCGAGTTTGACTTGCTATTCGATCACACTCACGAAAACAAGTTTTGCATTATGTACATCATCCCTTAACATCAGGAGATCTATAGGCCAAGTGCTTACCGTAAGGAATAATTAATTTTTATAAGATACCAAATTTTAAGAATAGTTATGTTGTTATTTAGTCATTTAACGATATCGTCTTTAAACAAAGAAGTAATTATGATTAGTATGATCATTTACTTATAATTTTACGCAAATATAGTTGCGAATAATGTACAATTTGAAAAAAGACAAAGGGTTAAAAAATTTCACGAGCGGGATTCGAACCCGCATCCCATGACATGCCGGGTCAGGTGCACTACCAACTATGCTATCGTGGCTCAATCCAACTTGCCGAAATTAATCAACACTATCTCTCAACACTTTGTCTTTTTTGAAAACGATTAGTATGATAAGTAGATACGTTTTCCAACATTGTTGGGGCTTTTAACTTTTTTTTGAGAGTTTGCTAACGGCCTCAAACGGCCTTTACAAAATCACCGGAGTTTTTTGGGAGCGGCGAAATAAAAAGGATTCCTCAAGCCGTGTCATCGAAACACCGTAAAGATTCTAAAGGTAATAGCATAACGCAAGCGTTTCTCCGTTACCTACTAAATTCTCCGAGAGGTTTAGATCGGAACGCTAAAGCATTTTGCGTAGTAGGTATGAAAGTACTGTCCCCTAAAATGTTCAGCGAGTTTTGATGCCCATTGTAGTCACGAGCATTAACATGTAAACAATGCAATCCTTTTTTTCTTCCTGTATGATGATGATGAATGATAACAGAAATGAGAAGTGAGAAATGATATACCCCTCAACCCCTCGAGTATCTTAGTAAAGATGTGGGGCTTGAAGTCCTCGGGCGGACTTCTTGAGAGAATTTGAAATGTGACATTGCACTGTTTTGTTTCATTTGCTAACACTCATGCATACTCACGAACACTTACCGGTTAATAATCCACCATTATTTCACATTAATATTCGACATAGCACAAATTTTAGAAAATAAAATAAAATCGCAGAAATGACTATTCACTTTCCCGCCAAGAACAGTGCAACCATTAATACAATAGAATGAGAGTCCAAACTAGTCAAAAGTGTGAACATGTGAACGCTGACTGTACATATCTTCATAACACAACCAGGCCGTGATAGGCATATTGGTAACACGCCAGGGTCACATTGTCGGAGTCGACAAGTTTGCGTTATCGTATCGCGACATGTCTGGCCGAGCAATTTGTCATATCGCTGTAGATTCGGGCATAGACAATGACTTTGGCAACGATACGAACGGCTTCGTACAATTGTGACAATGATTAAACAAAGTATAAACATAGATAGTCTTCAAGACTTGATGCAGACTTGCTGTCAATACAACACCTTTGTATATTATACAAAGGTGAGATCTCTTCTAACTAACCCTAGCTGTTGCATTGACAGCAAGTCTGCATCAAGATTTTTGCTTTTTAAGAGATCTCTTTTAACTAAATCAAATTAAAACTTGCGTTAGACAAAACATATTATGTTATACACCATCACAAGTCATACACCACAACATTGGCGTTCTGCTGGTGCATTGTATAAAACTTGGTAACCCATCCGGCCACCGGACATTGGAATAGCAGCTTGACTTGCACGATCGCAACCGAAAGCCGCTGCGCCTACGAGTTTCTTGGCAGGTACCAATTTCCTTTAGAATTCTTACTGGCGGTGCCGGTGCCTAAATCCTTTTACTTAAAGAGTTTCTTAACGGTCCCTATCTCCTTGTACTGAAAGAGTTCCTTGGTTGGCAGCACCCTATCAGCTTATGTTCAAAGATTTGCATTACGATTCCCTATCTCTTTCTATTTAAGGAGTTCCTTGATAGGAAACCATCTCCCTCTATTTAAAGGCTACCCTACAGACTCACGTTCCGTTTCACGTCAAAATTTCGTTACAGATTAACATCGCCATAAATTCGTTGAATGTGCACGAGATCACGAGTATAGTTTGTTACCCGGTGCCTTCGCGCAATATTCTATTTAATGACGTCATAAATGGTGTTTACGACGTCACACTTTGTTAGCGTTGTACGTTTCGGTTCATTGACTAAACCGCTTCTAAAAGTTGCGGTAACTCCGGCGCAGTTATGGCCGCCGTTAAGTACTGGTTGTCGGAACGGTGGTGGCTTACACTTACCGAATCATCCATAAAAGCATAAGGGTCTAATAAACCTATTTTGGCTTATGAAATGTTTTGTTCTGCGCGCGATCAAGTCCCTTCTTACGCGACGCTGTTCAAAATGAACTAGGGTGGTGACACCAGATTACGATAAGAATCAGTGATCGTATTAAAATCTTATTCTTTATATTATTTTAAACATTAAAACTATTAAGTGTTTACTTAAGTAACAATTAAATACAGACCACCTGTTTCTTAGCTGTCATTTAATACAAATTGTATGGCTTGAATGTAGTAGTTAAAGTTCATAGATCTAGAAAACCAACAAAAACAGCTTTTACCAGTCGGCTATATGATAGCCGATCTTCATGGCTGTATACTTTAATAAACTGTGTTAGCTCATGTTGTGTCTACATGTTTAGGTAGGTTGCAGCTATTGCACGATAATTTTTATTCTATTCAATCATATTTTTAAGTTTCGCTTGTAACCAGTTTTGTAGACATTTAATAAAAATAAAAAAACAGTAATTATGTATCTACTTGCTCCAGCTTAACGAATGTAAAAATTATAAATATTGTTATATAGATTGAGAAACTGAAGTATTTACATTTTTTTTATCTAATATGGTTTCTATGATATTATACATTATTTTTTGGCGACAAAACTGGTGTCTCGATTTACGGCGTCGAACACTGTTGCCACGATAATTACAAACTGTATTTACCAATGGGTATCTAAAACATAATTAAAGTACTAGTTTGTGATTGGTTGCGCCATTGAATTATTAGTGATGTGACTTTGAATAGCGAGCGTCGAGTAGGGACGGACTTTTAACGGTTTTGACCGAAATTCTATCGTTGAAACGATACTGTTTCATATTGAGAACAAAACAAGTTTACAGCTAAAATTTGTTTTTAACTCTTTTGTGTGCCTAATGAAAAAGACAAAGCTGTCAGCTGGAATTCACAAGTTCTCCCATACCTGGAACAAGAAAATTATATTGTTGAGTATACAATAAAGCGGCAAACACATATTTTTATAATGTTTACTGATTGTTTGTCTTACTTGTAAATCAATTTCAAAATTTTAAAGTTGTTGCGTTAAATTAATATATATTTTTGGATGCTTAGCCGGTATAAAAAAAATACATTTCTTCTCTCACCAAGTTATTCGTATATGCTAGTTACAGGGTATAGTATACATAACTATTCATGCTCTAGTGCCTGTCATAGGTATTTTTTTAAATCCAGTCCACAGATAGCTACAATGTTGCCGCGTAAAAATGACGTCTAACCATAGACTATAGAATCGGTTATGACAACCAAACAAAGCGGCCGTTAAACAATGCACCACCCGAAATATATCAAAATAACGCGGTTCCAATGCACACAACGTCCCCAGCCGCTCCAAAACTTTTACAATATTATTCCCCTACCGATGTAGATGAAATCAATGTCTCCGTTTAGTTAGTCTCCGTTCTCCGTCACCCTTTGATACAATTTCGAAAGGGGGACACGAGTCTCTTCAAGATATTTATATTGAAATTTTCCCTTCAGAGATATCTTTATCAGAAATGGTATTCTACCATCATCTTATCTTTAGTAATTAATGGAAGTCGTCATATAATCTTAAGCGTTTTGTTTCTTTGTTGGCGATTTGCCTCTTATAATAAAAATAAAGAACCGCTCTAAATGCAATTTCAAAATGTCTGCTTGGTGCACAATACTACGAGTAATTAATTTTAATAGATATTCCAACAGCTGTTTACATTTATGTGTACTAAACTCGACCCGATAACAGGAGGTCCTGGGTTCAATTCCTACGAGTAGGTCTGGCAAAGCGTTGTCCGGATTATCTGATGCATAGCCCAGGTTTGTGACAGTATACATATATATGTTATTAGGTAGGTACTTATTTCTTAGTCACCTTGTATATTCAGGTATAACAAAATATGTTGTAGTATTAAGAATAATGATTTTATACGTATGAACATAACTATACGCAATATTTTTTCAAATCTTTCCAAAATAAAATATAACGAATTACTATTATGTTGAAGTAAGTTACATGGAAAAATCATATCCTACGCTGATGACACCGCCCTTGTTTTTGCGGCTAACTCGGAAGAAGAAGTTTATATGTATGCACAAAGCGGTTTCAATGTTGTAAATAACTGGCTTCATAAAAATATACTAACACTAAATGCCGAAAAAACTAAATATATTAAGTTCTGTTTAAGTAAAAAATCGGTGTCGATGACAGACTCAATACTTCGTGCTCATTACTGTAAAGGGCCAACACTAAACCCTTGTGAGTGCCCCGAAATTAAGCAAACGGAAACTATAAAATATCTGGGCATTTTACTAGATGAAACACTTTCTTTCAAACCACATATTATGGCTTTAAATAACAGGTTGCGTAAGTTAATATTTGTATTCAAAAAGATACGACATATTGCAGATACAGCTTTAATAAAGCAAGTTTATTTTGCTCTTTGTGAATCACTATTAACCTACTGCATTACTACTTGGGGTGGTGTAAATAAAACCTTACTACTAACCACAGAAAGAGCTCAGCGAGCGATCCTCAAGGTGTCGACTTGCCGTCCCTATCTCTTTCCTACTAACCTCTTATATAAGTCATGCAACGTATTATCAGTTCGACAATTATTTATAAAGCACATTGTTCTAAAACAGCACGCAGCCCTTCCATTTAGCACTGAATTAACAATGAAAAGACGGAAAGATATCGTATGTACTCAAAAAACATGCATTAAATACTCTTTCACAGAAAGGTTCTATTTTTTCCTAGGTCCTTTTCTCTACAACCGATTAAATAAAATCGGTGACATATTTCCCCTTAGTTATACCAACTGTAAGAACAAAGTAAAAAATATTTTGCAACCCATGTCCTATGAAGATACAGAGAAGTTACTTGCAGTATCAAAATAAGGTGTCTAATTTATAATTATTTTTTATAATATGTTGGGCTAGAATTAGGTACTATTATAGTTTTGCTTACTCTTGTAAATCCTTTTAAATTGTTAAAACTTTAATTATACATATACTTTGTGGATTTAATTGTAGGTGATAAATTATGTTTTTATTTAATTTAATTTTTCTTTTTTTCTTTTTCTATCAATATACTAGCACTATGGTCGCCTGAATCACAGGATTTTCCTAGTTCAGGCAAAAATTCAATATGTTTATCTATAAGAATTTATCTGTTTCTGTTTACATGTGTGATTTTATATGAAAAATAAATTATTACTTACTATTACTTACTATTACTTACATATTACAGTTTATATTGGACACTTGCTGAGTTTCTTGCCGGTTCTTCTCAGTACAAGATCTCCCGCCCAGAGTAGACTTACGAACCGCGATGGCATAGTGACATTCACAAGAGCTACTTGTAGCCTAAACTGAATAAATAAATTTTGAATTTTGAATTTGTTGTCCGATCCGAACCCCCTTCGGATAATCTAGTAGGGCACGGGGACACGCACTAGTGCGTGATGCCGTTCCCTCTAGAAAACCTCAGAAGGTGATTCCTTTCACACGGCTTGAGGAACCCTTTAAGCTTCTCGCCGCCCCCCAAACAAGCCCGGTGAAGCTGAAAATGCCGTCTGAGACAATCAGCAAAAACTCTAAAAAAAAAAAGTTTATATTGTATCTAGTTCACCAAAGTAAATCTCGCATAGTAAAATATTTTCAGCCAGCAATTCACACACAGACAAATCCAACAATAGTAATGTTTAACAAAAGAGCGGTAACACAAACGGGTGACATAGATTATTAAGCAATTATCTATTGCCACAGATCCGTTGTCGATGGTAGCCGTGCAATTATACCCGACAACCAACGAGAATCGGATTAGTCCGATTTATACGTGATCAGGAATTCACTTTGTGGTCGCTTGCCTGTTAAAGCTTTTGGCGTTACCAAAACAGTTACAAAAGCTTCAGTGTTTAATCTTAATAGGCTTTGAATATAGAAAATGTATGGAACGAATTCGTCTGCATGGACAAGTAGCTGACTTCGTTGCCCTATCTATACTAATATTATAAAGCTGAAGAGTTTATTTGTTTGTTTGTTTGGTTGAACGCGCTAATCTCAGGAACTACTGCTTCGAATTGAAAAATTATTTTTGAGTTGAATAGTCCATTTATTGAGGAAGGCTATAAGCCATATATTACATCAGGCTATGACTAATCGCTAATTAACGCGGGTGAAACCGCGGGGCGCAGCTAATCTTGAATTTTTTTTTTTTATTTAAGAAATTTTTTCTTTTAAAAATCTTTACCGCTTTGTACTCGTATCTCTGGTCCGCAAACACCTGTTATTTTTAAATCTGTGGTGTGAGTTCGATACATAAACTGACATCATTTTTAGATACTCAATTCAAAACAGAATTTGATATTTAATTATCCCCATACAGCTCGAATCCGAGTGGCATAGCGCTCGACCTGATACCTGAGGTCCTAGGTTCAACTCCCAGGTCGGGCAAAGCGTGTTTCGGATATTTCGATGCATAGCCCGGGTTTGTGATCATCAACCCTCATTTGGCAAGCGTGGTGATTAAGCCATTACCCATCAATTGTAGTGATGACTTGATTTCAATGATGGAGGCCTTTGCCCAGCAGTGGGTCAGTTATAAGGTATTTACTTACTTTCTTTAGCTATTATTGTTTTTCATGCTTAAGGCAAAGGGTAAGGCACACTAACGCCACCAATTGATAATTTGACAATTACTAAAGGACCGAATCTTTTTTTAAACATTGCGTACCATGCGATAACAAGAAAGCATTCATAGTATTTATTTAATATTGTGCACTTCTTTTTGTTGCGTCGTTTATTCACAAACAATGGCCACTTTTGGTGTTAGCGAATGAATACAAAAACAAACCTAAAAGTAGTGCACAATTATTCAATAATAGATGTTTGCCTAGTGTCGGAAGGACCGCAATGTATAAAGAAAAATCCAGTATAGCAGTTATCAAATTAAATCCATTGGCGCTAGTGTGCCTTACCCTTCGCCTTAATATGGCGTCGGGTTCCTATTAGCGAGTATACACAAAATTGTTGGTTTCGATGCTCTGACTGATATTATTAACGCATCGTATCTGTGGTCCGCAAACATAGTCGTCGCACTGTTATTTATCAATCTGTGGTCGCGGTCGGAGCCACTGCCGCTGCCTCGCCGGAAATGAGCTTTCGATATCCGGCGCGCGCCCACTTTGTTCAAATCAATTCGCTTTGCAACGCCATCTAGCGGAAAATGCAACGCAAATATTTGAGCGGCCAATTCGAATGACAACGAGAGTTGCTTTTTAGCGCGTCCGATTTAGGGCATTTCGTCGCCTAAGTTCTAACACCGCGGAAGTCCAAAATATGTTATTTTGACTTTTGCATGTCATTCGATAGAGAATAGGAAGACGCACCTCTAGACCAATCAGAAACAGCTAGGCTTAACCAATAAAGATAAAGATAGAGATAAAGATAAAGATAAAGATAAAGATAAAGATAATTTATTGCTGTATAAAAAACTTAGACTAGATACGTTCAACAAAATAGTTAATACAAAAAGTTTATGTTAAGTAATTAAAACAATGGAAGCCTTTTTTTTTTTTAAAACAAAAACATAATTATTTTGATCGCGATATTTTTATAAAAGGCACGATATTTTTGTTCTCCTGAAAAGTCGTCAATTTGATTTCCGTGGTGTTAAAACTTAATGTTTACACAGACCTTGTCTGTGGTCATTTATATGTTGCGGCTGTGACGTAAATTACAAGACGTGGCACTGGGTAGTGAGATCAGTGTTCAACAGGAACCAGTGATTGACAGTTTTTCTTTAAATCATTACAATAGAGGTCAGCAACTAATTTTAGCCTTTACCAACCACTTAATAGAGGAGGATAATATTTTAGAGGAGCTCGATGGCGCAGTGGTTAACGCGTCCTGTCTGCGAGAGCTAAGGTCAAGCAACTTTCGCAAAGGCCGTTCATCGGATGGGTGACCAAAAATAAATAATCTCGAGCTTCTTGGTCTTCGGAAGACAAGTAAAGCCGTTGGTCCTGGCTGCATTAGCAGTCGTTAACAACCACCAACCCGCTTTGGGCCTGCGTGGTGGTTTATGACCCGTTCTTCGTATCCATCCATAGGTAAGGCTCGTGCCCCAGCAGTGGGGACATAAAATGAGCTGATGAATCATCATCAGCTCATTTTAAGTCCCCACTGCTCATCAGATGCCCATCAGACGACGACGATAATGATGATGATGATGATGATGATGATAATAATGATGATGATGATGATGAACTATTTAATACAGACCACCAGTTGTCATCGCGTAAAATTTTAATGAAATCCTATGATATGATTTGATGACGAAAATTGTGTTGAACCACATACCTATATATGTTAACAAAGGTTTGCTTAGGCTAGCTTAAAATACAATTACATGGATTGGATGACTAGTGTCTAAAATAGGCAATGGATTACCTGTCATTTAGAGCACCAGGTCCCCCGATCTCAGATATTTTTACTAATAAGCCTGTTTGCAGAATCCATGTCGCTATTTTATTGTCATTGGTCTGTGTGTTGAACACTGGGCTTAAAGTGCCAAACACTGGTTTCATTTTACTAGTAACTGAAGCTTTAATAAGTAATAAATAAATAAATAAATAAAATCTGTATTGCTTTCAAAAGACGTACTGACAGAAAGAATGCTTTGGTGTAGCAAGCGTTATTTGGTGTAACGCTTCATTCAGCTCAGTAAGGCTTAGTTAATTCATAACACAGTGTTCACACAATAAGTGCCTTACAAATAAACAAAGAATAAGGTCCGATTAGTTATTCCGTGTTTTGTCACTTTTACTTTAATTTGAAATGACGTTTACATGACAGAAACAAAACACGGAATAACTATTCGGAGCTTATTCTTTGTTTATTTGTAAGGTATCAAGGGTGATGAATGAATGGTGATACTGTAAAGGCTGGCTGTAGCCTAAAGTCAAAATTCCTAATAAATCACACGCACAAATATTTATTTAACATAAGCTTTTACAGGCATTTAAAGACGTCTAAACTATAAAATCCATTTTTACATTTTTAGTCTTATCCACTATCTCAGCCGTGTTGTAGCCGTGTAACTAATAAATTAATACTAATATTATAAAAAAGAAAGCTTTGTATTTTTGTATTTATGTTTGCAACGATTAAACTCAAAAACTACTGGACCGATTTAAAAAAAATCTTTAACCATTAGAATGCTACATTAGCGCTGAGTAGCATAGGTAATATTTAAAAAAAAATGCGGTGCGAAATCTGCGAGTCCGCCGGGTCAGCTAGTCATGTATAAATAAACGACCTGCTGCTTACGATTTCGTTCACGATAGCTACACAATCTCACAGAAACCTGTTACCGGGATAAATAGTATCCTATATCCTAATTTGGCTTATGAGATAAGGTAAGATAAGATAACACAAATTATGGTCTGTCTTGTCTATGTCAAATCCAGTCAGTCGTTCTCAAGTGATGCGCTTACCAAGGAACATCATTTTATTTTTATTGATACTTGTAGATAGATAGATTAAAATGCCTCTAAAGAGTTAATAAATTAGACTCTTATTAATTAAAGGTACTTATACAACGTGTAACAGAAAGGTGTGGTCAAAGTTTCCAAAGTGCAACCGATTTAGATCTTGTATGCGGAGTTACCAACACATAACTATTAACTTTAATTTGTCATGCAATTTTTAATTAAAGATTTCTAAAATGTTTTTGTTTATATAATTTTTAACACAAATTTTGTTGCGAACAAATTAAAATAGTAACAAACAACAAACAACTTAAACAAATTAAAGTAAAATAGTGTTGAATAATTTCGGCGGGCTGGTTAGAACCACGATAGCTCAATTGGGAGAGCACCTAACCCGGTATATCAGAAGGGTGCAGGTTCAAATCCTGCTCGTGGAAATTTTTTCAACATTTGTGTTTTTGTAAAGATTTCTATTGTGACGGCTCATCAAAATAAACAAGTCACAGCCTTAGTGGTTTAGTAACTTCTGTGTACTTGTGTTTATGATCACTGCTGCTTGCTTATGCGCGCCTGACGCGCATGACTTAATTCATATAAGTATTTAAATTACAATTGCATGACAAACTAAAGTTAATAATTATGTCTCAGTAACAACACATACAAGATCTAGATCGGATACACTTCGGATCTTTTCATTTTTACCACACCTTTCTGTTACACGTTGTATAAATTATTATTATGTAAATAAATTCTTGTGTGCATGAAGAAGTATGTAAGTATTTTTCAATTAACTTCATAAGAAATATCAACAGAAATAGTTTTCTCGGTAAACGTTCCCGGTAGATTAAGAAAATAAAACAAAAAAAATAAAAAAATGGCGCAACCACGTTTTCTTGCAAGCATCCCTAACAGGCTGGATTGAATTTAAACTTAGCGATGGCAGTCACTGGCGCTACGGCTAGGGCTGCCAATATACAGATTTATCTGTTTATCCCTATTCTGTATTAAGTGTTAAAACAATTTATTTATGAGGCGACCACGGAAGACCAGCGTCGGGGTGCCTTTTAGATGCCCTTACATTTTGCTCAGGGGGCGATCACTCTCCTAAATATATTTATTTTTGCCGCCAAGCAGTAATCTATTCTATTGCTGTATTTGCTTTAAAGGGTATTAGATATAGTATTATTACTATTAGGTTTAACAATACAAGCAAGCGACCGCAGTCTGCGCGAGCCGCTTTTAATCTGGCAGGAAATAGTTTGCCAGTACGTCTTCATTTGCACGGGAAGTTAAATTGACGTCTATTTGGAGACTGATGATGATGATGATGATAAAAATATGTGCTGCCTACTCACAATGATGGTCTTTCATAATTAAAGTTTAGGAAAAAAAGGGATGAGTCTGTAAGGTGGGAGATAATATATGTTTAAGCAAAAGGAATCGAACCTAATTCAATCACCACTTAGCGGTTGGTTAGACATCTCCAGAGAGCCTAGCACGAGTTTTCTTCTCCATTCAAGACATTGAAGCAGTATACGACGCGTCGGCGACGAGGTGACGAACGGACGGAGAACGGTGCCCTACAAATTCTCGTTTTCATTATCGTGATCAAACTCGCAATAGACACCAATTTTTTTTTAACTATTCACCGTGGAGGCAGCCCTACCGGCGAGTCAAGCGAGCACTTACCCGCGCGAGACTTTATACTCGCAACACTTCGGCTCCGGCTCCGCTCGGGCTGTTAAGGAGCGGGCTTAGTGGCTGCAACGTCGAAAGCAGCCGCGAAAACTTGCAACCGACTTTCGTCAGGTATTACTTACTATTTTTGTTTAAAAAAGGTAAGTTTTAAACAACCGACTAAACCGAACTAGCCCTGTCCCGTTCCGATCCGAGCCCCTCAGAGAATCTAGTAGTAATCATATTGTAGTAATTTTATTGTATTTACCTTTATCGATCATAAAAAAATATAATTACATGCAATACCATGCTACTACACGTAGTTCAATAGCCGGAAAACCTTATGACCGCCCTTCCTTGAAAGCGGGACCACTGTGCAGTGTTCTTAACCACTAGACCACAGAGGTGGTTAAAACTTACCCCGACTTCAGCCACTCAAACCGCAGCCTTATTGTCAGGGGCGTCCTTTAAGCTATTCAAAGAACTCGGCGCGTAAGTCGCGGGACCGTGGCCATCATACTACAGACTTCAGACGACACCTCGATTTGTGAATATTCAAGAAGGCTGATCCTTACTGGCGCTGTCATAAGGTCGAAAATACGTAGCGCCTGCGACAATTGAGACCGCAAATTAACAGATACTAAAAGATTTTTCTTTTTAATTATTTGTTTTTAGTTATCAAAATATGCAGCTACTAAATTACGAATATTGATGTCATCAATGTATTTGGGTGGTTTCCAAGCATATAAATTAAGTAATTTTGTTGTAATTTCAACAATAGTGATTTTTTTGTGGTTTAAAAAAAGACAAAGTGTTGAAAAAAAAATCCACGAGCGGGATTCGAAAACGCACCCAATGACACGCCGGGTCAGGTGCACTGCCAACTATGCTATCGTGGCTCAATCCAACACGCCGAAATTAATAAACACTATCTATTTTTACTTCATAAGCCAAAGGAGCCTTATTCTCTATTTTAGTGGTATTTCGAAAATAATGATGGTCCGAATAAAAATTATATCAACATTTTAGATTCATTAGTCATAGTCTTAAACTATTCGACGAAAGTTGGTGTATTTTTTCAGTATGTTGCTTTAAGGGCACATAGATGATGGGGTATTGTCTATTTCATACGTGAGACTTTAATAGCATGGTGCAATAAGTAGATATCTTAAAAAACATACATAAATTCTAAACACAAGCCCTGTAAAGGTAAATACCTTTATTTATTATATTTAACTTTAATCTTCATCTGTACAAGGTACGCCCGCGCTTTAACAGATTACAAAGCTCGAAGGAGCTCTAAAAATATCTATGACAAAATAATTCACTTGAATGACCTAATATAAAAAAAATTGGTAGAAACTATCAAAGCTTTTAGATTTTGAATAACGATATATTAATTGATTAGTAATAGTAAATCAGTTTGTCATCAAGAAGTAACGAAGTTAGTTAAAAAGTCAGTTTAAAATTATATTATTATATGTAGTTTAAAATTATATATTACTAGCTGACCCGGCGGACTTCGTACCGCATTTCCTTTTTTTTTAATATAGCCTATATTACTAAGCGCTAATGTAGCATTCTAATAGTGAATATTTTTTTTTTAATTGGTCCAGTAGTTTTTGAGTTTATTCGTTGCAATCATACATACATACAAAAATACAAAGCTTTTCTCTCTGTAATATCAGTATAAATATATTTGCTATTCCGTTGTTGTTGTTCTCCGGATGCGTGATATGAACACGTGTTGTATGTATGTAGTGTGTAGTTTAAATACACTTTTCATTAATTCAATTCATATTTTTTTATGTTTTTATTATTTAACTACGCTGATTAGCACGATAATAGAATGACAGTAAACAGCGTTCATTAAGTCTATGGCCGCCCTCCTCCCCCAACTCCTGTTACCGGGGGACCACTTACCGAGCCAACAGGGTGTTTCCCAACTTCGCAAAGATATAACTTACACAAACTTAGTAAAAAACAAACCGGAAATATGACGCTACCCTTTATAAAGAAGTTTCATTTCGAAATAGCGACAGAAGGACAGAAGCTTGTTCAGGAAAAGGTTGTATTTTTGAAAACGTCGCTTCTGATAAATTAATGAAACAAAATATGACATACAAATAAAAGTAAAAAGTGCTTAAATAAATTAAAAAATAAGTACAAAATGCAATAAATAACGAAAACATTGTCATTATTTTTGTCTGTAAATAATAAGTAAAGTAATTAATAAGTAAATAATAATCCTCATGCAGCTGTTATGCCTGTTTCTTTGTCAAAGAAACCTAAAACATGTCTTTGTATTCTTTGTCCGTAAATCTGCTTAGAACCAACTTGACCACTTACGATGAAAAATAATATTTATCTTCCATCAATGCTTTCCGTGTATTGGAGAAATTTCTCCGGCAAACAAAACACTTGCCTTAAAAAAAAAGAAAAAATACTTAGATCGCTTGTAGCGATAAGACAAAGGCAGCCTTACCAAGCTTTAAGATTATACATAACTTATTGTTTTCTTAACCCTTTAACGGGCACAGCAAGTTCAATTTATGCATTGGTTTTCGACCTTATCTCAATTGTATTATGTTCAAAATACGGTGGCAATATATATATTGCCACTGCCTTATAAAGGGTTAAGTTTACGCGAACACTACACATTGAAATGAAACAACTCTTACGGATTTACTCTCGCTTATTTTTATACATTAGTTTTAATTAATGTTTATACTGACGTTCGAACCCTTTGCAGGGTCCGTGGTCACAGGACCACTGAGGTGTTTATAACTGTTTTTTATCTGAATATACCTACTACTACCTATTATATTTATACTACCTACCTATTATACTTTTGGTGTGAAATGTGCTTGTTACTGTCACAGCTACTATGTTTGTAAGCGGTTCGATATCAGTTTTGATCCTAGCTATACAAACATGTTTATTCTGTTAGCTCAATAATTTCCCTGCTATTTTAAGTCTATTAGTGTGAATCTGTCATTGGTTTTCTGATGTAAACTGCATAGCTACTCTTTTTTTTGTTACTGTTGATTCACCTAAGAAAATAAAATAAAAATAAAAAAAATAAAAAATCTGTACATAAGCAATAAAGCATTTTTCATCTTCCTATCAACGTAATTTGCTCTGTTTGGGTAATTTTGATACTGCCATTATTTACTTTATATCGACTCTCATGTTTACCGATTAGTTTAAAAACATATGTATAGGTATGTGCCATCTTATGAGACCTCTATCGCACTCAAGGTAAAACGTGAATCCGCGAGACTGTGGTGGAATAGTCGACATGGGAAATATCCCATTGGCGAATTTTCTTTTTTTTATTACATAACTGGAAGCACTTGTCCTTCGTCCCGCCTAAAGGTGAGTTGCGATAAGGTCAAAGGTGAATGCGCACTTCACCCGGAATCTTCAGCTACTTAGGAACTGGCTGTCTTACCTCTGGCAGGTCACAACAATGAAATTAAATGTTAAGCCTACTACTTTTAAATAAGACTTCGTTGAATATTTTACTGCATAAAAAACACGTTCGACGTCTTGTCAGCTGTTAGATTGCATAAAAAACGCGTTCGACAACTTGACAGTAAAAATGCGATAAAGTATGACATCAGATCAAATTTTTCTGTCATTTTTTTATATAGTTTTGCCATCTTCATACTGAAGTTTGGAGATCGGTACGCAACACTTCCGGCAGTTTCATGTAGCATAGCATAGTATTTTAACTGTCGATAGACAGTTCATTTTACTTATTATTCATAAAGCAATTTTTAATCAAAACAAATAATGTGAAAATTTGTTTGTATTGTTTTTTCACGTCGAAACGAAGCAATGAACTGTCAGAGATAGTTGGACGTTCAAAAAATGTTATAAGGATATCAAATCAAGGCAAGCAAAGCCGCGAGCGGAAGCTAGCTCATGACAAAATTATTATAAAGTAAAGGATCGCTTTTCAATGGAACATCTACTACTTAAAATGAATACAAATTAAAATAGCACATACACTTTTAAGCATAATGCGCACATTTGTTTGCCAGCAGCGGTAACTCATCCAAAGTTTTCGTCAAAAATTTTAATTGGGAGAGTGTTTAAATTTATTTGTACACGACTCACGTGCGGGGAAGATTTAAAAATGTTCTTCTCTACAGTTCGTGAAAACCGCACTTAAATAAAAGCTGGTTTTAATTAAGTTAGGACGTTGCTCGCGCTCTGTACTACTTTTAATTAAGCGTGGAGGTTCTGATCGACGTTAACCTTTTTCAACGTGACTTACACAAAAAAGAAACGTTAGGTTTACAGAATAACGTAACGAAAAAACATTTGCTATGCAATATCAACAGTACTTAAAGTTCGTTTAGAATAAGGCAGCAACTTCAATCAAGCTAAGGCAGAGATCAAAATAAAATGGTATTAGATCCGATAGGCGTTTTTTGGAATGCAAAATGCGTTAAGCATTCTCGCAGGTCTAGCAAAGGGCTGCCATCTTTAAAACCAGGACAAGAAATGTGAAAACCCCGGATTTTGGAGCTTAAAACCCGGACATTTGAATAGAGTTTTTTACTATACATCAAGTTTAGTAAAAAACTCGTAGTTTTAATTAGTATACATCAAGTTTTCAGTGAAGTTACCGTTCCGGCACCGTACCGCCATTGTGATAATTATTGTTATTCTTTTATACCATTTTAATGTTATCTTTGTTTTTTAATCAGGTAAAAACTTTAAAACCCGGACTACAATTAAAACTCTGCCCGGACGCTTCCCGGACGTCTTCTAAACTAGGACAAATCCGGGGAAACCTGGACGGTTGGCAGCCCTACACGAGATCCTTTGTAAAAAAAGATAGAGTTTATCGACATCTTATCTTATGTATCCTATCTTTGTTGGACCTAGTCTTTCTTCTCCCAAGGATCCTTGTGCCATCCACATTATTCGTTTACGATAACGTCATCCATAAGCTTGGCAAAATGATAGAGAGAATACATTAAATATTGGATGACATCGGTTACATCTCCACATGCTCTTCACAACAGCCGCATTCCATGCAACCCAATACATGCTGTTATATACCATGTTCAAACATCAACATTAACTAACATTCTATCACACACATATTTCCCTGTGTGGTGCCGGGGATAAAGAATTGCACCATCCCATCTCTTCCCGTGGGTGTCGTAAAAGCCGACAAAGGGACCATTCCAGAGGATGGGCAGCAGCACAGAGTTGGGCGTAATCAACTACTTTTTTAATCAGATTAATAATCTGATTGAAAGTAATCATGATTACTTTTAATCAGATTAAAGTAGTCGTGATTACTTTTAATCAAGATTAAACATATAATCTTTAATCTTGATTACAGTAATCAGTAATCTAAATTACATGATTATTCTTAACTAAGTTTATATGAATTATGGTTTAGAAATTTGCCATTAATTATCACAATTTGTAGGTATGCATCTAGAAGTTGAGTGGTTGGCTTTATTGTACTATAAATTATACCTACTACGTAAGACGCGCGGTAAGGGTGCGGAGGACAGGGTATTGTACGATCACCGGCTAGCCAATCGCCGCGTCCGCATTGTCGATAGTCGACAAGTGCACACGCGCCATTTTGTTCAGTGCGCATCAGTCAAACGAATCGAGCTCAAGGAGACGATACGAGACGACGGAATTCTTTTATCGTACGTGATCGAGTATTTTTTTAAGTTTGAAAGTGAGAGTACCAGAAAAATTACCATTCAGCAGATTTTTTGCGTAAAATAATTATCCTAAAAGCACAGTGTATGAGACTGATAAAAAAATAAAGTTCTTTTATTTTTTTACGTTCCGACTGTTGGTTTTATTAATCAATCAAATCAATCATAAAAGTAATCAAGATTACGATTACAGATTTATAATCATTAATCACCGATATGATTACATTTTTGATTAATTTCTGTAATCTGTAATCGTGATTGAAGATTACAAATTGTAGTCGTAATCCTTAATCATTAATCTGATTACTTTTTGCCCATCACTGCAGCAGCATCTCTCTAAGGGTTACCCTCAACCTACTGCGATCGCCAACCCGCCTGCCAAGCGTGGCGATTACGGCAAATACCCCTCATATCCTTGGGGGAGGCCTTTGTCCAGCAGTGGACGTCTTTTGGCAGAGATGATGAGATGATATAATACATAGACCATGTACAATCATTAACATTAAGTATAAAATTGTGCACACGATTAATTTTGCTGTGCCAAATATTTAAGCCGTCGCTAGCGAGAAGGGAATAAGTTAACAATACTGGGACTACAGAAGTCGCCTTCGGAAACTCATAACGCTATAATCTTTCTATAGAAACGGAAAGGGAAACTATAGATATAAACATCGCACATTAGTTGCAAGTTACAACAAAATACAATTCTATCTACATAATATTATGGGAGATATACTTGCAAAACATGGTAATAGGGAAATCGTTGAGCACTCGAAGCTCAGTTATCGCCTCTCCGACAGATATCATTACACAAACTGACACTTGACAGTTCCCATTACATTTGATATTCGCAAGCAATTGACTGGAATATTCTTTGTGTGTTTCTGTACTTTGGAGGCGAAACGGGTGCAGGATAAAACCGCGAAATAATTCAAGCATAGATATAAATGAATCAATTCGATTGGTTCATCACCATCCAATTCATATTAAGTCACCACTGCTGGGGCACGAGCCTACCCATCCATAGATGGATATAGGGAGAACGAGTCATAAACCACCACATGGTCCCAGTGCGGTGCGGTGGTTGTCAACAACAGTAACTGCTAATGCAACCGAGACCAACGGCATTACGTGCTTTCCGAAGCCAAAGCTCGATAAGATACATTTTACATGATAAACGACCTGCCGGAGGTCGTTAAACATGCTTCATGTTTGTTGTTTGCAGATGACCTCAAACTGCTGCTGGAGGTTAAGGATAAGGCGGATTGTTGTCATTTGCAGGAGGACATAAACCGAGTGGTAAAGTGGAGCCGCGATAACAATCTTCTATTCAATGTCTCCAAGTGCTCGGTGATGACGTTCACTCGCGCGCGGACCCCAGTGCTTTGCGGATATGAAATAGAAGATACTCCAATACAACGCGTGTCTAAGGTCCGGGATTTAGGGGTGTGTATTACGCCGGACTTAAATTTTCGTGACCACGTTGTCCAGATATGTAAGAGGGCTTACAGAAATTTAGGTTTTGTACTAAGGCAATCACAGTTGTTTAAAAACATCACTACGCTCAGAGTGTTGTATGATGCGTTGGTCCGCAGCCACCTGGAACACAACGCCGCCATATGGGCTCCGCATGAGGCGAAATACAGTGTCATGTTGGAACGTGTTCAAAACAAGTTCACAAGACACTTGTATTTTAAACTTTATGGGGTATACCCATTTTACCCACTGATGTACCCTACCTTATTTGTACTGGGTATGGTGGGGTACAATAAGTTGGAGGTGCGGCGAGACTTTGCGCTCACAATGTATGTGGTGAAGCTGCTACGCGGGTTGGAGCACCACCCGGAGCTGCTGGGCCACTTTCAGCTGAGCGTGCCCGACCGGTACGTGTGGAGGCGGCGCCGCCCGCTGCTGCTGGCCGTGCCCCGCGCCAGGACTAATCTGTTAGCGCAGACACCGCTTGTCCGCGCAATACGAGTGATAAACAGGGTCCATGACCAAATGGACATATTCGGGGGTCACTTGAGTGAACTCGCAAAATTTATTTTGTATATAATAAGTTATGTTAGATAATAAGTTTTTTAATATGCGTTTATTTTATAAGTTCAGATAGATATGTAGTAACTAGTTTTTAAGGATGGCCACGCTATCGCATTAGGTTAAGAAAACCTGTAAAGATAGTTTAAGGTTTTAAATAAATAAATAAAATAAAAATAAAATAAATTTTTGGCACCTTTGGTCACCCATCCGATGACCGACTTGCGAAAGTAGCTGAACCTGAGCAATCGCAGACCGGGCGCGTTAACTACTGTGCCATCGAGCTCTCAAATTGGATTGATTATTAGATTCAGATTATTTGATTGAATTGACAGAGGAATGTCCGTCGCCCGGATGGGTGAATAGGCGTATGGAATGTGTCGGAGCGAATAGTGATTGGTAATTAATTGAATATATTGTATAATAGTTTGGGTGTGTAGTTCGGAAGGTCTGGGTTATCTTGCTGTGGATAGTAAGGGCGGCAGGACGTTTAAACCGGCAGCCAGGAAATTGAAATCATTAGATATAGGTTACACGTGTCGGACAAAATTGGTATTTTGGTACTTGTTACAGAATCTTCTGACTTGACAGCTGGTTGTTTGGCAAAGACATTGACAGATAAAAAAGTGACTGCTACTAGACTGTCACGAATTTAAAACTATCTGCTCATGCTATGTACCTACATCACTTTTTGGCGGGAAAGTGCAGTCATGCCTGCTGTTTTTTTTATTTTCGTTAAGTTTTCGTGAGCGTGCATAAGTGTTGGCAAAAGTAAAAAACAGTGCAACAACCAACGACACTTTCCAAATTATCTCAAGAAGTCCGCGTGAGGTCTAGCCCCCTCAGTAGAGCCCGTTTATTTTGCCCACATCTTTACCGAGATACTCAAGGGGTTGGGGGGGTATATAATTTCTCACTTTCATTTCTATTATCATTCATCATCATCATACAGGAAGGAAATATTGTTTATTTATATGTATAAATTTTAAGAAAAATAACTTGACACTGGCTAGATGTGCTAATCGCACAAAGCCATCAGTTAAAGGGAAAAAAGTACCTACATAACAAGACATCATTAGTTTTCAAATGTTCTATGCCTTCTCTTCTTCAGTACCGTACCTCCTAAATTGCTTTACTATTCTCCCCTATATCAATTTTATCAGAACGATTGTACAAATAAATTATTAATTGTATCAAACGACGACGGCATGCATTGAAAGCAAAAAAGTAAAGTAAAACAGCCCATATTCTGTCCCACTGCTGGGCAAAGGCCTCCATCATAGAAATCAAGTCTATTGTGTGTGCCGTGCCGAGCGCTCGCTGCGGACCCAAGACCGGTTTCGTGTGTAGCTAATGAGTGTTGCAAAAAAGTGTGCTGTGATGCGTTCGGAGCACAGCTGATTTGTGATTGTTGGCATATTCATGTTTGCGTTTAAATTTAAGAATGCAGTTGCGCTGCGCCTAGATTTATTAAGTTAATTTTAATAGTGCTCGCTAGAGAACAACGATTCATCTCTAGGATGATACGCGAGGCTATTGAAATTAAAAAACATCCTAATTTTAATAGAGAAGATGGTTAAAGTCTACCACCAGCCTGGGACCCCATCATACAAAATATTAAATCCCAGCCCCAACACCATACTGCCAGACCAAAAGATACTGGAAGCTCTTTCTAACGAAACGCACCCGATTAAAATTTAAACGAGGGTATACAAGATACAAGCTACTAACTAATTATGAGATGACCAACACCTCAGTCTCCCTGTGACCACGGACCCTGCAAAGGATTCGAAACGTCAGGATAAACATTAAATAATGTGTAAAGTAAAATAAACGCGAGTAGATCCGTAAAAGTTGTTTCATTTAAAAGTTAATTTTATGTTTATTTATTTATTTATTTATTTAATCGGACACCAACACAGTGAACACCAATACAATTTACATAACAAAAATGCACACATAATAACACAATCCAAATGTCACTGCAATTACAGGTGAGGACTACATGCAATAAAATGAGCGAGTAAACTAATAGGTATAACACAAATATTAGACGAAATTACTAAATTAAATTGATACTTGAATGACTGTTTACAAAACAAAATCAAATGACTAATAAAAATAACAATAAATTAAATTAAGTTATTGAGTTTACAATGTTTTTTTATATTAATCTCATTGTAAATGAACATAATTGTTTTTATGGGAATAAATGTCTTTAAACCTAAGTCATCACTACAATTGATGAGTTATTGGCTTTAATCACCACGCTTGCCAAATGAGGGTTGATGATCACAAACCCGGGCTATGTATGTATCGAAAAATCTGACAACACACTTTACCACACACTTTGGAATTGAACCCAGGACCTAGCCACCTAGCCGTTAAACATTAAGTTACTTGTAAGTAGTACATATTTTATTGTTTGCCTTACCCTTACTATATCCATTACCACAAATTCCACAAATTAAATAACGTTACTAACGTACCATCTGCCCGGCACAACGAACACTCACTCATATATGTATATACAATTATACATCTAGTAGCATTAAGTAGTATATTATACACATGTAAAATATACATGTATAGAGCGGTCCGTTTCGCCCGCAGCGTGTCGCTTCGGCTGCAAATGTTTTTCGCTCTCTGGAGAAGCATTCGTCTCGAGCCAGTTATCTAGCAACTATTTATTAAAAGTCATAAACTCGTACAGCCGGCTAGACCACTGTTTTATATTAATGCTGTATTCGGGTTTTATGGAAGGGTATGTGGACGTGAATGTTGATTTGGGTAGTGTGGAAAGGCGATCAGTTATCTGTTGGCGACTGTTAGCTTAGATTTAGGTTTTGTTTTATTTTAAATGAAACAACTTTTACGGATCTACTCGCGTTTATTTTACTTTACACATTATTTGATGTTTATCCTGACGTTTCGAATCCTTTGCAGGGTCCGTGGTCACAGGGAGACTGAGGTGTTGGTCATCTCATAATTAGTTAGTAGCTTGTATACCCTCATTTAAATCTAATCGAGTGCGTTCCGTTTTACGCAGAAAGAGCTTACAGTATCTTTTGGTCTGGCAGTATGGTGTTGGGGCTGGGATTTAATATTTTGTATGATGGGGGTCCCAGGCTGGTGGTAGACTCCAACCATCTTCTCTACATTTAAATGTGTAGTGTTCACGTAAACTTTAGAAAACAATATGTTTTATTTTGATCACCTTTAGCTATAAACGTCCCGATGCTGGGTTAAGTCTTTCCACATAAACAATTGGAGTCTGAATGGGTAGTAGGTAAAAAATTTTTTGGACGATTCAAAAGCACTTTTTATAGCACTAGAGCAGAGCTCAGCACGCTCTGGCCAAATAGTTGATTTATAGTGAATAGTTGGTAAGTTATAACGCCCGCCATCTTACGACAAATGAGACCAACGACCTTACGTGCCTTACAAAGCACTAAGGCACCCGGCATATTTAATTTGGACACCTATCAAACTGGATCCGGATCATTACCCGGATTTACTGTAAAATTTCGAACCTCAAATTTTTTTGGAGCAAATATTTAGTTACAATACATTGACTAAATACTGTAGCGTACGCCACATTCGACTTTTTTATTTCCGCGTAATGACATCTTTTTCAATTTTCATTGGCCGTTTGAATATGTCAAATTGTTTTAGTTTTTTTTTTGCCTATGGAATTTTTTTTGTCGAAATTAAGTTTACCTGCTCACCAGTTTACCAGTTTCTCTTCAGGTCCTGGTCTTGCTAACGGCAAATAAAGACAATCAAATTTCAGGGTTGACGGGTTTAGAGAGTTGTCAACCCGATATTCCCATTCTGATTACACGCTTTTATTTGCGGTTGAAGCATCGTGCATCCGTTTATACATTTGGATCTTCGTTTTGACGTCCTTCATCTGAAGCACGGCCAGAGCCGAGTTCATTTTTTGCTTCTCAAGACATTTTTTTTAAAAGTATCCCTATCTAATTTTGTAGTCTTTTATGTTTTTTACTTTGTATTTTCATAACTAATTAATTATGAAAATAGAGAAATTCCCCTAAACTATAAAATTGAGCCATAAGTAGCTCATCATGCCATTTCTCCAAAGCATTCGGCTTTGTTTGGTCTTATTATATAGTTTTGTGCTTTTATTACGTTAGATATTAATTAATGTTTTTATGAGAATAATATCCTGTACTTGCGCATCTACCGTAAGCACGCGCGCGCCGGCTTTTTTTTTGCGTTACCTTTTTTTAAAATAAATTAAATATAGTTATTTCACAAATTTATTGTATTATCTTATTCAGGGTGCCAAGTGCGAGTTTCATTCGCCATTCGTAAACGTTTACGTAAACGAGAATTTGTATGGTAAAATGTTAACTCTTCTCGAATGCCGCCAGGAGGCGCTGCTTCAATGCCATACTGATTTTCGTTTGCGTAAACGTATTCGAATGAATACGGATAGTAAACAAAACTTACACTAGGCACTGAACTGTGTTTACGATTATTCTGTTTTTTTTTTTCTCTTAAGAAATATACAAAATTTGTATCATCACATATGGTGATTCAGTTTATTTTTTTTAGCAAGTTTTTTTGTGTTAATATTTTTTTAAACACGTTATACTACCTAGTACCTACCAAACGCAAACTGATAATAATGTTCGATATATTTTCGATATTATCTATTGAAACGGGCACCACACCGGCGAGTCGTTGAACCGGTCCATTCCATAACTCCAGTCGGGAAACAAGTTCATTTAAAGTAATAACTTAAGATTTGAAACACAAAGAATCGTTTAACTCTGTCGCTTAATCTCAAAGTGAGTCCACTGAAATTCCATTACAGGCAAGAAAGAATTTTCATTGTAATATCTTATTCCATTTCTGGGAAACGGCTTTATTTGTTTTCAGTAGAGTTAATGATGCAATTGAGTTTCTCTTGTTCAAGACTCGATAATGAATTACAGCTTTTGGTTATTTTTATATATATTTTTACATTGTCTCATATCTACATGCCGTGGTGACTTCATCAAATCAAATAGTTCATCATCATCTTCAGCTAATATTTATGTCCCCACTGCTGGGGCACGAGCCTTCCCTATGAATGGATAGGGAGAACGGGCCGTGGTAACTTAAGCTTTAGCAAAATTGAGTGGCCCTAGCGTCCAGGCGTCTCTAGAGTGACTGCCTTCAAAATCGATCTCAATAATATGTTTGTCTATCTATTAATTTTATTTAGTTGTCTTAAAATGAGATTTAATTTATTTTATTTAAACAATATTGTCTAAATTAGATTAACTACTGTTTGTACTTTGGCCGTACACTAAAACACTGTTACAAGACATCTAATTCTCCTACAGGATTGCACAATGTTTTGTATGTAAACTTCTAAAATTGAATTAAAATCATTTCATATCTTTCTATTAAATCTTAGGTTTACACGTAGAATATAATTTCAAAAAACAGGAGCTATGATTCATGTTATACCTGATTCCAAAGGTTAGTTAACAGCTAAAAGCTTTATTAATAACTTAACCATTCCAAAACTTAAATTTTCCACATAGCACTATTCGATATGCAATTACAGTGAACTGACGTCGACGCGCATCGCCGTCATTCGTTCAAGTAACGAGGTTTATTTAAAGGCACGACACATAACTATCCCGCTTCCAATGAATGAATGAATCTAAATACGTCATTACTCCATCCTCGGTCGTAAAATGGGATTAAAGGACGCGTCTCACGCGACAAGCGAGGAGATACGCCGCGAGGCGACGCTATTGCTAATTGCTATATCTAAAACTGACTTACACCCGTTTGCAGTAAACTTATAAATCGCCTAAGTCTTGGCTTAACTACTACCCGGTCAAGTTAAGTCGGCACCTGGCTCGAAAACGTCGCTTACACTCAGGTGCCGACTTACCTTGACCGGGTAGTAGTTAGGCAAAGACTTAGGCGATTCATAAGTTTAGAGCAAACGGGTGTTAATGACTTACTGACATATCAACGCACAGCCCAAGCTACTAAGATTAGAAACTTGAAATTTTGCATCATGCTTCCTTTCATAGTTGCTCACTTAGCACTAAGACAGGATGGAAATTCGCCCTTTAAGGGGGTGGGGGGGGGGGGAGTTTGCATCAAACTCTGTCAGTTTTGGAGCTAAATCGATAAAAATTGGTATTTACCAATTTGGTTAGAAATTGAGATACGCGTGTTTCAGGACTTTTGAAAATTCAACCTCTAAGGGGGTGAAAAAGTGGACAAACCATCTAAATTTAAATCAAATATATAAAAAAATCTTGGTTTTAAATATATTAATTAATAATAACAAGCAGATATATTGACGTGACAATTTTCGATTGAAAATTAGGTAACTTTTTCGATATTAAGTCAAAATATTGTGAAAACAATCAAAAGTCAAAAAAATAAATTCACAATAATTTCGTAAATAAATAAAATTATTTGTAAAAGATAAAAATAAAAAACCAAAAAACTTGGTTTGGTGAATTTTTCACATAAGTTTTGAGGTTATGAGAAAAAAGTGTAAATACAAAAGTTGTAGATCTTTTTATTACCTACAACTTTGACATTTAACTTTTTTCTATAGGACTTGTAGTTTTGCCGGAAGTCGAGATAAACCGTTTTTTACCCTTAAACCCCCCACCCCTTCCACTTCACGACCTCAGATCGCCCGTAAATTATTTTTCCTTTCATTTTTGTTATATTCTTTTCAATTTCCAATGAGTTTCATGGAAAGTAATCACCGCCGCCCATGGACATCCGCAAAACCAAAGTAATCGCAGATGCGTTGCCGGCCTTTACGAAGGAGTTGCATCTTGAGGAGGGAGTAAGAATTGGGAGGGGGGAGGGGTAAGAGATGAGCCTCCGGTACTTTCAATCACCGGACGAAACACAACAGTTTTGTTTATTCCCAATAAATAAATAAATAAAGTCGCGGGGAAAGTGTTAGTTTTATAATAAATTTCGCGCGGTTGTCGTGTAGCAATTTGACGTGTTGGATGGATCTCGACGCGGCGATTTGCGAGTCAGCGCTAATTTAAGGATGCTATTAGGCTTACGTGGCTAAAATTATGTAAAGGTTTTATGTTGTCATGAATATGAAGTAAACAGTAATCTGGAATATCCTCAATTTTTTATTACATACTTAAGTTTCACGTTAAAAGCTGGGACCAAAGAGATAAGTGCACCGTTTTAGTAGCTCACCGAGCAGAGTGCCTTGTGTGACTTTTGTCTACTATCTGTATTTCTTCGATTAAGTTTACGAAAACGAAAATTAGTATGACATTGAAGTAGCGCCTCCTGGCGACATACGAGAAGAATGAACCTCGGACTAGGCACCCAGGAAATTGTTCCGTGACGTCTTTAGGCTCTTATACCAATCGTGATCATCGCCCAGCACTTGCTGTACCGACAAACTATCTCCATATCCTCAATACTTTAAAAGGTTTATTGACACCCACTTACAGTCGTCAAGTTAATGAGGAGCAAAATTATCTTCCGCATGTAAACTAATCCTACTACTTACTACTACTATTAAAAGACTATTCCTGCCAAATCCTGTTTCTTGGAAATCCCAACAATTGAGACTCTGACAATCGTATGTCTGAAAACAACAATGCTCTAACATCATTGGTATCGCAACAAAACTATGTAACATAGAGGTAGCTAGCCAAGAGAAAAACAAACTCTACACAGAACTAAACCACATCTGTTAATATTCTGTATCACTGGGAATCAAAGGAGGTCTTCTAAGTTTAAGATCGGTGGTGTAATCACTGTACCACAGAGGCGGTATTCGAGCGAACTTACATTGTAACCGTGAAAATATCGCGTCGCTTAGCTCACCATGTAACGTAGGACAAAACTATTTCAAGCAGTAAACGGAGGTAGATCTCAAGCAAAGGTGGATTAAGGCAGTAATTAATCAAGAGTGTGCCTCGTGACAAACGCCTTTCCCCCCAGGCTCTCTTAACCTCTGCCCCCTTTTTATTATTACAGCGAAGATACCTTCATTTCATTAGAGCTACAAAAGAGTTGGTCTTCTGATCTAACAAACCTTTCACACTAAATGCTTAATGCTCCTTTGTTGAGTTTGTTGAACAAGAAGTGGATGCATATGACAAGAGATTCATTTCTGTAGATGTATTTAATTGTAGTATTTTACAGTTTAAAAATCAAATACAAGAATTCATTAATTAATGTTATGTTGTAGCTTTTTGATATCACTTTAGTTTTAAAATAGTTTTATAATAATTAACATAGCGCTGTGCATTTATTTTGACCTTTGTCCTGTAACAATTTGTCTGTTTTAATTAATTGTAGAGACTTTACTGATAACTGTGTTATTTTTTATTTTTTTATTTAAGGGATTACAGTGCCTTGATCTCTGCTGATGATAAGTGATGATAAGGCCAATGATGGAAGCGCACTTCACCCGGGATCCTCAACTAGTGAGGCACTGGCTATCTTATCTCTAGCTGCCAGAACACAACAATATGCTACAAACATTGATGTTATGCATGTATTGACGTAGGGTATCTGTACCCTCTGTACACAGTTCTTTGCGTCTCAAGTTTCGTCGTATTCGCTTATGGCAATAAATTTAGAGTGGAAACTAATAAAACTTATGATGACCGAAAATATGATGACTTTTCCGTTTGTCCAATACAATTTTACTGCTTTGGAATACTTATACGAGTATGGGCATTAATGAAATATACTATCGCATTTCAACTATCCTTAATATGTGATGAAAGGTTCCCCATATTGTTTTCTTCAACTTAAGAACCACGAACTAATTATAAGCTATTATTTCTTTACAACATAGTACCCAAGTCAAGTATGTTATTTTTTTATTTAGTAAATGTATAGAGGTAAGCATTATTTGCAATTCCGGGCTCTTGAAAGTTTTTAATTGTAAATGTACTAAATTAAATATTGTATGTATGATTTATGATGTAGACGAAGTGACGACAGGTGGACCAGAAAGCTGACTGAGTGGTGGCCGAGAAACGGTTATAGAAAAAGGGGTCGTCCACCGGCGAGATGGATCGACGATATAACCAAGACCGTGGGTTGCACGTGGGCCAGACTAGCGCAGGATCGAAGCGAATGGCACACGCAAAGAGAGGTCTATGCCCAGCAGTGAGTCGGGAGGGGCTGATCATGATGTATAATTTGGTAACGACATGCTTTTTATAAAATGTTCAAAATGATTTTTAAAGCAAATTTTGTTGCGAACAAATTACAAAAACACAAATGTTGAAAAAATTTCCACGAGCAGGATTTGAACCTGCACCCTTCTGACATTCCGGGTCAGGTGCTCTTCCAATTGAGCTATCGTGGTTCTAACCAGCCCGCCGAAATTATTCAACACTTTTTACTTTGTAAGCCAAAGGCGCCCATTCAATGTCAACAACTACCGTCATTAACATCCGATCATAATATTTTTACAAATATTAAAGATCAGTTAAGAAATAAGCAAGCTATTTTATAAAATGTTCAAAATGATTTTTAAAGCAAATTTTGTTGCGAACAAATTACAAAAACACAAATGTTGAAAAAATTTTTTCAACATTTGTGGAATCCTCTGGAATGCTCCCATAGTCGCCTTCTACGACACCCACGGGAAGAGATGGGGTGGTGCAATTCTTTACCCCCGGCACCACACGGGGCGCCCATTCTTCTCCACAGCTAAAAACGTTTCGACGATTCAAAAGCACTCTTCTTAAGTTTATTTGAAAAAAAAAATATTTTGACTTTGACAAGAGTTATCCAAGTTACCCAAAAAATATCAAATCAATCGATCCTCGCAAAGAAAATGACTTGCATCTTAACATAAACCCTACCAAGTAATAGTTTGTAACGAAAATCCCCATCAACCAACCGTCAGAAACACTGTAAGCCATTCACTCGTGAAAACACTCAATCATGTTACGTTAGTTAGAAATCACAAGTCATGAAACACCCGAAAAATAGCAAACATTGCAAATCCATGACGTAATCCAAGTGTGACTGGAGGGGAGACTTACGTTGCAACGTGCAACGGAGAACTTTAAATAAAAACAGTGATAAAAAAATAAAAATAAAGTTTATATGGAACATTTTAACAAGGATACATAAATGACAGGTATACGATAATAGCTGCTTTTAGTGTAGAACTGCGATGCAGCCATAAACACCCACCTCCGGCAATTGGACGTGTTCCTAAAAAATGACATGAATCTTATAGGTAACTGAAAAACTAAACAAAATCTAAACAAACAGAAAGTTTCTTTATTTAGCTCACAAACAATACTAACTAGTAGCAAAGGAGACTTGCGTTGCAGGAGACTTTTAACGTGCAACGGAGCAAGAACTTAAAATAAATACAGTATTCAATCAGTCTTTATGTGCATAATACACTTAGCTTACAAACAGTATTAGCCAGTAGAACATCTGCAATATTTTTACATCCGCATCAAAAAAGTCCAGTCTCCAGCACGCATTGGCGCCAACACCCAAACCATTCATCCGTTCGCCAAAGCCGATTGGTATTCATATTGGCCAGCCCAGTGCCAGTTTTGTTTACTATCCGTATTCATTCGATTACGTTTACGAAAACGAAAATTTGTATGGCAAAATTTTAACTCTTCTCGTATGTCGCCAGGCAGCGCTGCTTCATTGCCAAACTAATTCTCGTTTTCGTTAACGTGATCAAATGTCAAATGGAACTCACACTAGGCACTTAGGCAAAGTAACATTACAAAAACGATAGCGAAGTTCGAAAAGAACAAAATGTATGGGATTGACATATCATCTCAGCCAAAAGACGTCCACTGCTGGACAAAGGCCTCCCCCAAGGATCTCCACAACGACCGGTTTTGTGCTGCTCGCATCCAGCGGCTTCCCGCGACCTTCACCAGATCGTCGGTCCACCTTGTTGGAGGCCTGCCCACACTGCGCTTTTCGGTACGCGGTCGCCACGAGGACTGTTACGCCCCAGCGGCCATCAGTCCTGCGAGCAATGTGCCCTGCCCACTGCCACTTGAGCTTAGCAACTCTTCGGGCTATGTCGGTTACCTTTGTTCTTCTGCGGATCTCCTCATTTCTGATTCGATCTCGCAGAGAAACCCCGAGCATAGCCCTCTCCATTGCTCTTTGAGTGACCTTGAGCCTTCTGATAAGGCCCATAGTGAGCGATCACGTCTCAGTCCCGTATGTCATCACTGGCAACACACACTGGTCAAGACTTTCGTTCAAATGGGATTGACATAAGCCGCGCTAAATCACGTGATCAACGTCATGCCAATCCCATACATTTAGTCCTTTTTAACTTCGTTATCGTTTCGCTATCATTTTTATAATGATACTTTGTCTAAGCCCGGTGTAAACCAGGTCTACGAGTGTTTGCACGTTTATTTGCGACGGAACTAAAGTATTTGCGGCGTGTTAAAATTTAATCTAATTGGAGAATGGCCAGTGGCAGATAAGTGCGCATGCAGCCGCCCCGTTACTTTTTACTGTGGGCTAGAATGGCGTAGTAAAGATAGCGCGGTTCAGCGTCGATGGGGCAGCGTTCGCGCCGTTTGCCCCGCTTTTTACAGATAATGCGGCCCTAAGTCCGCTTATCGGGTATCCTCGCTTCTTCGACATACATTGAACACGAAATATTAAAGATTTTCTTAATTTTAACTTCTTTAAGCGAATGGACGTGCGAATAGTGACGTTCCCTGTAATGGCACTGACACAGCTGTTCCTCGATTCTGTAGCTACAATTACCTTTTGTTATGGGCTAGAATGGCGTAGTATAGATAGCGCGGTTTAGCGTCGATGGGGCAGCGTTCGCGGCGTTTGCTCCGCTTTTTACGGATAATGCGACCCTAAGTCCGCTTATCGGGTATCTGCGCGTCTTCGACATATACATTGAACACAAAATATTGAAGGTTTTAAAGTTTCTTCTCATAGTATTCTTAATTTAAATTTCTTTATACGAATGGACGTGCGTATAGTGTCGTTCCCTGTAAAGACACAGACACTGTTAAGACCTCGAATAAATTAATTTAATCTGTACCTATCCTTATCATTCTACTATTATTTCAGGCTATTTAAGTGGACGCCCAGCTGCGCTGCAAGCTGCGCTTTATTTTTGAAGGATTGCTGTTGGCTGCCCGTGGCCTTTACAGCGTAACCAAATTTTAGGGCCGGCGAGAAACAAAAGGAATCCTCAAGCCATATACATCGTCAGGTTTCCAGAAGGGATGGCATCACGCAAGCGAGTCCTCGTCTCCTGGCAGATTGTCCGAGGCGTTCGTATCGGTATTGGCTGCGCTGGGGCCGCACTAACCGCTTTTATTGTGGCTGTCGTAAAGCGGGCGTTGTAAAAGTTGAATCAAAAATATTTCTCCCGATACTACCGATAGGTACTACACGTCCACGTCCCGAATGGTATGGGGGCGAAATTAAAAGCTTTGCACTCGACAATGGCTTTTAAGTTTTTCATTAGTGAAAAAGCAAAAGAAGGATTTACGCTTTAATTTTCTTGTTGGGAAACGAAATATTTTGTTTTTTTAAGAAAAACCTTTTAAGATAATTTTTTTCTAGAAAAAAACAACCAGCCTCAGGAAGCTCGAGTGGGAATCGAACCCACGACCGAGGCACCGGGAGCTCAGCGATCAGAGCATTGGACCGGTTATCTAAAGGTTGTGGGTTTGTTTGCCACTTCCCACTAGCTTCCTGAGGTTATTTGATTTTTCTAGTAAAATTATCTTGTATAAAGCATTGTGAATGAAAAATTCAAAATATTAAAAAAAAACCTTTTATTTAATATTATTATGATGTGGCAAAGAAAGTAGTAAATGTTAAGATTGACAGCCTAGCTGATCAACGAGAATGCATGAATCAGACGTGTTGCGCCTTAGAGCAGGTTTAATGCAATCAGTATTGCGCGGACTCCAAATAAGATTGGGGAAAAACAGGCAAAAGATGATGAGTTTTAGATTATTCGATTATTTTTACACAACGGACAGGATGACAAGAAAACTCACTCTAACTATTTGTAAAAATATTAAGATCGGATGTTGAAAGTAAAAATAGATAGTGTTGATTAATTTCGGCGAGAAGGATTGAGCCACGATAGCATAGTTGGCAGTGCACCTGACCGCCATGTCATGGGGTGCGGGTTCGAATCCCGCTCGTGGAATTTTTTCAATACTTTGTCTTTTTCAAATTGTAATTTGTTCGCAACAATATTTGCGTAAAATTATATGTAAATAATCACTCTTAACAAAGTAGGCGTGACTTTCTATAAATTATCCAGCTCCTCTTAATAAGGGATTCAATATTAGTTATATTAATATCCCCTTTAGTTCAAGTATAAACTTGGTAACTATATTATTATAATCAGAACATCGACGCGACACGTTTCTACGGCTAATTATAGACGAGCCTTATAATAAACAGGTCCATTCTCCCGTTACACCGAGCTGAACTTAAAGGTCACAGTGAAAATAGCAATACTGAAATGATCAAAGCCGGTATAAAATAAATGGTAATCAAGGCGGGGTCAGCGAATAGGTAATAGATTCACTGAGACTGATTGAGCTCGGTGCGGTGTGTAGGGGGGCGTAGGCATCCTCTGAACGGAACAAGAATGTTGTCAAACAATTTTGTAGTAGCCCAAAAAACAGAGATAGAAATAGTGGTATTTTTGGGGAGCTTTATTTTTAGTCTTTATTTTTTTTAAAGTATTACTTACGGGTAAAACTTGGCTTTTATCTCTGCCGAACTTCTCCCGGTATCCTCAACTACTGAGGCACTGGCTATCTTATCTCCAGCTGCCGGAACACTACAATGCTACTCTACTAACATTGATTTTATGGCACCATATTTAGATTAGATGGTGTGTTGATGTTCTCCACGAAGTATCCGCCAATGGCGACACGTGGCGACACTCTGGTGTAGTAACTATTACTTAATCTGTGACTCTGCCGTTTTCTAGCACGCTACGTGTGCACGCATTCTGCTGTGACTTGCAAAGTCGAACTTGGTCTTAAAGGTTCGGTTACAGATCGCACCCTTGATGTGACACTGGTACCAGAAGTCTTATCTGTACTATTTCTTCCTAATCAGTCATATTAATAAAAGTGAAAAAACCGATGTGGTAAAACGGATATATAAGGCGGAGTACCGGTACCCTGGTGCCAAAATCACGAGAACCGCTAAGTACGGATACAGAACCTGTACTTTTAGTACCAATTCTAAGCCATGCCATGCCAGCGACCCAATCAACCACCAATAGCAAGTGGGCTTGCTGGCTCGGTATATGAATAGAATAGAAAAAAGTTTATTGATACGCAAAAAAAAGGGACAGGATACACAACCATATACCAACCAACTAAATAACAGCTATTACTTAAAAAAGTGTTTTTTGCAAAAAACAAAGTGTTGAAAAAATTTTTGCGTAAAATTATATATAAAGTGTTTTTTTTTAAGTGAGCTGAAGCTGAGCCTACTATTTTGACAAGGCAGTTTTGTTTTCATATTGAACTCGCTCAGGCTAAAGCAGCGGCCCAAGGCAGCATAGCGCCGGGTAATTTACTCCGTAATTGGATTATGTGAAATTGTGAACTGTAATTTTAGTTTGTTCATAGGTGAGAACGCAAGAATGCGATAATATGTCAGTAATTGCATTATGGAAAGAGATTTGTTTCCTTTACTTGAATTTTATAATGTTTGTTTATAATGGAAGGTATCACAAATAACTTAAAATGAATTCAGTACTAGTTTAGATTCATTGATCGATAATACTACTTAAGAATATTTCGAAAATATATTAAGGATTTATAAATTACAATGAAAAAATTAAACGCCCACCCTACCCAGCCAGGAATTGAACCTGGGTCTTCCGCAATCCGGGCGGCTGCACTGACCGCTATGCTACCGGGAAAGCTGACGTAAGCGCTGAATATTGTCACTGCTTTTTTTTTCACTGTATTTTATAAAATATTTAATTCAGCTTCAGGGCAGCAATTAGCACTTAAAAATAAAAAGTAAAATATATTAAGGATTTTTTTAAAGTAATCAAGGCGATTGTCGAAAATTTGTAAAGCTTTAAAGCGATAAGGCTTTAGAAAGCTTTAAAGATAATTCCAAATTACCAGATGGATGAAAAACTTAAGACATTGTATAATAAATACGCTTAGTTATAATCCAAATATATTTTCTATTAATAAATTACTAAATAAACTGCGTTGAAATATTCAAATCATAAATACTGTATTACCCTACGGTTCGACAGAAGCCTGGCGCCCAATCCCTTAGCTTAGATAACCGAACATTAATTAAGATAACTTCGACAAAGAACTAAATTTATTCAAACAAATTACTTGCCCGCCTTGAAAAATACACTGATGATCAATCCATTTTCTTGCTGCGGACATAAATTCTCGTCCGTTAATTCCTAAATGATGAGAGCGAGTTGATGAACTATTCAGTTTGGTGTAAGATCCGCTCGGAAATTCGACAATTTCGCCTAAAATGTTGGAAGGCACTTCTTGGGTCGTCTACCTTTTTATTTATTACACTCTTGATTAATGGAAATTAGGTTTACACACTTCTGGTAACAAGTGTGGCTAATTAATTTTGGGAAGTGTCAATTAACCTTGGCTTTCACATTTTATATCACGTTTCTATTTTTCATGTCAAAATGAGATAAGAAATATGTTTAATGCTGGCTTTACATGATCGTCAAATCCTCTAATATAAAACGTTCGCTCGAAGCTACGCGAACTCGATCGATACAAAAACTGTAGCTTCAAAAATCGAAGGGCAGACGTCGTCGTAGCGATGACTGCGACCGCACTGTAACTGATCAACGAATACAATTATATCACTCCGATCTTGGGACAACTACCGACCGACAACGACCGAACGCGTGCGAACCACCACTCTACACAACCGCAGGGCAGTTAGACGAACAGTTGCGAAGGTTGGACGATAGTGTAGAGCCAGCATAAAGTTGTCGTTTGCCATTTCGACGAATTGAACGAGTTGAGAAACAACAATGTTAATAACAAAATAATAGCGAGACTTCTACCATAGAAACCCGGTATTACTGTAGTTTTCGTAGAAGTATTTGACCAGTTGCGGGAGTACAGTACTTCCGGTACCGCCTAAACTCAGTACCGGTAACGAACATTCAAAACCGGACCCGGTGCTGCAAGCCCTAACCGGCGGCACAATCGGAAGCCACGTGTCAATTCCCACACGACTGCAATTTGCTCGCTACTGCAGGCCTTTATTAAGTATTTATACACAAAGAGCTCATAATGAAAGCTAATTGAATGATACGATAGCTAGATTTGTATCGCGACTGCGTAATTACTGGTATGGCTGTTAGTTATTATAAAATGTCGAAAGTGAGCCATGCCAAAGAATGTAGATAACATTTGTAATTTAAATAACATAAGTAATTTGTAACTTAAATAGTCGCACCAGCCGCCGAGTGGGAATATGTTTGAGTAGAAATTCAAGGTGAGGTGATTCAGATTCTTTAATCATTATAATAATCGTATCCACTGCTAGCTATTTATATCTTGGAACAAACTACATAATAGGATTTTATTTTAATATTGTCAGATTTTTAAATGAGATCTAATTTATAAAATTGTTTTTCACGTAGGGTCAAGAAAAGCTATATACTCACAAGACACGATTCAACTCGGTTGTTTTTCATTATGATTATTACCTGGAAGAAAGAAAAGCAAAATTAGTATATGTAACAAAATGTTATAAAATTCGATTACAATACTACAGATGCATTGGTTTATTTGCTGTTCTTAGAAGCCTACGTCAAAAGTGTTAAAACAGAACAACGGATTTACGAGATTTTTTGCAAAAACATTTTACAATTGTACAATAACTTTTTAATATGCCTATATGTATGTATACTATGTATACATGCCTGCACATCAACCTACCACAAACTGTCACATTTCCTCAATAGACTTTAAACTTTATGCCTTATATATATGGTTGAAAGTTCATTGAAGAAATTTGACAGTTTTGAATGGGTTGGTGCAGGCGTCTGTACCTAATGTATTTCTAATCTTTATATTATTTTATGATACAGCGAGACCTTTTACAATAATCTGATGATGTGACATAAAGCGAAAAAGAAACGCCCTCACCTAGTTTCCGGTTCTTCCCGGTTCAAGGTCTCCATCATCGCCACCTCTGAGAGTTACAATAAAGCTATAATAACATCCATAATTGTTGCCAAAATTGAATAAAGACATTATGAGTCATCGAGACGCTATTTAATTAATCCAGCTATACGCAAGCAAACCAACTGGACATTTAGCTACCCTCGCGTGCCCACAGTTAATAAATACATTAAATTTCAGTAACATAGCCTTTTTTGCGAACACAGCGGGTGCAAGGCATGCATAATCTCAGCTCTGCGCGAACGCGATCCTGCCATCAATTAATGCCGACCAGCGTTCCTGCTCACTCATAACAAACTGCACGGTTTGTAGCCTTTGCAAACTTCGAGAATCATAATTGCTGCTATACTTTAGCAGCAATTATGATCCTAGCAACTTAAAGATCAAGCGTAGTTATAGATTTCCGGTAAACACACCACTAATTTCGTAAACTTGACTAGTCAAAAACTGTTTCCGTAGTAGCCGTAATTAATGTTTCTTATTTAGCCCAACTTTGAACCTACAGCACGGAAATTGTTCACTTTGCCTCTAACAAGACGGATTCGTAATTTCACACCGCATTTACAACAACACACGAGTTCCTACAGACTCGCAAATACAAACACACCGACGAGTTTATGGAATTAAGCTGCGCGCGTCCGTAATTATACGGCCGCTTGTACTCGCACCGGAACACAATAACGCGGCTGCTTGGGAGTAATACTTCGCCTTAAGATAGATACGAGACAGGCTGTAGGGGGAAGTCTACAGGCCCGAAGAGTTTACCAAAAAATGTATGTTAAACACATGTATTTATTTATATAAAACTTCGCACCGGAAATACCGGAACACAATTACGGCGGCTGTTTCAGAACAGCAATACATCGCCTTAAGACATATGCGAGACAGGCTGTGTTTAAATTGTTTTTACTCATATAAAGCTGAATATGGCACTTGAAAAAACCGGCCAAGTGCGAGTCGGACTCGCGCACGAAGGGTTCCGTACTTTATGACGTATTAAAAGAAAACTACTTACTAGATCTCGTTCAAACCAATTTTCGGTGGAAGTTTGCATGGTAATGTACATCATATAATTTTTTTTGTTTTATCATTGTCTTATTTTAGAAGTTACTGGGGGGGACACACACATTTTACCACTTTGGAAGTGTCTCTCGCGTAAACTATTCAGTTTAGAAATTTTTTTTTTAAAAACCTCAATATCATTTTTGAAGACCTATCCATAGATACCCCACACGTATGGGTTTGATGAAAAAAAAAAAAATTTATTGCTTTTTTTTCTATTTTTGTGTAAAAATCTTAATGCGGTTCACAGAATACATCTACTTACCAAGTTTCAACAATATAGTTCTTATAGTTTCGGAAAAAAGTGGCTGTGACATACGGACGGACAGACAGACAGACAGACAGACAGACATGACGAATTCATAAGGGTTCCATTTTTTGCCATTTGGCTACGGAACCCTAAAAAGACGACTTACGATAGTAGGAGCCAAACCATGACTTTTACGTTGATTAAAAACAATATTTACAAAAGTAAAGCAGAAAAAACACGTTCAATGAAAATACATGATGATTAACAATCCCTAATAGTCAGCTAGGTTAAACAAATAACTAAAAGTTGATGAGTTCGTCAGAGTGAAGGTCTATTTGATCGGAAAACCCGTTGATGAGCCTGTAAATTTAAACGTAAAGGAAGTTTGCTCCCAGAACCAAATAATATTATAATTTAATAGTATTAAAATAACATCATAAAAAATATAATCAACACGATTATCAACCACACTATCTATCTATATCGGCTATAAAACGTTCATCATCATCATCATCATCAGCTCATTTTATGTCCCCACTGCTGGGGCGAGCCTTCCCTATGGATGGATAGGGAGAATGGGCCATAAACCACCTGGATTGGTGGTTGTTAACGACAGCTTATGCAGCCGGCGGCCATGCCAACGGCTTTACGTGCCTTCCGAAGCACGGAGGAGCTCGAGATGATAAATGTTTGGTCACCCATCCGATAACCGGCCTTTGCGAAAGTTGCTTAACCTCAGCACTCGCAGACCGGGCGCGTTAACCACTGCGCCATCGAGCTCCTCAAAACATTGTATAATGAACCACCTACAGAATCTCACCTCTAACCCAACCGAATGAAAACTTCACGGTAGAAAAATTCAAATTAAAAGCAACACAGAAAAAGGTTTCGTACAGTTTAATTTACAGTTCCGGTTAATTGGCAGTACAAGAGACTGCAATCAAGCATAACACTGAGACTGACGTCCAAATAATGAGCTCGCAGCATTCCATAAAGCCTGGTTTACGGCGAGTTTTATTTTACGACTTTATTCCAAGAGGCATCAGCGCCGGGGGACGCGCCGCGCTTAAGTGATTAAAATCGCGACGACTGCACTGGAACAAAGAGAGCGAAATGTTCAGATGAATTTAAATGGAGGTACAAAACAAAGGAGCCGGGCGGAACGCTGGCATGTCATCTTGTAACGAGCCGCGTCGCGGCGGCGCAGACGCGCCAGACACGCCCGGATTACACATATATCAAATTTCGTGAACACGGTCAAATTACAAAATGTTGAGTGTACATGTGAGGAGCTCGAGTAGTTAGGACTGCTGAAGATAAGTTAACTTTCGCAAAGGCCTGTTATTGGATAAGTGACCGAAAAATGTACTATCTCGAGCTCCTCCGTGCTTCGGAAAGCACGAGAAGCCGTTAGTTCTGGCAGCGTTAGCAATCGTAAACAACCAAACCACACTAAGCCCGCGTGATGGTTCATGACCCGTTTTCCCTGTGATGTATCCATAAGGAAGGCTTTTGCTTCAGCAGTGGGGATATTACCCCAGTGGGGACACATTACATTGAGTCAGTCACTGATCAGATCATAGGGATCAGCAACTGATTTTTGAGTTATGTAACTATTGGATATAGACTATTATAGACCACATATTTCCTAGATGATATTCAGTAAAATTTTAATGAAACACTATGTTAACTTATCTTATTGGGGCCTGCTGAGGTTTCCCTCTCGCAGCAGCATTTTGACACAAAAAAAAGCTCTGTTCCTTTTGGATGACAAAAAGTGGTGTCGTACCGTACACGGGTGTGCTACCGTGCTTGAAGTTGAGAAGTGCACTTAAGTGTCAAAGTTGTATTAATTATGAAATTTTCAATTTTTTTCTCTTTTTTTCACAAAGCTTTTCCCCGTTATTTTATTTTCATTTTATTTTTTATTTTATTTATTAGGTTACACAACAGACATTAATCTTAACAATGTTATAAATACGTAATAGGTTTAATAAAATGTTATACTAGACAAATGTCCTCAATGTGTTAACACAACTAGTTCATGTGTGCTTAGCATGTGTAAATAATAGATTTAGTAGAGATGACATAAACTTATTCAAAAAAACTTGGGTCGTTAGCCATTTGGGTTAGTTTTTCCACAAATATTTAAAAAAAAAGTTTTCCCGTTCGCCTATTTGCGTTCCAACATAGTCTATGGCTGCGTCGTTCAGGCGTGAGACATTTAAATGCATGCGACGCCGTCGACGACCTTTTGACAGAAGCGCCGGGAAACGGCTAGCCGTTGCCGTGTCGCGATATAAAGGGCGCACCTTCCGCGGCCTTTGAACCAGACATCGTGATGAAATGACGGGTAATTGGTGGAGGAGTGTAGATAAGGGAGTCCTTCAAAGTATCAGAGACAATGAAGAAAAAGTGCTTACCAGGACTTCGTACCGCTTTAACAGTTTCCATGACAACAAAACAAACAAAGCATTCGTTTGCTTAAGAACACCCGTATCCCATGATGCACCCCTATAGCAGCGCCACCTACCGGGTACAATTGTAAATCTAAACCATTCTCGAATCCACTTGAACACACACAGAAAATTTCATCCAAATCGGTCCAGCCGTTTAGAAGGAGTTCAATAACATACACACGCACAAAGGTTTTATATTTATAAAGATAAAGATAAGAGAAGATTTGACTTGACCACTTTTTTGCCGGAGTGGTATGAGGTGGCCGATGATAGAGAAAAGTGGAGACGCAGAGGGGAGGCATTGCCCAGCAGTGGGACACAACATAGGCTATAATAAAAAAAGAGAAGATTTATACATATTTTCTCCCGTACATATTTTTTTTTGTCAAGGCTACGTCTCGTTTAATAAACCGAATTAAATGTACGTGAAGCAAAAATTTTGTACTTACCCTTTTTTAAGAAAATTGCGCAGACTGAGGAGTGTGTTTCGCACACTTATAGTTTATATAGAAAAGGATTGCAGAAAGTTATTTTTTTTAAATTATGCATAAAAAAATACATTAAATCAATAAAACAAACAATGCACACACTACCATGTATTTAACACACATACATATATACTCTTTTCAAAAATTTCAAAAATAAGAGCGGCTGAAATTTGTCAATGCCATTCAAAATTCAAAATTATTTATTCAGTTTAGGTTACAAATAGCTCTTAAAACGTCATTATCTAAACTCACATTCTATCTTTTTTAATTTTTCATTGCTTAGGATACAATCCGTGCATAAAATTACGGTCGAATTTCGACCACTGGGCGACCACTAGTAAACAATTGTTATACTAAGCGCATCTTTAGAGATTGTTTCATATGAATGAGAGATGTAGTCAAAAATAAATGTTTAGAATTTTTTTTACAGTTTTTCAGATTTTTTTATTTGATTGCTACAAAATTAGGACCAACGACCACAAACCTTATGCGCTCCTTAATTACCTCCTGCTTCCTGCTTTTGTTAAACCATTTAAAAATGAAAATAAAATACATCATCATCATCATCATAATAATTAGACCAGTCCACAGCTAGACATAGGCCTCTCCTAATGCAAGCCTCCAAACCCGATCTCCACCTATTCTTATCCATATTCCGGGAATTACAACTGTGCAAATAACAGCTGTAATATTTTGCATAGAATTAAGTGAAGTGGGAAACTAAGACTCTCCCAACACTCATAACAAAAGCCGAACTTTCGTCAGCGATCGTCGGTCCAATTATCCTTCAGCGCTATCTAATTATTGTTTGAGCTATTGATATGATGCTCCCCCGGGCCGGCGAGATAAAAACTTGGGTTCCCTTATCAGGGCGGTGCGGGTACGGCGGCCCTATCGGTAAGGGACGCCTTTGTGCCCGTGTGAGGTCTGCTAAACAAGGTTTTTTTATTTATTAAAAAAAGACCGGTTACTGTATGGTTGTGTGGTTGGACAGCCGCTCTTACGGATATAAAAACCGGGTTCAAAGTTGGAATTTTTTGTAAAGTTGTTCGTATGCACCAACTTTTGTCGAACAGTTTAATACTACTTATAATATGACTAACAAATCTGAAATGTTGATAAAGGTAAATTCATGTCTTTATCTTAAATCTGCTAGCTCAAATACACGATTGTATAATTTTGATTCGATAATAATAATATTCGAAAACCCACAAAATATCACTCACTAGGAGTTGTTGACATTACAATAAATTAACTTAATTTATATGCTTGGAAACCACTCCAATACATTGATGACATCAATATTCGTACTTTAGTAGCTGCTCCTTCTCTATATGAACTATAAGTGTGCGAAAATTAATACTCCTCCGTCCGCGCAATTTTCGTAAAAAGGGGTACAAAGTTTTTGTTACGTATTAATATATAGATAACCATTTATAATGGTACATAACAGCACAGAGTATGCGATACCGAGGGTTTGTTTACAATTTGTAGTGAAATCTATAGCGGTAAACAACTACATTAATATTCTACGATAATAATTCGTGCTTATCCGTGCGACGAGACGGTACAATTATAATTAATTCGTCGATCGCAGCCGACACAGCAATTATAGGCGTTTAGTGAGATTGCACGTTGGCACACCGACAGTTCTGTTAGAGTTAACATAAATTTAATATGAACGTTCGCTTTCCTACTATTTTGACCGTAAGCGCAGAACATTTCAGGGGTTTGTTTTTGTAGAAAAAATATACAAAATATTTATTGAGTACTCTGCACGCACATAGTTTCCTATGTTTTATTCGACTGAGTCAAATAAGCACGATAGCAACCGCTTACTACAACTACTAGACAATGCTAGACACACAAAAAGAATATACCTACTTATTTGTCACATTACTTGTCACTGTATTTATCACACTTGTGTCACTATACTCGTCGTACCCCAAAATGATGAAAAAAACCGGTTTTCGGTGGAAGTTTGCATGGTTAATGTACATCATATATTTTTTTTAGTTTTATCATTCTCTTATTTTAGAAGTTACAAGGGGGACGACGACGACGACACACATTTTACCACTTTGGAAGTGTCTCTCGCGTAAACTATTCAGTTTAGAAAAAAATGATGTTAGAAACCTCAATATCATTTTTGAAGACCTATCCATAGATGCCCCACACGTATGGGATTGATGAAAAAAATGTTCTTCTTTTGTTTTAGTTCTAAGTATGGAGAACCCCCAAAATTTATTGTTTTTTTTTCTATTTTTGTGTGAAAATCTTAATGCGGAATAATAGAATACATCTACTTACCAAGTTTCAACAGTATAGTTCTTATAGTTTCGGAAAAACGTAGCTGTGACATACGGACGGACAGACAGACAGACAGACAGACATGACGAATCCATAAGGGTTCCGTTTTTGCCATTTGGCTACGGAACCCTAAAAAGAGGAAAAAAACGTATTGTCTCTATGTAAGTATTGATATAACACAAAAGGCTTCTTCTAATCATAACATCAAGGCACCTATTAGAAGTAACCACAAACCTGGTCTTTCGTGGACGGCCCAAGTAAACATTTTATATTTACATTGTTGTCAATAAAGAATAAATCCATTATCATTACATTTCACATATAAAAAAAAAGTGCCCATTTGCCGCTAACAAGCGCAGAATCCATTAATCAACGGAACTTGCAGCGCGTTCGAAACAAAAGCGAATCGCATTATTAATCCTAAAGGCGCACACACACTGCAACGCGCGGCATCTCGATGGCCCTCGTTCTATCGTTGCACGGTCGCACTCAGACGGCGCAAGATGTTTGTTAGTCCCGCCACTAGAGGCGGTGCATCGCGCCGGAGCCTCGGTGTCGCTGCAAAATGGGCTGATAATTAATTCAGAGAGGAGGGGGGCGACGACGTACAATTAGTTGGGGCATTCATTACGTCACACGCGTAAGTTTAGCGATCGCGGTGCAAGTTGGAGGCGTCTAGAGGTTTTTTGGTATTGTCATATTTACGTATTCATCATCATCGTCAGCCTTTGAAAGTCTGGCTGGGCGAAGGCCAGGCTTAACACATTAACAATAAAACATGAGAAGGTTGGCCCATTGCCCATCTCGCTCGGCCAATGCAGAAAAGAGTTTCTTATTATATTTTTGTATTAATTAATACGACAATATTGCAATAATAACAAAAATTATAACAATGCTGATATTTAATACAACAAATATGAGATCATGAAAAAAAATTGTCAACGTCTCCATCTTATTTCTCATCGAACTTCTCGATATCTAGGTTGCCTGAAAGATATAGCTTTTAGTGATAAGGACGCCCTTTGTCCGACTCCTAAAACTGTTTATTTTATATTAACGTGTCTGTATTTTTTTGTGTACAATAAAGTTTTCAATTCAATTCCATTCAATTTAATGATTTTGATGACAAAACCAGTCCATACATCTTACTAGAAATTGTAAAATCGCTTCAGCTTATTACTTAACGCAAACCCACAGTGATAAACTGATCCGCACTCCAGCATCCTCTTAAATGTCTTGTTAGAACAACACATTGACTATCACTCATGTTTTTACAAAGCAACAAGCCATAATGGCGGTGATATATAATCACATGTCACGTCAGATTAGACAGTTCATTATTAGCAAGTTCCTTTGTCGTATAGGTAGTTAATGAAGACTGAAACAAAACACACGATACTACTGAGAATTGAACTTGGAACTTTTGGGGTAGTAAATAGTAGGTGAGAAGTATTGATGATCGCAATCAATCGTTTAACAATATGAAGCTGTAAAACTGAATTCTGAAAAATTTATGAATTATTATTCGTTAGGCGTTCTTTCTTTCTTTGTCGTAAATTCAAGTAAACTGCAACAGAACGCCGATTTTAAAATGACCCAGGTCATGCCACAAACAATACTTGGAACGATCGAGCCATTGAGAATTAACGATTGCCACATGACAGGACTAGTACTTAGGGTCAACAACATTATATCAGACGGCCATCTTGGTCTAGTAACACCCGTATTTACAAACATTACTTTGTTCTTAGAAATGTCACTAAGATGTCTAATTTCATTTTATATACAAGTAACGTTTAAATTAGAATAGAAGTTTTCATATTCAATTAAATAAGTGTTATTGTTATTATCAAATTTATCAATTTTATATTATTTTAGACATAATACAAACTGTCACACGGAATGTAACCTCAATTCTAGCTTGTCACAAGCTTGTCACTATGAATTCTTTGAGTAACCTAACTAGATTGTTTGAGTAAAGATATTGGTGACTATTGCTTGGCTAAGAATTCTAACTTCATTGGTTTACTAAAGAATATAAAATTTTACTTAAGCAATCACTTTGCTTCAGTATGAGCTTTTACTCGTTTATAAATACGGGGGTAAGAGTCAACAACATTATATCAGACGGCCATCTTGGTCTAGTAAGTCGCAATCACATTCGGAGTAATTATTATTAACGGGATTATTACCATGTTTTTTGATGTGTGAGTATATAAAAGTACAAAAAACATGGTAAGTAATTATCCCGTTAGCAATATTTTTTTCATCATATAAGTGACCGTGAACGCCTCGGTGACAGAGTGGCAACTATAGGTCCCGGGTTCAATTCCCAGGTCGGGCAAGGTGTCTCAGATTTTTCGATGCATAGCCCGGGTTTGTAATCACTAACCCGCATTTGGCAAGCGCGGTGATTAAACCTTTACTCATCAAGTGATGACTTGATTTCAATGATGAAGGCCTTTGCCCAGCAGTGGGACTGTCATAGGCTAATATTTACTAAGTGACCATGACGATAGTTTAAAAAGTTACATTCGGAGTAATTGTACAAATTAATTAAGGATTCAACATAAAGCCCTTGGCAAGAAAAGTTTCCTGTTTCCTCTCGTTCCCAATTCGCTGTCAATTATCGGGTGTTTTAACAGAACATTAGGAAAGATGCCGAATCCTTTCTCTTCTGATGATAAATTTATAGAGACTGAAAGCAAACGAATTACTAATAAACTTACGTTAAAAGCGTTTTGGGATGAATGCTTTATTTATTAAAGAAAAAACTATTTCGAAATTTTGTTACTAATGGAAAATGTGCTGGATAAAATATTAAAGGTTGAAAATGATTCAAACAAAAGAAATTTAAAGGAAAGTGAAACGAAACTGTTTAGAAAGAAAAGCTTTTATAATATTCTCATAATAAATGGTATCATGTTGTTGTTTTTTCTTGGAGAGTGCTGATTGCCTTAGACTGCATTTTCAGCTTCACTGGGCTTTTTTGGGGGCGGCGAGAAACTTAAAGGGTTCCTCAAGCCGTGTGAAACGAATCACCTTCGGAGATTTTCTAGAGAGAACGGCATGACGCACTAGTGCTTGTCCCCTTGCCCTATTAGATTCTCCGAGGGGTTCGGATCGGACCTCCGAGGGGTCTGGATAGAATCATGTTGGTTGTATAAAAGTTTTGTGTAACAAAGTTCTCGGTCGGTTAAGTAATGCTAAATATGGTTTAAAAATGCGTAGTGTTAAATTATAAGATTTATGAACAAGAGTAAAATATGTTTATTTTCATCCAGTTTAACAGGAACAGTCATAAAAGACAACATCTCAAAAAAAACTAAAACTAATTCCCTCGGACCTTTGCGCACCCTTTCGGTCACTCCAACCTTACCTTTCTTTCCCTCTCCCCGCGTTAAATGGGACTCTACTACTTGCTGATGTTGTTAAACGTGAAAAACTGAAACTAATAATACCAAAAATACCGTAAGAAATAGTATCATCATCATCAGCTCATTTTTATGTCCCCACGGCTGGGGCCGAACCTTCCCTATGGATGGAAAGGGAGAACGGGCCATAAACCACCACGCGGGCCAAGTGCGGATTGGAAATGGTATAATACGGTATTAAAGGATATTTTTCTTAACAAAAAGTGCATCACTATCACTGCATAGTATAAAACAAAGTCGCTTCCCGCTGTCTGTCTGTCCCTATGTTTGTATGTATGCTTAGATCTTCAAAACTACGCAACGGTTTTGATGCGGTTTTTTTTTATAGATAGAGTGATTCAAGAGGAAGATTTATATGTATAAATACATGCATAATATCAGCATTGCACCCGTGCGAAACCGAGGCGGTTCGCTAATATGATATAATACCGGCATTAGGTAAATCTCTAGACTGAAACCTCGCGTCCAAAAAGGCCATCAGCCCTCAAACAGTATCAGCCATATTACTGGCGGCGTTGTGTTTCACGTCTGTCAGTAGCCAGTATTGGCCTTCCGATCCAGGCAGACCATTATAATCCTCTCACCGGCTCACAGGCACAAACAATTGTCTCGTATGCGCAGCGTGGCAGCGGCACGTCCGCAAATACGCCAGGTTCTCGAGGCGGGCTTAGTGCTGAGGTCGCTTCTGGCCCTAAGTCTACAGGCTTAGCACTCTGCCTTTGAGATAGCTTTGAATACTATGGCCACGTAAATACTGTTGGGGAATCTTAACAATGTGTTTAGTGCATTGTTTATGCAAATGGCATGGGTATTGCGGATAATGATATTTATTTATTGTTATTTAATTTTTTTAATGTTAAAAGGAGGCAAACTAGCTGGCGGGTCACCTGATGGAAAGTAATCACCGCCACCCATGGACACCCGCAAAACCAAAGTAATCGCAGATGCGTTGCCGGAAGTGGGATCTTGAGGAGGAAGTAGGAATTGGGAGGGGGGGAGGGGTGAGAGATGGGCCTCCGGTACTTTCACTCACCGCCTCACCGGACGATACACAACAGCAACGAGTGCCGCGATTTGAGGTATTCCACGAAGCACACCCAAAAGAAGTACACCCAGACGAAGCACACCTAAAGTATTCCACGTATAAATAAAATTTTAAAATACATTAATTTTCTATTCCACGAAGCACACCTACGAATATCACTCGCATAGTGCGGGGACTAAGAAATAGAAATGTCGACAGAAGATTCACGCCGATATTCTGTGAAAGGGTGGATTACGCCGGGCGAGCCGGCCCATTTCGTGCTGCAACGCAGCGTGGCTCTAATGCTCTACTACCACTCAAAGATATAGATGATAAACATTGATGTCGAAAACGAACTTTTCGATATTGTGTCGGGTCTGGATGGTTTTACCGTCGTTGTTTCTGATTTCTATAAAACGAGTGCTTTAGCTACTTAACTGCGCCTTCGAGCTACTCACTACTTTACTTATTGATTATTATTAATATGCTACTTGTTAACCCATACAGAAAGCTAATACGCTTGTATTTAACGTAGGTTCACTTTTTTTTTTAACGTAGCACGGCAAATGACTCCAATTCACCTGATGTTAAATGAATATGGATTCCAGATGCGACGACAACTGGTGCAGCGTGAAAACAACGCAGCATCAGTTATCTTCACTTTGCCGGCCTATAAGTTGCCTCTTCACGCCTCGTTTGAAGGACCCCATATCATAGGAAGGAGGGAAAACGTGTGCTGGCAAACTATTCCATGTTTTGGAGGTGCGACAAAAAAACGAGTCACCAAATTTCTTAGTGCGCGATGGAATATTTGAGACAGTGAAGCGGTGGCGGAGAGCAGCACGTGTACTCCTATGGAGGAAGGGAGAAGGTGGGATGAGGTCAAAGAGTTCTTCAGAGTCACGTCAGTAGTCTAACTAACAAAGGTATGGGGATTGAACTACAATTAGTTTCTTACATTCAACGCGAGCATTGATCCGTTTGGTTAATGTGAAACGCTTCACAAACATGACTACATACTTAAATATTTTTTATATAAGTCTGCTTTGAAGAAAGACAAAGTGTTAAAAAAAACCACGAGCAGGATTTGAACCCGCACCCCATGACATGCCGGGTCAGGTGCACTACCAACTATGCTATCGTGGCTCAATCCAACTCGCCGAAATTAATCAACACTATCTACTTTAGTTTGTAAGCCAAAGGAGCCCTATTCAATGTCGACAATTACGTCATCAACATCCGATCTTAATATTTTTACAAATATTGAAAGATCAGTTAAGCATTAGGCAAGCTATATTTATGATTAAATGTTCAAATAATTTTTAACGCAAATTTTGTTGCGAACAAATTACAAAAACACACACACAAACAATTTTTAACGCAAATTTTGTTACGAACAAATTACAAAAACACAAATGTTGAAAAAATGCACCTGACCCGGAATGTCAGAAGGGTGCAGCTTCAAATCCTGCTCGTGGAAATTTTTTCAACATTTTGTGTTTTTATATTTATGATTATTTACATTTGCAAACAAATTACAATTTGAAAAATGATTGTACACCTAATTTGTTCGCAGCAATATTTACGTAAAATTATATGTAAATAGTTATAAGTCTGCTATTGAAAAGCTTACTGATTTGCAGTCAATGCATGCAAAGTCCCGCTTTTATGGCTTTATTGTAGATGGTCTCCCAAAGCGCATGCTTCCGCGTCCCATGGTAGGCAAATAAAGCCCAAGATATATTGAATACATGCCATCACATATGAGATAAAAACATTTCCGTCATAAGTATTGGCGTTTTCTTAGGATCAAAAACAATAGCGTGACGGAAACTTTTATGTTGATGCTATATTTTGCTAAGTTCTAACATTTTCTACATTGAGAAGTTTGCAATTGACCTTTACAATTTAGTTGCTTGGTGTTTATTTACTTGAAGCTTACCACGTGTAGTGTATAGAAAATAGATATAAAAATTCTATTCGATTAAAAGATTCGTCATCGTCAGTCAGGTTTCATAAACCTGACATAAGCTGAATTGGTCACCTATTTCGACGAAGCCGTGAGACACTTCAATGTTTTTTTTAATTCCTTTAATTTCCTATGTCTCTTAAAGTGTTAAAAAAAAATTCTCATTTTTCTACTTCAATTATTATTCTTCCACAAAAAATTTGCTGATCATATCAATACATCCCAGATACAGTAAACCCTGTTATATTCCTACACTGTGTCCTCCGTCAATAGAATGGTTAATTACTGCGAAAGAATTGCAAAATTGCTGTTATTAACAATGAGCCAGCAGTAGTCAACAGTGCTTACCGAATTTCACATTTTATATACGGTCCCTAGTACCGCAGTCAATCTAGCAATACTAGTTTTTGGGTGTTTTGAGTTTGAGATTGTTTTAAGGAGATTGGAAAAGGCTAACACTTATCAACTTATAAGAGTATATTGGCAAGGCGAGTTCGGAAGGAAAGATGCCAAATAAAGCTCTTCTGTTCGCACTCCAATCGTTAAATGTGAACATCGTATACAGTATGTAGATATGTATGTTAAAATAACAGAATTCAAACCCAGGTTTCAGTATCTTATAACAATACTGTACTATTATTACAGTCTATGTAATCTCTGAACACTACCTCGAACCGAAACAGTTGAATTTCTCTATAATGGGACATTATTGTCATTAAACGTTTCTTACCCGAATGTTGCTATAATAATTACGCGTCATATTTACCTGTAACAATAATAAACACATAATTAGATATTACAATCAATGACAATAATCTTTAACTATAAATTAATACGTGAAGCAAAAACTTTGTACCCCTTTTTACGAAAATTGCGCGGACGTAGGGGTATGAAATTTCGCACACTTATAGTTTATATAGAGAAGGATTGCAGAATGTTATTTTTTTAAATTTTTGCATAAAAATACATTAAATCAACAAAACAAACATTACACACACATACACGCATATGTATTTGACACACACGCATATATACACTTTTCAAAAATTCCAAAAATGGAAATGGCCGAAAATTGTTAATGCCAATCCAAACTCACATTCTATCTTTTTTTAATTTTTCATTGCTTAGGATACAATCCGTGCAGCCTTAATAAAGTAACGGTCGAATTTCGACCACTGGCGACGTCTAGTATGCTTAAATACATGACTTGGTATGTATATAAAATATAACTGAACATTATTATAGAAAAACTTAATAAATAAATAATAATAATAAATAAATGCAAAAATAAATAAGTATAGTTTAGAAATCATCATCATCATTTTCAGCATATATTATTAGTCCACTGTTGGACATAGGCCACTTTGTCACAAAATACCTAAGTAGGCATATGTCTTGGCTTCACATGAAGAAAAAGGAAGGAGAAGCGGAGTCCAGATGCGAAGACAGCTAGTGGAGCAAGACTGTGCATCAAAACAACTCATAATATTTCGGTAGGTGTTAAAATCCTTTACGTGCCTCCGTGCTTCGGAAGGCACGTAAAGCCGTTGGTCCCGGCTGGATTAGCAGTCTTAAAAACCACCAATCCGCACTGGGCCCGCGTGGTGGTTTATGGCCCGTTCTCCCTATCCATCCGTAGGGAAGGCTCGTGCCCCAGCAGTGGGGACATAAAATGAGTTGATGATGAAGTGTTAAAATATGGTTTTTTAGTCTAGCTACCTCAGACAGCTCTCTCTATTCAATGTAGCTTAGCGAGGAACATATTATTCTTCACCAATGGCATTACTTCATTTTACACCACCCGAGGAAGCCTAGGAATGTGAAGCAATCCTATTGGTAGATTTCTTATTATAGCTACCTTGCATATCTCTGGTGGAAACGCAGTCTTTGGCTGATCGCCATCCAGAAGTATTCTGGACAGAATCCTATCACACGATTATTTAACGCTCATCTACCTACCGACATATCATTCCCAGTTCCCACCCTAACCCTTGGCATATCCGTATTCGGTTAATTAAAAAAAAAACAAAATCGCAGGAAATGTTAACGGTAACCGCGAAACTCAAAATAGCACGCCGCGCACACCGCATCCGAAGCCCCGTGTCACTCGATACTTTACCGCGGCCATCAGAGCTAATAATTGATATTAGCATTCTCGAATATTCCATACATAAATACATACTCTCATGTCTTTTTTGGAGAGTATGCTGATTGCCTCAGACGGCAATTCAGCTTCACCGGGCTTTTTAGGGGGCGACGAGGAACTTAAAGGGTTCCTCAAGCCGTGTGAACGAAAAACGAAACGAATTACCTTCGGAGGTTTTTAGGGGGAACGGCATCACATACTAGTCCCCATGCCCTACTAGATTCTCCGAGAGGTTTGGATCGGGAATCTCATGTCTTCCTCCCAAAAAGGTGTCGACAAGACGGAGCATCAGAATCACCAATTTTGAGTAAACTCGCCGTTAATGACCTCGACGACCCTCGACGGCGCAGTGGTAAACGCGCTTGGTATGCGATTGCAATGGTTAAGCTACTTTCGTCAAGGCCGGTCATCTGATGGGTGACCAAAAATGTATCATCTCGAGCTCCACGTAAAGCAGTTGGTCCCGGCTGTTTACCAGTCGTTGACAACCACCAATACGCACTGGGTCCGCGTGGTTGTTTATGGTCTGTTCTCGCTGCGGTATATGAAAGGCAGTGGGGACATATTATTATGATATTCAATGCCTTGTGTATTGTTTACAGATTAAATGTTGCAGTGAGCATTAATGTAAAGCAACGAGTGAAACTATTTGCATAACTATAAGTAGGTTAGCACTTACAACACGAAACCACATCTGGCAGCGCTTATATTAGCTTGGTACATTGCATGATGTAACTACTTTAAAGTTTTGTACCGCGCTGTATTTTTGTTCAAATTTATGTAGCATCATTATGTTTTAGTCTCACGTAAGAGTACTTAAACGATTGTAATTATTCTTATAAGTTTTGAAAAATGTAAACCATTATAATAAATAAATAAATAAATGTTTCCCACATTCACACCAATTATCTAGCCCCAAGAAAAGCTTCTTTAAGAAACTCGTTATATGGTTAACTAGACAACGGATAAACATACATAATATACTTAAATACATACTTATTATACATAGGAAACACCCAGACCCGAAACAATTTAGAAAAACAGGTATTTCTAAATTGATTCGACCGGGGATCGAACCCGGGACCTAAGAGATGGCGACACCATGAAAACCGGTGTGCAAGCCACTCGACCAAGGAGGTCGTCAAATATATATATAAATAATAAGATATAACTATTTAAACCATCTCGGAGGAGCTCGATGGCGCAGTGGTTAACGCGCCCGGTCTGCGAGTGCTGAGGTTACGCAACTTTCGCAAAGGCCGGTCATCGGATGTGTGACCAAACATTTATTATCTTGAGCTCCTTCGTGCTTCGGAAGGCACGTTAAGCCGTTGGTCCCGGTTGCATTAGCAATCGTTAACAACCACCAATCCGCACTGGGCCCGCGTGGTGGTTCATGGCCCGTTCTCCCTATCCATCCATAGGGAAGGCTCGTACCCCAGCAGTGGGGACATAGAAATGAGCTGCTGATGATGATGATGATGATGATTATTTAAACTATCATGGTCACTTGCTAAGTAATTATTAACGGGATTCTTACCATGTTTATTATTTGTGATTATCTGATATTTCGGCACAGTTGCATGCGCCTTGATCACGGAATTACTGAAGTTAATGCGGGTGAGTTTTTTATGAGCAGACAAAACGATCTACCCCCTTCCTTAAGACGTTTTTCGCGCTCTATGCCCGTACCACCACCGGTTCCAAACACTACACTCACAGTATCGAAACGCGAAACGGCTTTATTGTTGTTTTTGCGGTTTATAAACAAGACTAATCACTGGATTCCAGACACGCGACATTTTGAATCCATCTTCACGAAGTTCTGCTGGTCTTATAATAAGACTAGCGGAACGATCTCGACAGGGCATGTAATATCGGAGGGTTTTCAATTCCGATACTAAATTTGGATATTGGATCTCAATATCTGAATTCCGATATTAATATCGGAATTACAAATATTCGTTATAAATGACATACATTGGTCGTAATGTTGGATTGGATACAATAAATTTTTTTTTAAATCAAATTGTTTAATTTTGTACCAATCTTAGTTGCATAGTATCGGTATTATTAAGATTAAATCACAGATTTCTCATTATTATCCTATACTTATTTATTACAATTTAAACTAACTCAAAATCAACTTTATTAATATTTCTTGTTTATTTCAAAATATGAAAGCAAAATTAACAATAATTATTCAAAGTAACACTAGGTATGTTTACTTTTTAAACGCACGTTTTTTTGTAATTATGTTCTCAATACTTGGGTACTTCATCGATTCACACCACGATTGGTTCGCATCACAGTGTGAATCGCAGAAGGACACTTTTTGAATTGGCTTTATAACTTTTTAAACTAACTCAGAATCAACATTAATAATACTTATAATATCAAAATATTATGCAAGCAAAATCAACAACAATATTCAAGTACGTTTTTACTTAAGTTTAAGGCTTGACAAACCTGTCACAAATGTGGCTCAAAAGCTGTATTTATAACTTCAATAAGAATTTTTGTCTGATTCCGATATTACGATATTGGATCACTCAGTGTCGTAATTGTAATATCAAAAATCGCGTTCCGAGATTCCGAGATTGCGATATTCCGAGATTCCGAGATTCATGCCCTAGTACAGATGCATGCACATCAACTTATGCAAAACTGTCAATTTTCTTCAATCAATTTTCAACCATATGCCAGACGCATAAAGTTCAAAATCTATTGAGGTTTGACAGTTTTTGGTAGTGTGTGCTATAACGGAGATTGGTGGGAGACCGCCAAATTATCCGATCCGAACCCCTCGGAGAATCTTGTAGGGAACGGGGACACGCTTGCGTGATGCTGTTCCCTCTAGAAACCCTCCGACGGTGTTTCGATCACACGGCTTGAAGTACTTTTTAAGTTTCTCGAACCTTTTAAGGTCGTCTGAGGCCAACATCAATGAATCTTCAAATAAAAATAACGAGACGTATGGAGAACATTTTACACAATTAAAACGGAGATTAACGCTAACTAATTAGCAAAAGGTTTTATCTAATACCTTTAAACGAGCAATTCTTGTATATGTATATATATAATCTGAATCTCGGAAACGGCTCCAGCGATTTTCATGAAATTTAGTATGCAGGGGGTTTCGGGGGCGATAAATCGATTTAGCAAGGTTGCATTTTTAGAAAACGTCGTTTTATCCGTAATTTGCTCTTCCAGGTACTATTTACCTTCTTTATACACGACGTCGACGGCCGTGGTCACGGGCTGCAAAGTCTTCATAATCCCCGTTAATCCCCGTTTAAATTCTTCGTTAACTATGGAACGCGAAAGTTTAAACGTGTATGTAGTGAGAGGCATGGAGAGTTTTTTTGAAACCATTGCACGGCATTGGAAGAAGTAAGTTAATAAAAAAATATAACAATCAGAGGCTTCTATATCTACTGTACAATAAAACACGAAACTAGTGAAAATATGAGATAATAAAGTTTTTCAATTTAGTATAGTAACTATAAACTTTTTTACATTTCCCTATTCGTAATTCAATGAACCAAGCGGGGCCGGCGTTTTTAAACAAAATCTATTACAAAGGGCGTCTTTTTCTCCAAAAAATTGTATTAGCGAGTCCTTATCCGAGATCGCACGTACATCGCAATCTCCAGCATTCAAAACAAGTTCAGACGCAGCCCTTTTAAATCGTGACGAGGAATGATTTGATTGAGCTCCCTAATAAATGCTCATATGTGGACCTTATCGTGTACGGCATAGAGGTGGTTTTAGTAAAACTAGCTGACAAAGCTCCGCTTAGGATTTGTACGTGAGCATGCATAATGATGGCATACATCGTGGTCTATTTGGTTGGATGACTGCTCCAAGTTTCAATATGTGTAACTGCTAAAGGATCCCGTTAGGAAATTGCGGATTGAATTACATTATGCTAGCATTTTAAGGATTGTGCAATCAAGTACACGACCAAAGGCGGAAAGAATACATAACTCATAATGAACTTGAATGAAAAGGAGAGGAGTTTGTATTCCAAAAATCATCGTCAAATTGGTATAGATCTCAGGCAAAGAACGAAAAAACTAGGCTACGATTTATTAAAATTGTAGATAAAGAAAAAAGAAGAAATATAACATTTATTAGCAAATACGCATACATGATTAACGATAGAAATAAAACAAACAGTAAAATAAAAATTAAAAATTAAAAAAGAAAACAAATAGCACGTCCTGTCTCAGTATAAGCTTCTGCGTTAGTTGTAGATGATCCAAATTACATAGAAGCGCTGTTATTTTATTATATTATTGATTTGGAATATTTAACATTGGAGTATGAATCATTATAAAGCGTAGTTATTAAAAAATTAACATATCATCGATAAATACGACAAATTGGAAGCAACAGAATATCAAATCATAATTCTTCCACAAAGCCGCTACTTATATCAACAAATACTAGAAACGTAAGAATTAGTGATGATGACAAATTACATAATTATAGTACGAGACGACTACCAACATCGTACCTAGCATTAGCACATAAATATAATGAAATGAAATGGAATGAAAATACATTTATTGGCACACATAAGGAAATCAAGCACATTTATATGGTGTATTGTTTGAAACAAGACACTATTAAAGTGAAAATTAGACGAAGCGTATAATTATACCGGTAGCATTTAGCTCAGACTCCACTCCACACTCTAGACGGGAATTCGTCGACATATTCCACGAAGGGTACTCGTTTCTTGACACCTGAGATATTCCACTTACGATAACCACCAACACTTTCCATAGGTGCCGTACGTTGAATAATATCATCATACGAGTAATTATCATCATCTAATTTCATTGATGCTATATTTTATAATTTTGATTTTTTTGCTCGTTTTTGCTCGATATTGATAACGGCAACAGGTAGCTTGAAATATTCACAGAATATCTAGCTATATATTAACTTAAAAATTAAATAATTAAATTAAAATAATTAAATTAAATTAATATTTAAGGGGGGCTCCCATACAACAAACTTTTTTTTCTCGGTCTTAATAACGATAACAGGTAGAAACTTGAAATATTTTTATAGATAATGGTACGGAACTCTTCATGCGCGAGTCCGACTCGCACTTGGCCTGTTTTTGTTATTTACTATTATATATAATATCTACTAGCTGACCGGCGGACTTCGTACCGCTTTGACAGTTTCCATGACAACAAAACAAACAAATCATAGTAGCGCCACCCACCGGGTCCAATTGTAAATCTAAACCATTCTCGAATCCACTTGAACACACACTGAAAATTTTATCCAAATCGGTCCAGCCGTTTAGAAGGAGTTTAATAACATACACACGCACAGAAGATTTTTATAAATAAAGATATATATGTCCCACCTGATATTAAGTGGAAATGGAGACCAGACGCGAAGATAACTGGTGCAGCGTGAAAACAAACGTAGCATCAGTTAACCTCACTCTGCCGGTCCACAAGGTGCTTCTTCACGCCTCTTTCGAAGAACCCCATATTTATTTATTTATTTATTTATTTATTTATTTAATTATTAGGTACACAAAACAGATAAAAATTAAAAAATAACAAAAAAGCCTGATAATTGTATAAGAACTAAATTTCTATCTAAAAACATGTGTACACATCATGATTAATAATTAGCGTCTATGTTAAAGTTTACCTAATCTAAAATTATATTCAATTAAAAACTAATTATATACATAATAATGGTGAATAATAGAAATATAACAAACTGAAAACTTATTCTAGGTTAATGTTTGTCAACATTTTATTAATAATTGGGAGATGCCGGACTGAGAGTTTCCCGGACATTTTTCTTAAATTCATGTATTTTCATGGAAAATATGTCGATGTTGTTATTAAGTGCAACCAGTTCATTGTATAGACGGCACATTCTGACAATGGGATTGTAATATGATGTATTATTTTTATAGGCATTTAGTACAAAGGTCATAGCAAGGGGGAAAACGTGTGCTGGTAGACTATTCCATCTTTTGGAGGTGCGACAAAGAAACGAGTCACCAAATATCTTTGTGCGCGATGGGATATTTGAAACTGAGACAGTGAAGCGGTGACTCCGAAGAGCAGCACGTGTAGGTACTCTTATGAAGGAAGGGAGAAGGTGGGATGCGGTCAAAGAGCTCTTCAGGGCACTCGCCATGGTATAAGCGGCAAAACACGCTGAGTGACGCAACATCTCTACGCAATTGTTTCTATTTATGCCTAAAAATGTTATTTTTAAATTTAATTGTTTCTAAAATGTTCAAATAATTTTTTTAACGCAAATTTTGTTGCGAACAAATTACAAAAACACAAATGTTGAAAAAAATTGTTAATTTAGTTAGTTGTTTCTATTTTTAATCTTGTTATTTCCGTTACAATTGCTGATGGCTATTTTAATTTTTTGACATTACAACAATATAAGCCCGTAGCTTGTTGCGTGAATACCCTCGTGATTTCGACAGATTGTTTACAAAACATTTTTGTTAGCGTTTATTTGAGAAGAATGCGAATTAAAAAAAAAATTAAAAGCTGATGATTACACAAACGTTACAAAAAAATATACAATATATGACAAAACAAAACATGAAAACTATATCCGCAATAAGCTTTGCAGAAGCGGCAAAAAATGCCTTGCTTTTTCCATTTTATGTAATTAGTTACAATATAAAACATACTTATGGATTTAGAAGATGCTTATGTTAGTATAGGCATTAGCCTATACTAACATAAGCATCTCCGAGTCAATCCAATTCAATCATTAGATTATTAGGGCGATGATGAAACTATGACAACTCATCGTTTCATCATCAATGAATCAATATTCAATAAATCAATATTCATTTATATAAGAATGAATAGAATGAGTTATAATATGAATATATATTCATATTATAACTCATTCTATTCATTTTTAAATCCCTTCATTACTTTTTTTCACTAATTCATTATGTAATATATTCGCAATAACATTACACTCCGCTTTTTTTTTATAACATTTCTCAGTAAAAAAAACGATTTTTGTCAAAATCGGGTATAAAAAAAAACCTGATCCTATGATACTGATACTAAATTGGTATGAAATCTCGTTAAATACATGGTTTCATGGTTTGGTTTCATACATCCTTTTTCCCTACACAACAAAGTACTTACTTACTTACTTATAAATAGAACACTTAAGTTTTAAAGTGTATAGTTTATTCCTTAGCTACCTACCACACACTTCGCGACGCCATTTCTTTAGTAACGATGGAATGGATGGATGGAAGTCACGCATAAACAACGTCGGTAACTAACTGAGAATTATAACTGCGAATACGTTCAGAGATGTTGTTAGCTCTAAGCCCAACATTATGGCGGCACAGCTTAACCACAAAATAAGGAGGCCGCAGAATGTAAGCTTCACACATGACGCGCTTGAGCGCTGCACATATAGAACTAGAATCAGAATCGCTCGGAACACTCCGAGCACAGTTGTTGCGCGATTTCTTGTCCGTGAGCGGTTGTTCTCCCCACCCCCACGACCCGGTAAATCCAAGCTGAGGTAGCCTATCCTTTAGGCAGTGGTTTCCAACCTTTCCCTGACCATGGACCCTTATTCTAATGTTTTGTAAGCAGGTACCAAATAAACTGTACTTAAAAAGAAAGTTTAATCTTTATTCAAAACTTTAAAAGTATTTATAGCGTAAGTTCAGTAGTGACAGTTTAACTTTACACACTTCATGCTTACAAAAATGCTAATGCGAAACATTCAACGCCTAGTGGTTCTACTGTATTAACGCCATAAACATATTGGGACCACCCTGGGAACTAGGAATCAGCATTTGCTATAAATAATATATATATATATATATATATATATATAGTAGTTTATTATGGATCGAACCCCTCGCAGAATCTAGTAGAGAATGGGTACACGCACTAGTACGTGATGTCATTTCCTCTAGAAATCCATTGAAGATGTTTTATTTCACATGACTTTCAATTTCTCGCCGTCCCAAAAAGTCCGGTGTAAAGAAAAAATGAGCGGTTGTCTATGCGTGCCTTGCTCTTGCATTTGTATGAAGCTTACCTTCTGATGCAGTCTCCTTATTTTGTGGCTTAACAGAGACACAGTTTATTTGTGTTTCGCGTATTTATTGGCGCAACTATCCTTATTTATGCGGTTACTTGTCTTGCGCCACCTTTCTTCAGGACTGTACAATCGTTTAAATTCGATTTCGCATGTTGCGTTGTCTCATTAGTTTTGTATTACGAGCGATTCGTTTTAATTATTCGTTGGCGTCGCGATATGGGGAAGTAATGCATGCGTTAGTGGCAGAAGGTAGGTCTGCTTAAAATTTGGGATTGCTAGAAGATTTTAAACAATCACTCCTTTAAAAAAACACAATTCGTAACGACTGAACACTACACAGAACTCCTGAACAGTGATGTCAATATTAAAAGTGGCATGAAATATCTACACTATGAAATATATAATGTTTGCATTATTTAAAATTTGATTATCGAGAATCTGAATTATTGAGCTGTTCGAGAATTTTCTGTGTCCAAAAATTACTTACCAGTGACTTTGAAAACAAAAAAGGAACACTCATAATTTATGTTAAAGCGTGAAAATTAACTACCGGTTCGAAAATCGCCCTCCGACAATCGACCTTAGTATTTCAGTCAATGTCAAAACACACCACTAAAAGACAATTTAATAGTTCATTAGTTGGAAGCAGTAAAGCTGACTTAAGCCGTACCAATGTCCTAACATTTATGAAGGAGCCCGCTGATGGGAGCAACCATTTCGATCGGGGCTGACCTTTCTGCGCCACCCATTTAAGTGCCGCCATGAAATATGGCCTGGAACTGTCACAGTTGAATTATCTATCGTCCAGGATGGCCTTAAAGTTGCTGGTCGTAGTTTCAAGTAAAAAAAATATATGTTTATATTGTATGTTTTGGAGATTTTTTTCTTTGTAGCTGGTGACCACTACACCGACCGAACTAGACAGGGCTGTACTTATGGACAATAGATTAGGTACATCAATATTTAAAATAAAACTATTAATTCTATTAAAGCTGTAGTTTCTTGCGCCCATGCTTCTCCACAGTAAAAAAAATAGACGTCCTAAATGTGTAGTAGGTAAAAATATGTTTGGACGATGCAAAAGCACTTATTCATAAGTTTATTTGAATAACACTAATATTATAAACTGTGCCCTGCGGTTTCACCCGCGTTAATTAGCGACTGTTCCACACCTATTAATCATAGCGTGATGTAATATAGCCAATAGCCTTCCTCAATAAATGGACTATTCAACACAAAAAGAATTTCAATTCGAACCAGTAGTTCCTGAGATTAGCGCGTTCAAACAAACAAACTCTTCAGCTTTATAATATTAGTATAGATGCGAAAGTTTGTTAAAGAAAGTTGCTTCTTCACGCACGGATGGATGAAATTCGGCATACAGATAGTTTATAACCTGGATTAACACATAAGATAGTTCTTATCCCGATATTCTCACGGGAATGAATGGATACTGTCAAAGCGGTACGAAGTCCGCCGTGTCCACTAGTAAGAAATAAAACTTTGACTTTGAAAAGTAATAAATGTGCAAAACAATATACGAGTCTGGTACATGCCTACAATCACAAATATGCCATTTTTAAGTATTTAAAACTTTAAGAGCTTGATTATTTCACATTTAATAAAAATATTACACATTACAAACAAAATTTCTAAAAAAGTTTTAGTACAGAATTGATAATCAAGAGTGTGATTTATAAGTACATACATATGATACCAGCTGTAGGTAAGCTTGTTATTTTGGGTGTCCAAAATTGTCCGCCTGATCCTGATACATAGTCTACCTATTGATTCACGGAGCAATTGAAAACAAATAAACGGACAAAAAGGCTGCCAGTAATTCACAGAACCGTATTTTAACAAAAGAACCTAAGAAAACAAACAAAGTACCTTTAAAAAGTAGTTCGGAGGCATCGCCGATAAATAACAGAAATGGCGACGGGCAAAGCGATTCGCCACTTTGACGTTAACGACGCACCGGCTTTTTACTGTTATTCTGGAACTATCAAACGGAATCGGCTTACGGCATCAAAAGGGAATAAAGATACAGGAATCACTCGGAGCCATTTGGGAAAACACAGCTCCCGGCCTATCTTAACGTTGTAGGCGGCTCGGAGAAATATCTTCATTACGCATAAGGGTAACGTTACCCAGGGAAATTCCCACTTAGAAAACGCAAGAGCCATATATGGAAAGAAATAACATTTCAACAAAGTTTTGGAGGCGGGTACCCTCTTGATTCTCGATGCGTGTGTGCCCCTAACTTTTCACCTTTGAGCGAAACGTAATAAGCGTTGGAACTTCCCTAATGAAAGAAAATTGCAAGTTTTGTCGCAGCCCCCGCATTCGATTACAACGTACGAAAGTATGGCGCAAACGAGTGAGGCGGCTGCTAGAGTAATTTAAAGTGAGTGGGTCAGACAGTTTCACATCACCAGCTCATTTTCATGTCCCCACTGCTGGGCACGAGCCTTCCCTATAGATGGATAGGGAGAACGGGCCGTAAACCACCACGCGGGCCCGGGACCAAACTTTAGACATAATACGTACATATCCTCACGTCCTCCCAAAAAGAGATCGACAGAGTATCGAAACCAACAATTATGAGTAGGTATACTCACCAATAGAAACAATAACTGTCCCACTGCTGGGCAAAGGCCTGTATCATTGAAATCAAGTCATCGCTACAATTGATGGATAATGGCTTCATTACCACGCTTGCCAAATACGGGTTGGTAATAACAAACCCGTGTCGGTGCATATCTATATATTAATACGTGAAGCAAAAACTTTGTACCCCTTTTTACGAAAATTGCGCGGACGGAAGAGTTTGAAATTTCGCACACTTATAGTTTATATAGAGAAAGATTGCATAATGTTAACATTTTTTTTATAAAAATTACATCAATCAATAAAACAGACATTACACACACTACCATGTATTTGATACACACGCATAAGTATATAGTCTTTCCAAAAATTTCAAAAATGGAAGAGGAGCGGCCTAAATCTGTCAATGCCAATCCAAACTCACATTATATCTTTTTAATGTTTCATTGCTTAGGATACAATCCGTGCAGCCTTAATAAAATTACAGTCGAATTTCGACCACTGGGCGACCACTAGTAGGTATCTATAAATCCGAAACACACTTTGCCTGACCTGGGAATTGAACCCATATCCTTCAGGTATCGGGCCGAGCACTTTACCACATGGCCACCGAGGCGTTGTAATTTAGCTTTAGTTTCAGTTGTAATTATAAAAAAACTTTCTCAGCCATCTACTTAATAAATCGTAAGTATATTATATTGAGGAGCTCGGTAGCGCAGTGCTTAACGCGCCCGGTCTGCGAGTGCTGAGGTTAAGCAACTTTCGCAAAGGCCGGTCATCGGATGGGTGACCAAAAATGAATCATCTCGAGCTCCTCCGTGCTTCGGAAGGCACGTAAAGCTCTTGGTCCCGGTTGCATTAGCAGTCGTTAACTACCACCAATCCGCACTGGGCCCGCGTGGTGATTTATAGTCCGTTCTCCCTATCCATCCATAGGGAAGGCTCGTGACCCAGCAGTGGGGACATAAAATGAGCTGATGATGATGATCATGATATTACATATATCGAAATAAATATAAAACTACAAATTGAAAAAAGGTAAAGTGTTAAAAAAATCCACAAGCGGGATTCAAACCCGCACCCCTTGACATGCCGGGTCAGGTGCACTACCAACTATGCTATCGTGGCTGAATAAACAACAATATTTGCGTAAAATTATATGTAAATAATCATAAATACAAAACTATATAAATACGGAAAAACACAATTCACAATTCCCATAAGCATTTACGCGAAGATGGAAAAGCTTTCAACAAAATTCGTTATTTATATAAGATGTTACATACTTTATTACCTATTACTGTACCCTCAGACGTAATGAATATCAAAATTATTTTCTCGGAAGAAGATCTATTAGTTTCCACAAAAAGCGACCTTGCTCACCGTTCATCGTCACAGGAAAAACGACGGAAAAACGTTACAATTTTTATTGAAAATTAATATTAGAAAAATTTATAAATTTTTAGTCATTTATTCATATATAGCAAAGCGTTTATATTGAAAATATTCTCCAGCGAACTTATCACAAGTAGGCAACTTAGGAACTACGAAAAAAAAAGAGAGGAGAGGAGAGTAAGACCAAATGTTTGTTAGAGAAAATTTATCCTGAATAATAATCCTATTGATTAGTATAATAAAATAGAGAGTGTTTGTTTTTTAATTTTAGTTGGTTCTAGTCCCGGGCGAGGCAAGCGAGTTTTAGAAAATCATTGAAAGCAGTTTTGTTTCTAAAAAAAAATAATGGAATGTCTCCTTTAAGTAAAATGAGCCAACTTAAGGATTTAAGGTAGTTTCCTTCCAAGGCCCGACTTATTTTTCCACCCTGTATATATGCGATGGCCTACAACAGGGGTCGCGAAATGGCGGACCGCGGTCCACATCCGGACCGCCGACCCATTTTGTGCGGACCGCGAAAACACAGCAACTTGCACTACAGAGTACGTGATTAAATAAATATATATAGCTTGCACCAATTTTATTCCAAACTTCAGACAGATAATCCGCAACAAAAAATGTAATTTTTCTCAATATGTAAAAAAATACCTTTGTTATTTCCGTAATTACATTTGTTTAGTAAATATTTTTTCTATAAAATGTTGTGCGGACCGCAATGGTCATTTCATTTCTTAAAACGGACCCCGAGCGAAACTAATATAGCCGAAATACCGCCATCAAAGTCGTTAGTATTAGCAGGCCAGCTACATGTTGTGTCTCATTCTGAAGTTTAGATATAGTATACGTATTGATCAGTACCAAAAACACGTTTACAAAACAGAAAACTACACAAGTTTATATTTCAATTCAAAAGCAAGCAATGACAATCTAACGCAATTTTTCGTTTCAGCGAAAGCACCCTTAGAAAAATTAAATGGGTCGATGAATAACGAGATGTTCGTTAACACCGAGATCTCATAATGTGTGCACTAATGAGGCAGCCGGAATTATGTAAACGAGGCAAGCAGTGTACGCCACATCTAGTCCAATTAGGCTGGGACGGTGGCTAATGGCACGAAACAAGTCCGCCTTTAAATCAAATGTTGGCATCGTAAAAAATCGTCCATTTCCTCCCATCTCCATTCATAGAGGCACGATCGCTCTATATCTCCATAGATACTTCATGGTTGCTAGCCTCATTGATAGTAGTAAGGGTATAGATAATAAATTGTATTCTAACGGACCACCGACTATTATGGACCTTATTTTAAAATAGTTTGGTGCGGTTTGCCCTTAGCCAATTTCAATTATAGAAAAAGATGCTGATAAATTATATCTACATTATTTAATATTTAATATGAAGTTACGATAGAAGTTAAACGAGAAATGATGTTGCCATGACCCTGTAAGACATCATGCGTTCTCGAGATAATTTGAAAAGAAGTTGCACTGTTTTGTTTATGAATACTTAACGCCTAACAATACACCATTAATTCATAATTATATTCAGCAAAGCATGTAAACTAGAAAATAAAACATTAACCTGCACTTTTGCGCTTAGAAGTCCCATTTCGAACCATGTCACTTCGAAATAAAAGATAAGGGAACAATAGAATGTTAATGTGACAATGGTTGATAGCGCTCTGAGACGTGTCAATGACATGTCAAAGTTATTTCAGCGTTACACTGACTCTGTATACATACATAAATGTTTCACATCAGACGGAAACATAAATATTGTAATTTTTCCATTCATTTGTTTGATTTGTAACCCAACCTCTTTGACAACCGTTCGTGTCGTATCGCTTTGCATTAATGTATGTAAGAATGAGAAAAAAACCTATTTCATATATGAGTAAAGGCTAGTAGTACCGTTATATCATTCGGCATAAAGTCCATCGCTAAAACAACAATGTTAGTAGCAAGTCCGATAGATGGAGATAGAGACAACATGAATTCGTCCGTGGTACATTGTCTGATGTCACATACCATCTTCTGATGGTTTGCCTCTATTCATCTGAATAGAAGGCAAAGCTATCTCGATGTGAAATTAAAAAAGCTAACATACCAGCATGCACTATAAACCTACGTAGATTTTATCACGAAGACGTTCTTGCGTAAATCTCTGGGACTTTTCGGTCACTACGCCTTGAGGAACCACAAGTTTCTCGCTCTCAATAAACCCAGTTACGCTGTTAAGATCAAAGACGGCCAGCAACAAATTCCTACATAAAAAACAAAGAACTCCATTGCATAGGTAACTTTCAAGATCGTATTACGCGAGCGGCTAAACGGTACACGCCGAGCCCTCCCAATAACCGTATAATTTCCATCGAGGAACGTATTGTCTGAAGGCCTATTACGTATTCGTTCGGAAGCGTCAATCACCATTGGCTATAAAAGGAATACCATCCGCCCCTATGGCCTATGTATGTAGATTAAAACGTCGTATAAAGTCCATATTGGAACGAGGGAGTGTTCGAATTTAACGAGCTATGAAACCCAAGAGATGAGGACCGCTATGAAGCAGTAACTGTTAAGATTCACCGTTGCCATGCAAATGGTGGGTCTGTTCAGACCAAGGATGTGCAGGATCACTTACAAAGTGCTGAGGGCGAATTTTATTCACCATTCGATAACAAAAACGAGAATTGGATTGAAACAATGCGTCCTGGTGATAAACGAGCAGAGTCGAATGATGCCATAGAAAGTCTGTAGTGGAATTAATAAAGACACTACAAAGAAGGGTCCTAGCCTATCAGTGGCGAAGACTCCATATAACCCGATTCCCATCGGCTTCCCTGTAGAAAATGGTCAACATGTTACTTCATACAGATAAACAGTATTTCTTAACGAGTTATATACATTCATCCATTTAACACACACAACGGTCAACAGTTTGGTATTAAAATTACGTCGATCGGTATTGTTTTTGGTGCTAGGTTTTCGGATTGCACAATTTTTTTAAAGGGCGGCTTACCTTCTTTAAATTTCCACTCTTCGCCACTGTAGACTATATACTGTCCCACTGCTGGACAAATGCCTCCATCATTGAAATCAAGACAACGCTACAATTGATGGGAAAGTATTGGCTTAATCAACACGCTTGCCAAATGCGGGATGGTGATCAGTGATCACAAACCTGGGCTATGCATCGAAAAAACCGAAACACACTTTGAACGACCTGGAAATTGCACGTAGAATCTTCGGGTATCAGGCCGAGCGCTTTGCCCCTTGGCCACCAAGGCGTTACCGAGAAAGACAGGTCAAAACATACGGTCCTATTAGTCTGTTATAGTAATCATTATCATCATCATCATCATCATAAGCTCATTTAATGTCCCCACTGCTGAGGCACGACCCTTCCCTATGGATGGGTAGGGAGAACGGGCCATAAACCACCACGCGGGCCCAGTGCGGGTTGGTGGTTGTTAATGACTGCTAAAATGCAGCCGAGACCAGCGGCTTTACGTGCCTCCCGAAGCACGGAGGAGTTCGAGATGGAAAATTTGAACCGTTGACTTATTATCACGCTGCCGCTGTGATATCAGTTCTGACTGCTCTATGTTCTCTTATTCAAAGCCACTGGTAACCTATTTTTGACACCGAAAATTCTCGAACGTCGTGTATCCTAATAATTAATATCCTGACTTGTAAATAATGACAAAACTTATTTTGTTTCGTAGTGTACTCATATTACTTTTAAGATCGATAACACAAGAGTGACTTTAAAAAATCGTACTTATATATACGATTATATAGTTTTTTAATATATTTTACAGGTAAGCACAGTGCCTTGATCTCACCAGATGTTAAGTGATGATAAGGCCAAGGATGGAAGCGCACTTCACCCGGGATCCACGACTAGTGAGGCACTGGCTATCTTATCTCTAGCTGCCGGAACACAACAATGCTACAAACATTGATGATATCGCGACATATTAGGATAAGATGGTGGTAGCTAGCCAGGCGGACAAACAAGCCCTACCACCAACCAAACCGAGTACACAAACATGTACTCCCCGCTGGGAACCGAACCCGGGACCTCTGGGTCTAAACCGGTGGCATAATTCTACTATGCCGGTGGTCTTAGCCCACTAGACATCAGAGGCGGTTAATTATACATACATATGTATATCGTTCACATACGTACCCTCATATTACTATCACATCTCTATTACCAAAGTAAGCGAACCCAGATTACCGTGCCAGTAACCTCAGAATATGCTAAGAATGACAATTTCGTCTCCCGAGAGTAAGATATTATGAATGGTAAATATATTGTCTCCAGAATACTGTTGAATTTTTAATAGGTGTCGTCGACTGACTTAATTTTGCTTGAAAAACGCTTCTTATCATCGTGTATGTATTATTCTAATGTAGTTATATCATTTTATGCTAAAAAGAGAATTTAAATTAAGGTGACTGATCGGTCACCTTAAGATATACAAATGCCTCGGTAGTCTAGTGGTAAATCGCTTGTCTAAATAGCCGTAGGTCTTGGGTTCAATTCACAGGTTGGGCAATGTCTTTGGTTTTTTCGATGCATAGCCCGGGTTTGTGATCATCAACTCGCATTTGGCAAGCGTTGTGATAAGTTTTTAATTGTAGCGATGACTTGATTTTGATACAGTGGGACAGTTGACAGACTTTTTTGAAAAACAAGTGCTGAAAAAATTTCTACGAGCGGGATTCGAACCACACCCCTTGACGTGCCGGATCTGGTGCACTACCAACTGTGCTATCGTGGCTCTAAGCATCTTGTATTTTGGCATCTTAGCATAGTTGTTAGTGCACCTGACCCGGCATGTCAGGGGTGCACGTTCGAATCCCGATCAGGGAAATTTTTTCAACTCTTGTTTCGAAAAAAAAACGTAAAATTATATATCTAATAAGATCGTAATTTTATTAAGGCTGCACGGGTTGTTTCCTAAGCAATGAAAAATCAAAAAGATAGAATGTGAGTTTGGATTGGCATTGACAGATGTCGGTCGCATTAAAGATGAACAATACGTATGTGTCAAATACATATGCGTGTGCGTCAAATACATGGTAGTGTGTGTAATGTTGTTTTTGTTGATTTAATGTATTTTTTAAACATAATTTAAAAAAAATATTAACATTCGGCTAACCTTCTCTATATAAACTATGAGTGTTCGAAATTTCATACTCCTCCGTCTGCGCAATTTTCGTAAAAACAGGTACAAAGTTTTTGCTTCACGTATTAATATATAGATATACATGATAATAACATAGTTAATAGATTAATTAGTAAGCCGTATAGATTCCATTTTGCTGTTTAGCTGATTGATTTGATGTTCATCAAAGCTCGAACATTTGCTCCGTTCATCGGTTACTTATGTTCTTAAGAACTTGATGTAGTATCAGTACTGTTCTCGTTGTACATAAGTCGAGTGAAATAAAGTTCAATTTTGAAGAATATGTTTAAAATTTCCCGTCCCGTCATCTTTGCGTGAAGGTAATTTTCCAACTCAGCGATGAAGGTTATTTGACGTTCATAAGCGTATGATAACCTAAATTGAATCGAGATCCTTTTTGTATTTTTGGCTTACTTGGCTAAAATAGTTATAACTTTATCATTCTTATATACAACGTGTAAAAGGTGTGGTCAAAATTAAAAGATCCTAAGTGTATCCGATCCACGAGTAGAACTTGTATGTAGAGTTACTAAGACACATTCTCTGCCATCGTTTGTGTTCCAAAAAACTTATAACCTGAATTCCTTCAAGGCGAGAGTTAATAGGCATCTTCTGGGGCAGCTCGCTCCATCGTAGACCTCATCTACGCTCACCATCAGGCGAGATCGAGGTCAAGAGCTGTCTTATATAAGGCATTAAAAAATATATATATTAACTTTAATTTGTTGATTTTTTTTATTAAATATTTCTCATGTGGTGTCATAACCACTGTGTACCTACTTACATTTATGATCACTGCTGCTTGCTTAGGCGCGCCTGACGCATATGCCTTCACTCATATAAATATTTAATTTACAATTGCATGACAAATTAAAGTTAATAATTATGTCTCAGTAACAACATATACAAAATCTAAATCGGATACACTTAGGATCTTTTCATTTTTACCACACCTTTCTGTTACACGTTGTATATTATTGAGTAGGCAAATGACAAATGAGGAGTCGATGGGGAAGTGGTTAACAGCCGGTTCTGCGATTGCTGAGGTTAAGCTACTTTCGCAAAGACCGGTCATCGGATGGGTGACCAAAAATTTACATCTTGAGCTCCTTCGTGCTTGAGAAGGCACGTGAAGCCGTTGGTACCGGCTGCATAAGCAGTCGTTAACAACCACCAATCTACCGCACTAAGCCCGCATGGTGGTTCATGGCCGTTCTCCCTACATACTCGTATTCATAGGGAAGGCTGGTGCCCCAGTAGGGGGGACATAAAATGAGCTTGTGATGATAATGGATATGAAGCGGACTCCAAATGCGAAGGCAGCTAGTTGAGCAAGAGTTATTTTTTTTTGCACGATAGAATAAAATAAAGTACAAAAGGCGGACTTAATGCCAAATGGCATTCTCTACCAGTCGACCTAAGGGCTAGGCAGAAAAATTGGTAAGCGGTGCGACAAAGAACTAATACTACATAAATCAGATATATATAAGGTCACATTATATCAACTGCAATTATTTTGACAAAACATCTAATTATATCAGAGAAATAAGGCCCTAGTATTTAAAAAAAAATTCAAGCTAGTGATTTTTTTTACTTTTCCTGACAAAAAAATTGTAATATTTTTAAGAGCGGCCTTTCTATCGGCTCCTTTGAATGAAACTACGAGCACGTGTAAGCGGTGAAGACATTGCGGCCTCTCTGGTTTGGCTACTTTGAATTGAAGCTACCGAAAGTCAGCAAGTTATATGTTGTTGAATTTATCCTCAAAATATTTGCAGTTGATAAAATGTGACCTTATATATATATATATATATATATATATATATATATATATATACAACCAACCCCCAAGCTTCTGCATACCTCTATAAAGACTATTAAAAAAATGCAAATGTATTTGAGTGGTCAAAACTATTGAACTACGGTTCAGTTAATATAACGCTGACTGCATACTCCGTAATGGAGCAAATATAAAATGACAATGTGACTTAAGTACTTCCGCGGGCTCTCAAGAAATGCACAGTGCTGTAAAAAAGCGTTCCTTTAATAAATCCGTCGATCCAGACGTAGGGTTGCCCAGCCTATGGAACAACTAAAAACGTGAGTTACTAATGTACTCAAAAATAAATTGTAAATGAAATATATAGATTTCCAAGTATAAACCTATCAATTATAGTCAAAACACAACATAACATGAAACACTTATCATACTCTTTAAGATGTATTATTTTCATCAGTCATTTAGTAATAGGTCTTAGTTTAAAATTTACACCAGTTCAGTTTTCAAGGCGTACTTTATAAAAAAAATGTTACAACGAAAGATGCTTGATGCAAATGAAGCGATAGAAATTGAGAACTATATAAACAACATTCTATGACCTAATACGTCTATGTGAGAAGTCATCGACAGCGGGATAAATTACATAGGTACTCTAATGATGAAGAGTTTTAGTTTTACACCAGTTCAGTTTTAAATGCGTACTTTATAAAAAAAAATGTTACAATTAAAAGATGCTTGATGCAAATGTAGCGATAGAAATTGAGAATTATATAATCAACGTGCTATGACCTAATCTATGAGAGAAGCGGGATAAATTATATAGGTACACTAATTATGACAAAGGTTTTAGTAAATAAAAAAACAACAAATATTACCACACGTTAAACAGTTTTTAAGGGAGTCGACAACCTTATCCACACCACAGTATACCCTTAGGCTGTCGATCAAGGAGGCTTATTGAGTGATTGATGGAGTGACTCACTATTTATTACTAGTGGTCTATTGGTACTTTACGAACCGTCAACCCTGCGAGAATAAATACGTTTTGATACAGCAACCGTTAAGTGCACTTAAAGGAGGTGTTAGCCCTACATGCGAATTTGAAATTTTTGATGCGATGCGGTTGTATGGTCCTCATTTTTTTTACCCACATTTTTTTTTAAATATATTTCTGTTGCTGTCTTTTACAGTGTAACCTGACGTTTTGTGGGCAGCAAAAAACGTTAAGGTTTCTCAAGCTATGTGATGGAAACACCTCAGAGGGTCTCTTGAGGGGGTGGTCCTATTCACTACTAGATTCTCCGAAAAGTTTGGATGATAATGACGACTGACGAGTAAAGATACCATTGATATGATGATGAATCCTTAACACTGCTACGTTACGGTAGACTATATCTACAAGATTGAACGGTCCATACACGGCATCAAGACTGTTAATACAAATTGAATCAACGAAATCCAAGACCTCAATATCGTCTCAATAGTATCTCATCTCAGCCAAAAAGACGTCCACTGCTGGACAAAGGCCTCCCTCAAGGATAAATCATTTTGAGGGGAATTTGCCATAATCGCCACGTTTGGCAGGCGGGTTGGCGAACGCAGTAAGGTGAGAATAATCACAGAGAGACGCTGCTGCCCATCCTCTGGAATGGTCCCATAGTCGCCTTCTACGTCACCCACGGGAAGAGATGGGGTGGTACAATTCTTTACCTCCGGCACCACACGGGGAATAGTATGCCGGTAGTCTAATGTTGACATTTGACAAGTACTATAGGAAAAATTTACAAAATCGCGCGACCGAAACACGACTGCGTTCGTTTTAAAATAACAGGTCCTCGAACTCCACGAGTCACGTGAACTCTGCAGTGATTATTTGACCAAATAAATCATAAATATTGAGTGTTGGACCGGAGTCTCCAGACGGTGCACAAACGTTTAGGGCCCGTCAGCAACTGGGTCAGCCCGCGTGTTTGCGCGCGTAATCTCAGCAGGCTTTTAAGCAAAGTGCGCCCCGGGCTCGCTCCCTTTCCGTTTAGCTGCACTACTAACCTATGCACTGAGCAGTTAGATGCGGGGCCTTTGTCGTCCGTCCGACGTGAATTATGGGCGGCGTATTTGAAAATTTAAATTTTGAGTGCTCACCAAACGTTGTTATAGCTGATGGTCACTGGTCAAGCTATCGTGATTGCTAACGGTAACGATACATGTTAGCAGCTTTGGCATTAAGCTTAAAAACTTATATGGCGCTTACAGCGCTTCATTGCGAAACACAATTAAGACTGCATTTCAAAGAGTAAGGTAATAATACCCTTCTATCAGACCATATTTTTTAAACTGCTTAGTTGCTAAACTGTAAGGTACAGCTCCAGCGTTGCTGACCATATATAAACTTTTTCACATCCTTTTTCAAGAACCCTATACTCGTCAGAAGTGAGCTCATTTCACAGCCTGAATGAAAGCGCGAGAAACATGCCCTATAGCTGCAACTAGGATGATTAGTTAGACTGACGTGAACATGGCCATTCCTGTATGCATTTTTTTTAAATATATCGTACTGACAAGCGCTTGGCCTTCATCTCACCTGATGTTAAGTGATGATAAGGTCGAAGGTTGAAGCGCATTTCACCCGGAATCCTCAACCACTGAGGCACTGGCTACCTTATCTCTAGCTGCCGGAACAAAACAATGCTACAAACATTGATGTTATGGCGACACATTAGATAAGATGTTTGTAGCTAGCCAGGCGGACAAACAAGCCCTACCACCAATTAAAACGAGTACACAAGCATGTATCCTCCGCTGGCAATCGAACCCGGGAACCTCTAGGTTTAAATCAGTGGTTTAGACCCAGAGGCCCAAATAGGCTTCATAACGCTTTTGGAGCTGTCACGTGTCTAAATTGTCTAAACTCTGTAGAACCATATAAAGAGGTTTCCTTCAAAACAGTTATCCTCAAAGCCATCCTGCCATTCCTCACCAGTTAAACATAATTGAGTAAGTTATTCAAAACAGCTTAACCGAATGCAGTAATGCGAATATCGTGTAAAAAAACCGCCAAAACGCAAACAGCATTATTAGATTGCGCGAAGCGATGTCTTGGCAAGGGCAACGCGCGACTTCGCACTCATAATATATTGCGCTAAAGATATTGTCACGAAATGAAATATAATAAATATGAAGCGAGTTACAATAACGAGCTCACATAATGCAAGCAAGTTAGGTCGTGAAGCTAATGGGCTGTAAAGCCGATACGAGAATTGCCAACGCTCGCTGTCTTGCTCGCACCGCGTACGGCGAGAAAGGGAGGCGCTAATTAGCGAAGTCTCGCAACTTGTGAAGTTAGAGGAAGCGATACCATTAAACTTGGATACGTCTTTAATGGTGATTTGTATGGCACGAATCAATGCGTCGCATAGGAACGTGCATTGTGGGGATCAAAAGATTATTCCACAAAGTGGTTGGTGTTAAAATAATAAGGATTTTTTAAACATTAACCCCCATATTCTTAAAAACTATTTAAGCATAATTTAGATAATCATTGTTTTGTCTCTTTTTCTCAAATTCAAAATGACGTTTGTGTGACGTTGACAAAACAGTTTTAACTAAATAATGCTTATATAGTTTTTTATGAATAAGGGGGCGTAAGCGCTTGGCTTTCATTTCACTTGATGTTGAGTGTCTAGTAACGGTAGTGTAACCACTAGACCATCTGTTTTGATTTGTCAGAGGCGGTTAAGCTTTATGATGATTATTAGCAAATAAATAAATTCTAAATAGAAATAGGATCGTTAAAACAAACTACATTTCATTAAGTATATTAAGTACCTATATAACGAAAGTTGAGAGCCTAAACAATCGCATATATATATAAAAATTCTGTTCAAAGCTTCACTCATATTACGTAGATTTAACAAAGGTATCGGCTTCATTACAAAATAGACTAGTTGCTACCACCGAATACTATAAATAATAGGAACATTACCAACTTATCTCAACTCCAGGCAAACGGAGTCTACGGTAAACAAGCTGAAATACTGTTTCGGAGATTCCGTACCGATCTGAAAGCTTCAACAAATAAATCTCATTTCAGTAGCGGACCGTCATCCAACAGCAGCGGTAACTCAAACTGCACGGAACAAAAACGATGTCAATCCATCCTGCTGTCGCCCAGCGAATCGCACAACCAAAAGCGAGCTGGCTGGATATAAGTGAGTAAGTAGCATTGTTGTATTCTGAACAATTACAGATGGGATGCCAGTTCTTTAGACGTAGCGGATTTCATGTGAAGTGCGCTCTATTTTTGAGCTTATTATCATTCATAATGAACTTACCAACAGAAAACATATAAAAAGAGGGAATAAATAATGTAACGGGGATGATTATTATTATTATATTATTATATCAGCCATAGCTGTCCCACTCCTGGGCAAAGGCCTCCCCACACTTTTTTCACAGCTTCCGGTCCCAGCAACATCACGCCAATCCCTTATGAACCTATCAAGGTCGTCCCGCCATTTTCGTCTTGGTCTACCTGGTCGCCTTTCGCATTTTGTGGAACAAAGATTAATGAAGACTAATTAATATAGGTACGATTTTAATTAGTGCCCGAGCGCCCCTATTTTTGATTCAGACTCGATCATAACGTCGCGTCAACGTGTAAAAAAGGTATACCTATGATACCTATACTAATTAGTTTTTTTTACAACTAGCACGCTACAATTGACTCCACTCCACCCGTTATGTTAAGTGGAAATGGAATCTAGACGCAAGACAAAGCGTTTGCGTTAAGCCCCGTTGAATTCTTTGTACATAATAAAAAGCGACTGTTGAAAAGTGTAGCTTCAGACCTTTTTGGCGATGCAATTCTGTTTCCATCGCTAACTCAGTCAACAGTAACACCGTAGGCTACGACCCCCGTTCCTAATTCACGGAGAGTTACATGAAATTAAGTTTCCACTTTTAATTTCGGTTGTCGGAAACACACTTTTCCGCTCTTCGCCTGTCTGGAGTTGGACAAACATCTGTGGGAGACACTATCGCGCAGACACATCGCGACGAATTGCGCATTTGTTTATTTGTAGCGCGATAGTCGAGTCGACTCGGTGACACAGCACTCTCTTAATAAATTGGATGCACACGAATCATATTTATATTTTTCAGGAGTGACAAAAGAGTTTTGTAACATGTATGTATAGCTTCTAGTACTTCAGTAGGGTAAGGGTAGTCTTAGATTTATTTGTAAGTTGATTTGTGTTGGAATGTGTCCTTTTATGCTATGGGAGAACATTGTATGAGAACCAATGAAGAAGAAGAAGAATTATTAATGGTGGTGGTGTTATTCATAAAAGCTCAATTGTAGCCTAAAATAAATAAAGGATTTATGATTACCATACGTATATTCGTACAACTCGTGAGCGTACGTATATATGTGTGTACTGGTATAAGTTCCCGTTAACCCCCACTTGCGTGCCGCGCTGTTTGCGCTGTTTGCGCTGCAGCGTCGGCGGCGCGGAGCCACTCAACACGCGCAAACAACGCCGGCGTGTTCCATGACACAAGTGCGATGTAACGCGAATGCGGGTAGTTAGACAGAGAGGGAGAACAATGCCGCACTCTTTGGATTAATCATTAGTGTAGTTGAGTTCAGTTTTCAATTTTTTTTCCACTTAATAGTACTTGTTCATTGCACAATTATAAAACTTATACGTATAAAAAATAAAATAACTTTTTTAACGAAACTGTATTTGATAAACAACGACGACTGCTTTAGGAGGGACTCAAACCTCAAACTTGTTGCAATCAGGAGCCTGCTTTTCCAACTGAACTAACGAAACATCAGTTTACTTACCTGGCAATGTTTTAAGTACTTTTTTTTAACAAACTGTAAGGCTAGCGACGATGTAGCATAGAAAAATAAAAAAAATAGAAACAGAAAAGCATTTATTCAGTATCATAACATATGGGATAGATAAAACATTTATAACAATATCAATATAGCTATTATATGAGACTAAAAGGGCATCTTCTCAGCATTCGTCGTAGCATTTAAGTAATGCCACGACACTGGTATTTTATTGGCATAAATATTTAGGTATTAAAACCAAGCACATTCCAAAGAAATATTTGACTTTGACACGATTCAACAAACCATTCCCGCGCTAACCGTCCGCTCGTCTGGGCACAGTTGTATGCTGTATCGCCTGGCGACGGGCCCACCTTGCCAGCCAGACATTCGCAAACAGCCGCATACTACGCCGGTGCTCACGGGAACCCAGCGAATTTTCTGGACACGTCTGGAATTTTCCATTCTGACGTGCAAAGGCTGGAGGGAGACACAAAAGATTTTATCCCATTTGAAAGTCAAAGTATTTCGACGCAAGCGTTTTACATTTCAACGTACCTCAGAATTGCAATATACTACTACTTTGGCGGAACCAAATTGAGAGGAATAAATGTGAAAAGGAATACAACCGGGAAATGTTTGTATTTGATTCGCCCGTAATAAACTAACATATTGAATATTAAAACGGAAAATATGGTTTCACCTGTGAGCGGAATGATTTATTGTAACAAAGTGATTTATGAAATGGAACCATGTTTACACGCACCCTTGCAATAGCAAACACAAAGCTTTGATATTTGGTGTGAAAAAGAATCGAGCTCACTCCGTCCGTCTATGAAAGAGAATTCTCTTTTTTTCTATATCGGCGACAGAAAGAAAAAACACTATTATCGGGAAGCACTCGAAATAAAATCGCTGGCGTCGCATCGTAAAAATAAAAATCGGATGTAGGAAACCTCTCGGCAAAGCCGCGTAGTTAAACACGCGTCGTATATTTACGTGTGTGGGGGTACTTTGTACCCCCGTATCGACGAGTCGAGGGTTATGAGTGGTCGCATGCACGCCTCGCCGCACAGATATACGTAACCCTCGAGTCTTCACCTGGTCTCAGACCCGTATCGCGCACTTATCACCGCTACATCGTTATCGCCGAATGAAGCACTAAACGATCCCCTAAAAGCTGTTTAAGCTCCATTATAAGCGAAAATACCGAGGCACTTAAGGAGTCCGGATTCAGTGGCAGAAGGCTCAGAATTTGCCGAAGTACTTTTTCAGATTAAAATTTTGGCATCGGGGAAAGCGGTCTGTAATGAAACCCGCACGGGCCATTAAGCAGAGGATCGAGGGCGGGCAGCCATTAGTTGTTCACGCTCGCAATTACACCGGTTTGTGAATAACGGCGCTCGCCGGACGCCGCCGCCCGCCGGTGCCGGACGCCGGACGCATCGATCCCTTGCCGCTCACGTGCCATCGCCGGTTAATTGCACAAATTATGAGCAGGCCAGCCTAGCGGCCAGCGCGGCGGCGCCCGCGATACGCGGCGGCAGCGCGATCGCGGACCTCTGTAAAAACAACTCGCATGATTGTCCAGACGGTGATCCAGAATTTATACGCCGACGAATCTAAAGTCGCAGATTTAAGGTAAAAGTTTATATTAATTAAATTTGTCGGTAATTTATTAGCTCTAGTAGAGCTCTCAGCTCTTTCAAGATATCGTCTAATGGTGATGATGAAGCTTTTAACCTGTATAAATTTAAAAGCTTCATCATCACCATCATCATCAGCTTTCACTAGTCCACTGCTGGGCATGTTTATAGGGTCCTTACTTATTTCAAATGTAACAGATTTCGTAATATATTGTAACAAAAAAGACAAAAGCAACACTAATGTGAGCAAACTTTCCAAAATCACACTTATAAACTAGTAACTAGAAAATACGAGAGCAATTCCAAAAGTACGTAAACGAGTATATCCAATTCGACACAAAAAAGACGCAAAGCGACGACAGAAAGAGCTAATAATCAACCGAAAAGTAAAGAATAATGCTCGGAGCCGCTCCCTCGGGCCATTCTCGTTTTACTAAACAGAAATATGTAACTAAATTCTATTCTGGCTCTCTGAACTGGAAAACTGTGCTCGTTATCTCGGCAACGAATTCTCAAAAGCGTTCATGTAAGCTCATGTCACGTTCAAGAATCTCCGATCTAAGAGGATTATGGATTATTTTCGACGGTATTGTACTTCGATTATGACGAAACAATATGGAGGACAAGGTCACTCGTAAAATTGCGACGGCATTTTTGATAGTTCGCTTAGATTTACACTTTGGAATGTAGTATAAACTAATATAGGTATCATACTGTTCTGTTGCGATAGAGTTTGGCAATTTTTTAATAAAGAAATTTTTGAATCAGAATATTAATATTCTGTTTCTACTTAGTGCAGAGTATGCCGGTATTATTTACTCAGTACCTTCAGTCGTGAACAGCATAATTATTCAGAAGTATCCCAGTCCAATTTGATACTTGAGACCGAACTCAGCAGACGTAACATGGAAGCCACGAAATTAATCGTCAAAATCACAAAGCCGAGTTCAGTATACATTACATCCTCTGCACTGAACACAGCGTGCAAAAGCAACAAGATAGCCAGCGCACCCAGCTATGAAGTGTAAACCATTCGTTAGTTTCCATTTCGATAGGGACGGTGACGAGCTCCCATAGGCTGGCAAACAAAGCGCGATGCGGGCATTTCGGCCGATCGTAAATCCACCCGATTGTCACATATTTCGTGGAACAATAAACAGCATTTAACTCTTAGGATGAAGTATCGCAATCCGATTGTACATTGAAATCTATGCTATTGACGTAGTTAGCTTTGGTCAATAAAGCACATACTAACTTCTTTTGAACAACCAATAGCAGAGTAATGTTACAGTTCACAACTATGTGCAAAATACCTTTGTCGTCTGTATCAATTAATTTTAATTTAAATACTTCAGAAACTATGTGAAATCGCGTTCGACGGCGCCGCGGTTGCGGGTCTTTGGACCGTCGAAAATTGGATCAAACACGGTAAACAGGGACATCTGGCAACCCAAATTGTCCCCGGGAATAGGGCTGCGCTGCGGTGTAACCGAAAAACCGAATTAGAACGTTGATTTATACGGTTACCTGGCCGGCAACGGCAGGAAACACATTTCATGCAGCGCTGTGAATCTATCGGGGCATCTCTATCAATGGGAGTCGGTTGTCACCGCGAGCCGTAAATTAAAGGCTGAATGGTCGGAGCTCCTCGCCGCGGAATTAACATAATAAAAAGGGCACACATTCATATGCCGCTCGTAAATAAAGTTTTATAGTCATCGCTCTAATGCGCCGAAAAATGTCGCGAGGGGGAGTTTATATTCGGCGAGAGTTCGCACCCCGATTCACTTGCCCACTGAGTTAATGATCTGCGCCGAACGCTGGTAAATAGCTTGGAAGAGATTTTTTTGTGATTTAAGGCATGCCGCCGGAATCAATATTGCCAGCTTTGAAGGCTCGAACGGGTTGAAGGAACGAAGATTGGAAAACCTACCGTTTGAATAGTTTCTTGATTAAACAACGCGGAAGCTTTAATTGGGAATGTTAAACATCGAGATTGTTCATTCGAAAACGATTTTTTTCGTCACTTTAAAAAAGAAGAAGATACTAATCTATAACATCAAGTATGTTAGTTGTAACTACGAAATTATTAATTTTGTAAATAATTAAAAACAGATAACGTCGCTAAATATATGGAACTTTAAAGGCTTACAGTCAGCGAAATATCGAGGACGTAACCGATATATCGGCACGTTTTCAGTCGAATTTACTCGTTCGTGATACTCGCGACTGCCCACAATTGTAGTTCCTGAAATATTACTATACTCATTTAAGCAATTTACACTGCGCATTCTTTTCTGGCCATTTACAAACTCAACTCAAAATACCTCCGCTGAACAATAGAAACCGAAGGTTTTGAAAACAAAAGATAATACGAAAAGTTTTTGATTTACTAACCGAAACACAGAGGCCCTAATGCTCACTAAACTTCCTCAAAATTATTATGAACGGCCTCGCGATACGACAAGGAATTATTGTGTTCGCTAATTTTATTTTAACGAAGTTTTATTCGTTCGCAATGCCATAATTGTAATCATTACAATTGCTTTCGTTTCTTCCGGGCAGTTACTCTGCAAGCACGCCTCGTTTATTTGTATTTGTCAAATTTCAATTACTGCCAGATCTCTTGTAAATTGTGATTTAATTCCTTTCAATTATGATCGAAACAAAGAAAAAACATTGGATCTTTTTTAATAACTTACATAATACCCATTGTCAATCGTGGGTTTTTATGTAAGTGAATTGAGGCCATCAAAAGAAGACGCTATCAGTTTGTTGTCTTTATTCCTAAAGCAATAAGAGGCAATAGCTGCCAAAACTGTATATCCACTTTTCATGCGGACCGTACTATGAGATAATCTATCAGACTCGTCAACTTCTGGTAAAGTTTTTATGACACGGTACTAAAGTGGTCAGCGACTTTCGTTGCTGACCGTACTGTGAGCGTTAAACAATCATGCGAGATCAGCTCTTCTATTCACAAAAGTTTTCGACTGTTCCCCATCGTATATTATGTTTTGTTTCCTCCCAAAGTCGCGCTCATATCAGTTAACAGATACAACAAAAACAATCGCCAACAAAAAGTATTTGAGTAAAGCCGAACAATAAATACTCCTTACAATTTCTCACAATACCGTAACAAGCTGAATAGAACTAAATCAATATTATCCAAAGGACAAAAAGGTCGTTACACGCTAAACGCAATATCAGAGTACATAATCTGTGCACATGGGATGTGGGTCGGCAGATAAGGGGCGGTAAATATAAATTGCGCCATAAACGTCAAACGGACACAATTGCTCAGCTATCCGCCGCCATGGCCGACAATTTGACTCGCTGCAAAAACAGTATTCATTCTGAAATCATTAAAATAATGTACTGCGTTGGTATCAAATGTGAAACGGGATTGTTTTATCACTCTGCATTGATAATTCCTTTTTCTAGATTCGTGAAGGGTTTTATCATCATTCACTCTGTTAACCTTTTGAACGCCAGAGCGCAAACGCATTGGCGCCCCTTCCACGCCAAGCCACAAATTCAGAGCAAATAAAATAGGAATGCCAACGATCTTATCGATAATTTGTCAATAACCAATTTAATAATTGCTATTCGTCACATATTTTTGAAATAAAATATTACTCGTTATATCAATCTTTATTTGACACTATTTCGTATCATTTAACAGCAGTTACAAAATTCTAAACAAAGTAAAAGTAGACATTAGAACTGCAAACGAATAAATCAGATAATAATAAGGTACATCACTAATCTCGTTCGTGAAGTCATCCGCTGTCGGGAAGACCCGACTATGGCGTGGTTGGCACGACCTTTGACAACTTTCTCGCGTGTGAGGTAGGGATGTGACATTTCAAGTAAACTAAAAATTATAAACAACAAGGTAAAGAAAAGGTTGTCTATTAGAGTACTAATTATTAAGAGGCCTATTACATGTCGACTGTGATTTTTGCGTAAAATGCCCAGTTTCGTATTTTGTAGTAATTTTCCAGTTGTATTTATCGTTTTTATCGAATAATAAATTCATCCTTAGTATTACAAATTTCCACTCTGCGAGAAAAAGCTGAGTTCGGACGGCCGGCGCATCGCATTTTATAGTAATTTTGCAGTTGTATTTATCGTTTTTATCGAAATAGGATTATAAATTCATTATTAAATGTTTATTCCTCATGAAGTAACAATTATTCTGGTATAAATTTTGCTCAATAATATTATCGTAGATAGGAGAAATTCACATCGATCTTAAAGCGATTTTAGAAGTTTTGTAAAATGTAAAAATGTAAAAATGTAAAATGTAAAATCAATGATATCTAAAAATTCCGAGGCCGCTACGAACTATTCGACTATATAAGAGATAACATTCTATTTTTTTTATTTCATTTGTGTAGAACAGTAGTTCAATCTAGGAGCTCAAATAAGTGCCTTCGCGCATTTTATGAAAATCTTTCTCTACTATTTTGGTTTTCATTAAAAAGGTAAGCAAAATTTACAAAAAGCGAGGCCGCTACGAACTATTATATGCCAATAGCTATTCTGCACTATTCAATAAATTTACCTAACTTACCCTTCACTAGCTGTCGTATCTTGCCGACTGTGGCGTGAGGAGAACACCTTTTTAAGGATTTCGATTAGCAATATTTAATGATAATTTTTGCTAGTGAAATGTAACTAATGGATATATCTTCGTGCCATTTTACAATATATCATTACTGTACTTTTAAATAATAGGAAAAAGAAACACAAAAAAGTTAATTTAGTATATTTATTTTGTATTTTAAAAATTTCGTTTTCTCGTCGGCTATACACGACGGTGGCGTGTTGGGCACTTTTTCATTTGTCGTCCAGTGCCGACCGTGGCGTTCAAAAGGTTAAATTAGCCCGCAGAGATTTGATTCGGCACCAATTTTCGGATAAAATTATAAGAGTAACCTATTCCATATCGATTGAATAAACTGTGCCAACAGGCCAAGTTTTGTGTCATATCAATCAACACACTACAATTATATACACTCTTATTGACACCTTGCATTATCTACATACGTAATATTGGCAGAATTGTGCAACAGCCCATTGGGTCCATTAAATAAAGAAAGAAGAAGATTTAAAAAATATCACCATTAAAACTATGTTATTTCCGTATTGGAATTTGACTTGCTTTGTAATCAACTATACTCGTACGATTTCCAACATCTGTACCACACATTTTCCTCAGCTTGATAACTGAGGATAACTGCAAGTAATCACTACGAGCTACGTTCGCCGGACCATATAGGGACAGCTTAAATATAAATTGCTCTATAAAAGTCTAACGGATACAATTGCTCGCCTCCCTGAGTTGCTTCGGAGCAGCGATGTTTACGCAGTTTCCGCCTGTGTACAGGGTAATGGCATTAAAATGTGTGTTCTGTCTCGTAGAACAAGCCTAGGCTGCCTGTTGCTAGCACACCTTTAGCCGAGAAGGGAATTCTTCATCAATCTTTCACGATTGCAATCCCGTTACTTAGTAAAGTTTCATGTATCCTAATGCTGAAATAGTGCTAGGATAACTTTTGCTGGCTTATCTTAAAGCTGGGAGTTCGAACTAAATCATGCATCGTTACACAATGAATTTAGTGATACACAACTCGTAGTTCTGACTCAATTATTAATCAGTGCGATACCGATAATTAAACACTAACCAAACCATTAACAAACAAACAAAGAATAAGGTCCGAATAGTTATTCTGTGTTTTGTCTCTTTTACTCTAATTCGAAATGACGTTTACATGACAAGAACAAAACACGGAATAACTATTCGGACCTTATTCATTGTTTATTTGTAAAGCACTGAGTCTGAAACATAAAACATAGGTACATAAAACAATTAATGAGAAGTAAATTTAAAATGTAAATTATGATTATAGCTACCTAGTTGATTGCCTTTTACTACTTTCACTTCGGCTATCGTAAAATTCTCGACTAATATTCTTGTGTATTGAAAATTGTATAATGAAATATTCTATAATCTCTAATTAAGTACTTTAAGTGGATTTTAGTAAATACGTTGACTTACTTGACTAGATGAAAGATATTAAGTACGCCTTGAACTTAGTTTAAAGTGTTATACTGAATCTTGAGCATTAAGATCAGCAGAAATTATGAGCTGAAAGCAAGTGTACGTGAATTACTTATATCATACATAAATCATCCATCACCCATCTTGATATTAATTAAAATCGCACAAATGCGATATATGCGTCTACTCAGGCTTACAAAAATTATACTTATGTACATCAGTAACGCTTACATCATCTTCCAGAATTATTTGAGAGCGATTCGTCTCGTGCTTTCAATTATTTTCCGGGTTGAAACGGGTGTCTCTTAATACTCAATGTTAGAATTCAAATGAGATTACACACAAGACATGTATTCGTCAAGGAGAATCTCAAAGGCCATCTTAACCAGGTTTAACTCTTCACCTGTCAAAGCATACTATTATACACATTAGTACAAAGATCTACCCACCGTAATATTTTCATAGAAACGAGCTTACATTGAAGACTTGGTTCTTTGTAAGGGATTGGTCGGGACGTTACGTGATGATTATACCGTTCTCGAGGTCCAGCTCTCTATAGACATTCTTACTGACGAATCACAACAACGCTACTAATAATGCCATGGTTAACTAGTCATCCACCATTAAAGAACAATCTGATGTCTCATTCATTTAAACGTAACATTTCACCACACTAAAGTTCCAATGACTTTGAATATAAGAAGAAGAATCTTCGATAACAATTTTTCTACATTTTTGTGCAATTATTTCAAAAATATTCCTATAAATTCTGAAATTTAAAACCTGTCTAACAAGAAATTAAAAACAGTCTACAACGACGACTGTCACGATGATTTACTGGTGCAAGAAGCAACATTCACCAAAGAAACGCTTCCGGGTTAACCACCGAGAACGGGGCGAACTTCGAAGAAACCAATTCGTTATATTTCAGACTAAAACTCGTTGATGCAAATCACCTCCGAAATTCTAAAACATTATCAAAGTTCGGTACACAAATTGGTTCACAGAAGGATTTCATGGCGGTTAAATCGTGAGTTAACGAGCATGCAATGAGTGGGTTCTACGAATGGGGCGCAAGTCTCGAAATCTGGCGGCTGAGAAAATGCTAGGTGTTTAGAACGGACCGCTGAGTAATGGTCATCGTTAAACCTCCTTTAAAGTAATCCCTGCCTGGTATTTGGGAGCCGTAGCTTAAATCTTAAGCAGTGCAAACGTATAAACGTAAAGACTGGCTGCTTTAGAACCAGACTAAGCACCGCCGACGACGCTAATTATTTCTAAAGCCGTCCGTCGTCGAGTGTCAATATAAGTTATTTACTTTGAGACAATGAAGCTCGCCCACAGTTGTCAAACTAATCTGCTGTGTTAAAAATTTAAGAATTGTTTTAGCAACAGAACCTAGCACATGAAGTATGTAGTCAAGTCCGTCATGTAGTTATATTTATATGAATCATTGTTTAGTGCAGTAGTAGGAATGGTGAAAATTCTTTAAATCTTAAAAAGGTCTAATGCATTGTTAGGTTTGATAAAAACGACTAGTAGTTTCGGAATTGGCTTGTTATCTAGCATTCCCAGTCCCTTGAACCATCGGCAGAAATGACAGTGGCGCGGGTCATCAGCTGCAGCGATCGGCGCGATCGTTGCGAGCTTGCGGCGAGTCCGCGATCACAATTACACACAGACGGCACGAGTGCGACTGTGTATAGCTCGTTACCGACTACAGGGTTATCGTTAAGTCCCTTTGGGCACATTAGGTGCGGAGCTCCACCGTCTAATTATGTCGAGAGAACTCTGTTTCTGATGGTCATGCTAGATGTACTTGCATCTTTAATAATGTAAGCACTCAATACACGTTAAGCCAATCTTAGAAAATATTAATGGAAGCATTGAAGATAGAGGAGAGAACTGTCTTCAAGCGTAAGTTTAAGGCTTCAAAATATAAAGTTAGAACGGGTTCACGTGTCGGAACGGCGACAATAACTCCAGAAATTCAATAACACGTGAACTTAACACGGTTGGTCTTTTGAAGAGCGACACATCGCCTCGCCCTAATAATTCGAAACAATAGCGAAATATTCAAAGGTTAAACTCGCTAGTCACAACGTGGAATTGTAAAGACGCCATCAATAAAGACGGATCAAAAGTTCAAAACTAATCCACGGAGTTTTGTTTGACAAATGGCTGTAATTCGTCACTCATTGTGCTTCAGATGATGCAGCCTTTTGGCACAATGAGTACACACCGTGAGTCGACGACACGCCCGCCGACCACAAAGAGCCGATACCCAACAAAACATATTTCAAAACAAAAGCCTGCTTGGAGTGCTTAATAATGTGTACTGATTGTCGCTTGTTACAGATCAGGAAGAACAGGTTTCATTCAACACGAGGATCGGTAGACCTCTTTGCAGGTTTATTCGTGTAAGGCGTCTTAAATAGTCCAAAAGTTACGGTTTCTACTAGTGTGAACTTGACTGAGTGTCAGTGAAATTGTATTGATGGCTTAACTGATATTTGGCGAAGTTTAATGGGTTACGTTATATTATTATTAAATTCCGACCGGTTTCGGCCATAGCGACCTCTTTGACTCCTAATCGGGTCTTCGCTGGTGCGCACGAAGATGACATAGCCAAAAGAGGGTAAAAGACGGGTATGAATATATAGGATAGGATATGACGAATGACAACTAATATTTAGGGGCAAATTATCACACTGAAAGACTGTTGGAGGTGTCAATTTTATATCTTTAACTTCGCTTTAATTATTTTTGTTAAAATAATATTTCTGAGAAAGTCTGTAATACGAGTTATTCCGGTTGAATACTAGCTATTTCTGGTCTATTTCTTAGTAGCTTAAGTCACAAGGACGTCTGGTAGAATAATAAGCAATAGTTATTGACTAACGCTGATATTTGAAGGTCAAGACAACAGAAGACTGCTATAATTTCTTTGAAATCAATATTGCGTGGGTTTAATATCATAGGTAGCATTACAAAAGAGTTAAGACTAGTTCGTAAGATTATTATTTGAATGGCTTTAGATCCAATAGAAAACCACTTCGCTTTGCTTTTTTTTACTAGACATTAACATTTTTATTTTACTTTTTAAAGTTTGCCGTGGTTTGGTTAAAATGTATGCCATCAAAAACAAAATTGTAAAAGTCTCGCAACTCAGTTCTTCTACCGTAAAAGTTGTAAAATCGTGAACAGCACATACCTAAAATATTAATATGTGCTGTTCGTGGAATAGGCTTTGTGCTGTTCGCGCATGTGCTATTCGGTCTTGTGCTCTAAGTGGACTACCTCCCCCCAGATAATCATGAACTTTTCACAATTATCAATTTTTAACTAATGTCGCATGATAACGGTAGAGGACAACCTTTTTATTAAATACAATTAATAAAAAGACCACGATAGATTAAATAGTTTAAAAGTTAATATATGTTCAAAAACGCATCTTTCTCCCTCCCAAATTCCAGTTTCATATCCCCATTTTACTTAAGGGTTAAAAACATAAGCATAGACTTAACAGCATTCCTCTCAGTCCCACGTACGAGTATTTAAGTAGCTAACACAAAAAAGCAAATGTATCACTCAACAATATTATACTCATTATTTAATGATGGTATTTTGTACTCTTTTTTTCAAAGGGAACATCAAAGGCCAAATTTTTCGGTTTGGAAGGCACTCTTCGCTAAGGATGTTTCGTAGGGCGTGTCACAAATAAAGAAAAGTAGACTCGAAACATAAAATCGTTTATTATAGTCACTCGGGAATACGAGTTTTTGGCAGAAAACTCGAGGTTGCCCAATAAATTTAACATAATTTATTGATTTTCGCAAAAGAAACGACAAGAATTTTTTTGAGCAGTCTGTAATTACATGCTAAACCTGAAGACAAATTTGGCGGAAAGTTTAGTTAATGGCGCATGAAATAGATATATAGAACAAACTTTAAAAGCAACACCATAAAAAAAATTAAAAAAAAAACAACAAACAACGTTACAATTTTGCAGTTTTATAGCAACGGGTGGAGTAAACTTAAACATTACAAGAGTCCGACGACGCTAAAAATGCCGTATGAGGCATTTAGCAAGCTCTCACAAAAAAGTTGTAACGCTTTAAAAAAAACTACCAATGTAAAAAACAGCAAAAGACATTTAAGTTTTTACAAAATTTTGTTTCTTTTCTCTTAAAAACATTTTTCTTTCATTTTAACTCTTTTCTTTCTTTACTCACAGGTAGGACCACAAAGCACACACAATAACCAGCGCAAAAGTAATCGCTTGGATTGCAAGAAAGGTCATGAGTTCACGACAACTTTTATCTATTACTCTGTTCACCTTTCCCAAAGTCAAAGCTAAAGTTAAAAGGAATAATATTAATAGTGAGCTACTCAGCTGTAAACAAACTCCGGCTGGTTGCAAGCCAGCCAAGGCGGCACGGAGGGAGTAATTTTTCCAAGATGACTTGCGAATACCAACCATTTGTTTGAAAGTGAAATGGTATATTAACTTTAGCGGCCGAACGTTCGCTAATAAACAGACTGCCGACTCTGCCGAGCACCAAGGCCGGCTGCTGAGTCATATAACTGTAGGATTATCAGACACGTGTTACTGAAGGAATCATGTATGGATTACAGTTATAGCAGCGTGCTGCTCTCCGGAGTCACCGCTTCACTGTCTCTAATCGCGCACTAAGAAATTTGGTGACTCGTTTTTTTGTCGCACCTCCAAAACATGGAATAGTTTGCCAGCACACGTTTTCCCTCCTTCCTATGATATGGGGTCCTTCAAACGAGGCGTGAAGAGACACCTTGTGGGCCGGCAAAGTGAGGATAACTGACGCTGCCCTGTTCTCACGCTGCACCAGTTATCGTCGCATCTGGATTCCATATTTACTTAACATCAGGTGAATTGGAGTCATTTGCCGTTCTACGTATAAAAAAAAAAAAAGCTAGGTACTTTTTTATTATCTACGGGAAGCACTGGCCTTCACCTTTACCTGATGTTAAGTGATCATGGGCACTTCACCTTACACTCCTGAGGCACTGAACATAAAAATGCTACTTAAATTGATGTTATAGAGACATATTTAGATAAGATGGTGGTAGCTAGCAAGGCGGACAAACTAGTCATAGCAACAATCAAACCGCGTTTACAAATATATAACGACCGTTGAGAATCAAACCCTCTGGGTCTGAGATCGATGGTCTTAACCACCAGACCACAGAGGCGGTTAAGAATCTAGAGCTACTGTCCCTTATTATCCTAATTCTAAACAGCTTTCAATAGCTTGATCCTGTGACAATTCAGGAAATATAATAATTAATTAATTAATTAATTATAATATAATAATTCATCTATACAGATGGTACAAAAACAAAGGTATGAGAAGAGATGAAACTCATGTAACTAAGAGAGTGATGAATAAGGGGAGAGTGCGACCAAAGAAAAGTTAGATGGGTGATATTAATGAAAAGGGAGTGACTGTACAGATGACGACTGATAGAGGAGAGAAGAAGAAATTGACAATTTGAGCTGACCCCAATAACATGGGAGCAGGGCAGGAAAAAGAAGACGAATAAATACAAAATGCAATAAAATATTTCCATCTGGTTGTGAATAAAAAGCTCTCTGCTCAGCCACAAAATAAGAAGGCTGCAGAAGGTAAGCTTCATACAAACGTGCTCGAGCGACGCACACATAGACAACCTCTCACAGACACAGAATCTCGCAACAGCTGCGTTCGGACTGTTCCGAGCTGTTCCGAGATCAGTGTCCGTGCAAGGTCAAATTCAAAATTTTTATTGCAAGTCACATAGTAGTAAGTTGACAATGTTAAAATTAATCTTAATCTTTGGTCTGTCTATGCTGCGTTGTACGAGCACGGAATGTACCCATTTAGACCGACCAAGTGTTTGTGTGTTGTTGTAAATAAAACGTTAAAAGTATGATACTTTGTAGTAGTTTGATGTTAGTATAGATGTACCCTAATTTGATAATTAGGGTACATCTATACTATAACATTTTTAGAGGTGTTATAACACCTTATCGGACTAAGTAAGACCTTCTGTGTTCTCCTTATTCTGTGGCTCAGCATTGTCGTGGCAGAGCGCCACTACGCTGGTTTTCTTTTTTTGAAAAAGAAAAAAAATAATCCTCTTCCTGTTCCTTTTAAAGAAGCTTCAGGGTCGGCGAAGTACGCGTGACGTGACACATTTAATTTCCATCAGGTGGGCCGTACGCTCGTTTGCATAGTAACAACAACAAAAACGTCGCAATCAGCTGATGCTTTTCACGACATTGTTGGTGCGGCAAGGTCCCCGAACAATGGCTTGAAACGGACAAGGCTATATCGATTGTGGAAAATCGATCATATGTAATTGAAAGCGGCAGCGACTACATTTCATGACATTAGCTATGTAATTGTTTTGAAAGTCACAACGCTGTTACGTCCTACCACCGTCCTTCCACCTTCAACGTCCAACCACCTTCGTGATTGCGTCACGTCGTCGTCACGTCTAATAATATTAACAACAGAAAATAATTGTTTTAGATTTGGAGAACCAATTATTTTTGCAGCAATTGTTTTCGTTATTTCAAATTGTTAGATTTGCATTCACAATCACGTGCTAGGTTTGTATCGAAAATGATGGTATAATTTATATAATTCTTTCCAAATTGCTACTTTGTTTCTCACGCGTTTTTTTATCAATAAATCAACATCTGAAAGACTCATTTTTAAAATATTTAACTTTCGAGGCTGTAGACTGTATTGCAAAAAGTCGTTAGTTCGAGTTCCACCCAAAGACATATTTTTTTTATAACAGGTACTGAGTCACTGGCTGTGATGTCATTGTATCAAGTACCCTTCATATCAGAACACAGCAATGTAAACCCGATCCCATTTGAACTCCTCGAAGAATCTAGTACGAGGGTACGGTGCGTGATACCGTTCCCTCTAGAAAACCTCTGACGGTGCCACGTTTCACACCGCTTGGGGAACCCTTTAAACATTTCGCCGCCCCCAAAAATTCGGTTACGCTAAACAATCAGCAAATCCTCTCCAAAAAAGTTATGTAAATTTAACGCAGCAATAGGTATAACAGTCGTCGTGATCCAGTCTGATTCTGTTACAATCCTACCACCAAACAAAACGACAATAAAAAGACGATAATTATAACCAAAGTTCAAAAAATAAAGGTGCTTACACACCGATTATCAAAATCTCTCCCCGATAACGGGCGGGCGCGGTTGCGAGTCGCACACGGCCCGTAATGGCGGGGTTACGGGCAGGTATCGGCGATACCGCGGCGCACGTGTGTCGTAACGCCCGCACGTGACTGCGGCTCGCACCGGTTATTGCCGGCGAACCGGTTAATTGTGCAGTGTGTACGCTCCTTATGAGTCATTGCCGTACGCCCGCGGCTATGACTATGAACGAGTGCTGCCCCCCAACCGCGTAACACTCTCGCTTTCGATCGCTTTGAAGGCGAGGCCCTCGCCTCGCTTTCTAATATAATATCGAAATATAATATCGAATAATATCGAAAGCTATAGCCTATAGCTGTCGATATTGCTTTCATATTCCTTTCGAAATGACAAGATGACGCCTCCTCCTCCCCTCGCCTTCATAGCAATCGAAAGCGAGAGCGTTAGGCGGTCGGCCCCCTGGTAGAGAATTTGTTTTTTTATTAAAAAAAATGTTTTTACTCCACTGAAATTTTTTGAAAACTTTTTTAAAGTCGTTATTGTTTTTTCGTAAAAGAATTCCTATCGCGTTTAGTTTTCTTATTATAAATTATCAAAGTTCATATCGCTCTCAATTAATAATTCGATAAAGAGTTTTACAAGTAATCACTGTTATACCAGTTATTAGCAACTGTAAGGACTGACATTCACCTATTTTGTATGTATCCTAGTATATTTAGAAAATCAAAGTTATAACATACCCCAACACCGTTACGATACGAAGGGCACTTCAAACAGACTGAGCGACACAAAAATCACAGTAACACAAGTCAGTTTAGCAAACGCCACGCCAGCGACTCGGGGACAAGTTTAAAAACGTATATCCAAGTCAGGGCGAGTACGATTCGCGTAATTAAGCTAATTACTGGGAGTTTGCGGCTCCTGCGACCCTTACCATTCGACTGAGCAAATGGAGTTCGCGCGTAACGTTATACTTCGTTGAGGAGCTCGATGGCGCAGTGGTTAACGCGCCCGGTCTGCGAGTGCTGAGGTTAGCAACTTTCGTAAAGGCCGGTCATCGGATGGGTGACCAAAAATGGATCATCTCGAGCTCCTCCGTGCTTCGGAAGGTACGTAAAGCTATGATACAAGTTCCACTATGTTACTCAGTAGACATACATTTAAAAAAACGTTTGTTTAATCGAATATACTATTTTGCGATTTAAAACTTTCAATGGTTTTACTTTTTTAATTTTAAGTGCTAATTGCTGCACTGAAGCTGAATTAAATATTTATAAAGTGAAAAAATTTAATGATTACCCAAACCAGCCAGGAATCGAACCTGGGTCTTCCGCAATCCGGGCGGCTGCACTGTGGTATTTCATCTGTAAAGAAGAATCTGCATAGCTAATCTGCATCGGATGTAATAACCGTTGGATAGATGGCACTGTGCCGCTAAAAGCACTCAAAAATTAAAAAGCATTGTAAAAATTCAGTGCTTACCTCAGCCTTCCCGGTAGCATAATGGTCAGTGCAGCCGCCCGAATTGCGGAAGACCCAGGTTCGATTCCTGGTTAGGTCGGGTAGGCATTTAATTTTTTCACTGTATTTTATAAATATTTACTTTCAATTGTTGATCGAAGACTTTCAATGGTGTTAAAGTAAAGTAGCAATCTCTTCTGAATCAACTATCTAACCCTTTTCTTAACTTCTACAAACACCTGTACATAAACCTTTTCAAAACTGTCATATTCATGTTTAATATTTATAAATTATAAAACAATAAAAAAGTATTTACAGTAACCAAACCTCCTTATACAAAGGTAAAAGGGAAGCAAGAAAAATTTGTATCACGCAAAGCATGCAGCTATTCAAAAACAGTGCATATTTGTTGAGAGCCGAGGGTCCTATATGGAATGTGTACAATGTCTTCTAGTGGTCTTATTTTCCAATCTTCCGCATTCTATATTGGATGGCTGAATACATTTTGCGAGAGTTCAATATCTCGCTGCAAGTTTATTTTCAATATTTTCAACAAGATTTCTATTGAATTGTTTCATAACATAAACATAGAAAAAAATTGTATAGTAAACCCGTTAACATTTCCTCCAATGTCCGAAAATGACCGAAAATGTCTGAAAATGTCTGACAATGAGGTGACGCCGAACATGGCGCCTAATAAGGCAATCAGAAAACTCTCTCCCAAAAATAAAGTTTGCGCAAAGCTATGGCTGCTGTGGTGACGTAGTGACTAGCGTATTCGGGTAGCGATCACTTGCAATTCTATAATAATTCATTTATTTATTCAGGTAACTTACACCCATACAAATTGCAATAAGATGTCACAATAACAAAATAAAAATAAAATAAAATCAAAAATCAGAATAAATAACATATAAAAATAAATAATGAAAAATTAAAAGTTAAAATTAAATCAAAATTATAACAAAAATCAAAATTAAAAATCAAAATAGAAATTAAAAATAAATAATAATAATAAAATAAATTAAACATAAAATAATAAAAGATCAAAGAAAAACATAAATAACACATTTAGACAACACAGGTTTGAGCGGCTGTCAATACCGTCTCTCCGACCTATGACCCCGATGGCATTGTAGTGTGATACCTTACCTACCTATACCTAACAAACCGAACTGTAATTAGATCATATCGCAATCATACGAAATAATGTATTAACGTAAAACAGCTTAGTTGCAGATTTAGTTACGTGTTTCACATATTGTATTTTTCACTCAATAAACGGACTTCGTTATGTAAACTACCCGTTTACTTCATCACCCAACCATCTAACATCATATGGCGACCCTGCCACTGGAACCATACAAAAACACCAAGATTCAGCTAAATCAAGAAGAAACCAAGTTTCGAAGAAAGAAGAAAGCAAGTTTAGAAGAAAGAAAGAGAGCAAATTAAGAAGAAAGAAATAACAAAAACAAGACATGGCAAAAACCGGCTTCGAAAGAACAAGTTGTAATAGGTCAGAATGCTAATGGTGAAGCTTCTCCAAAGACCAGACAATACCACAGTGAGAAACTGGCTATTATTGAAATTTTGATCGCCGTGTCTGTCATCATCTTGGTATTGGCTGTTTAGTTGAGTGACCTTCATTATATACTTATTCAGTTTAGGCTACAAGTTCATAAGTGCTACTTGTAGCCTAAACTGAATGACTATACAGAGTGACAAATCATCAATACTCATTCGACCAAAATGTATGTAACAGCTGAATTTTATCTTCGAGTTAGGGAGTTGGTCCAATAGTAAGAGTTGTTCGTTTGTATCACGGGAGTCATCTTAGGTTTATACGGTGATAAAAAAGTCAATCTGTATAACAAAGTCAGGCTCACTACTGTGGACGGTTACAAATAGTAGAATCGACGTCCAGCAATGCGGTCTGCAATTGCGGTTGCATTTTGCAGGGTGAAGTCTGCAGCTGCCATTGAAACCGTACCTTAATATCATACGTTAATGAGCCTGTCAATGCTTCCGTGGATAAGTTAATTAATCCATTCACGGTGCCCACGGGCGATGTCTGGCGCAGACATTAACCACAAAACGAGGAGATTGCAGCAGGTAAGCTTCATTCATACTTTTTATGTACTTGTGTGGTCAATAAATGTATGTTTCTCTCTATCTCTCTCTCTCTCTCTCTCTCTCTCATACAAACGCGCCGGAGCAACGCACACATAGACAACCTCTCACGGACGCGGAATCTCACAACAGCTGCGCATGGACTGTTCCGAACGCATGAGTAAATACCCGAACAGAGTCCAAGCTTCCTTAGAGCGCGCTGCGACAACTACCTACACTACTACATCCACGGTTATGTGGACGTGACCTCTCACCGACGGGTTCACGTACGCGCCGCGAGAGGACTCTGCTGCTAAAAAATCATTAAAAAAATTAAAAAAAGCAGTGACAAAATTCAGCGCTTACGTCAGCCTTCCCGGTAGCATAGCGGTCAGTGCAGCCGCCCGGATTGCGGAAAACCCAGATTCGATTCCTGGCTGGATCGGGTAGGGGTTTAATTTTTTCACTGTATTTTATAAGTATTTAATTCACATTAGGGACTCAGAGCTGTACCGAGATTCGTGTCCGTAAGGGTCCATGTGTGAGTTGCTCGAGCGCGGTATGTATCAAGGTTACCTTCTGGGTCCTCTTTATTTTGTGCATTAACACATACATAGGACATGCTTCAACATATGGCCATGTTGTGTTTGCTTGTTAAACAACCAACTTTACATGCAGCATACGTTGATTATGTGAACATTTTATATTAAGGACGCGGTGAAGAATTTTCGTTTTTCCTTATTTCCAAATGTTTCGAGAGCATCTTATCCCTAACACAAAAATAAATATGTAATTTTGCCAACATTCAAGAAGTTACGTAAACATCCGAGAACAAAGCGGGTAATTTGCTAGCATTTAACAGGATTAGACAATTTAGAAAAAAACAGCCTTCGTTAACAAAGTAAGCAGGTAAATATGCATGTATTTTTAACCGACTTCAAAAAAGGAGGAGATTATTACAAGGTTAGTTGTTGTTGCTTTTATGGCAGGGACAAGGTGGGCAAGGGGAGGAGACGTTTGCTTTGAGGGGGGGTATCAACGGCCATTAATAATATATTACTAAGTTATGCCTCAAGAGTTTGTAATGTATACCCAAAAGGGTTCATGTAATGTGCAGTCGAAGCCTTGACAATGGACAAAAATATATTCATTCATATTGAAAATAAAATAAGCATGTCAAATGTAAAAATAAGTAGTAAAAATGTTAAGTAATAAAGTTGACAACATTAGTCAAATACATACCTACCTATACATACTATGTACTTTCTTATTTCTATGATTATCACAAAATGTGATTAAGATCCGATATTTATAAATTCCAAGATATATTTACGACTATTCATGTTGCATCGTTCAATTTGAAGTTGATTGTACTAAACAACTAAGAAATTGTCACCATTGCCCATTACATAAGAGCGATAAAATATTTTATAAAAAAAAAGAAGACGTTCTGACGTATAAGAAGCGGTGTTCCACTCTGTCTTTGGTAAGTGTAGAGCCTGCATTAGAATTGCCAATAGGATTATCGAGATTAAAGCCTCCTTATAAGAGAACGTTATTACCATAAAAAGATTTATCAAACATTCCGCCAAAGCGAATCTAAATAGACCTCGTAAAGTCGACCTGCACAAAAACCCAATTGGATTTATCGGAACCTGGCTGTGTATCAAACCTTATTTATACATACCTGTTTACCTGATCTATCAGCCATCATATTACGGGTAGACAGAGGAGTTACAGCCAGATTTATGCCGGCAGTAGCGTCAGCACGAAAAACAGTCCGCCGCGCTCGTAAATAACGTTTCTTATTATGCGTCTCGTATTTCCTATGGAGATTTATTTTATTCATAGTTCCGTCTCTATAGTGTGACGCCGTGACGCCGTGACGCGATCAAATTGACACATCGCCCGCCGTGGCGATTCTGTTAATATTTATGAGATATGTAGTGTTTGTCTGCCGGTGAACGATCGCGTAACACAAAGTAGGTAGGTACCTATGTCGGGAATAAAACATGCTTGTGTAACACTACTTGGGTTTATTAGGTAATCCTTGTGAAGTTGAGCCAAATGGATGAAGTCTGGCCTGCTTTCATTAATGTAGAAATGTTAAGACACTTCTATGCAAACTTTGTGCTACGTGATCTCTCCTTCCTATGATATAGCCATCTCTCACCCTTCCCCCCTTCCAACAAGAACCAACTCCTTTCTGAAGGCCGGCAACGCATCTACGATTACTTTGGTTTTGCGGGTGTCCATGGGTGGCGGCGATTACTTCCCATCAGGTGACCCACCTGCTCGTTTGCCTCCTTTTAATATAAAAATGGGGTGCTTCAAAGGAGGCGTGAAGAGGCACCTTGTGGGCCGGTAACTGATGCTGCCTTGTTTTCACGCTGCACCAGTTGTCTTCGCATCTGGACTCCATTTTCACTTAATATCAGGTGAGTTATTTGCCATGCTAAGTATAAAAAAATCGAAGTATACGCACTTGAAGATGTATAAGCAAGAATTAACAATTATTATGTAAGACGCGAAAGACTGCAGGCAGATGCTGGATGCGTCAAGCTAAGGACAGGGCGCTATGGCGCTCATTGGGGGAGGCCTATGTCCAGCAGTGGACTAAGATAGGCCGATGATGATGATGTAAGACGCCCTCAGAGTAGTGGGAACGACGAACTTTGCAAGGTGGCTGACAAGATGATGAGAGTAGCCGCGGATCGTGCTAAGTGGTGGCACGTGGCAAGACTTTGTTCAGCAGTTGACTAATATGGGCAGATGATGATGACGATGCTAGAATGTCCAAACAAGCACTAATAACAGAAGACTGAGAGGAAATCTTACTTACTTTTTGTATGTATGTATGTATGTAACAAATAAACTCAAAAACTACTAGACCGATTTAAAAAATTCTTTCACCATTAGAATGCTACATTAGCGTTGAGTAACATAGGCTATATTAAAAAAAAAGGAAAGAAATGTTTAAAAATAAAAGTACACCCGTGCGAAGCCGGGGCGGCCGCTAGTTATAAATGAAGCTTGTCTTTTCTTGAATGTTTCATGATCCGCAAAAATGTTAAAATAGTGTTCACTGAATTTGTACGAGTCATAGATATAACCACGGTAGCCTAAAGGCCTCGCCTCGCCCCTATATCCAGGAAGTGCGGGTTCAAAACCTGGCACGTGTAAAATTTTCAACATTATTTTGTTATAATAATTACTAAACTGTATATAATTTTTTATTATATTCACAACATTCTTTTCAAAATATCTGGATGTAGGCAGTATTAGCCGTATGTAAATATATTGCACGTTCAAGAAGAAGTTTAAAATTTACCAAGTATCAAGAAGTTTAGGATGCATAAAGTCTGGAAGTAAACTACCCTCTATGAATGCTAAGGGTAAGTCAAGTGACGTAAGCCAAAACAGATTTAGTTGAAGCCACTAGTTTATCATCTTATTTTTAACTAAATAAAAACGTGATTAACAAAAATAGCAGAATAATTTGATTGCTTTATGCAGCTGATAAATGACAGACACTTTACCCGGTAGTGAATTGAGTAAGAGTTTTTTTAAGTGTTAATATGAGACCACTTTTACGGATCTATTCGCGTTCATTATACACATTAATTTAATTAGTTGAAAAAAATATGGATTTTTTTTGTAGAAACAAAAATAAACATAAAATAAGTGGTTACTTGTTAGATAAATAAGAATTATTTAGTTATGACAATACACTTGTCTCGCTTTCACAACTACATAAAATAAGAAGGACCCAGAATGTAAGCTGCGCATGCATACTGCGCCCGACACGGATTTCGGATAGGGTTGCCAACTATACTGTTCAAATCAGTATTATACTGTTTTTCACTACATAACACTTTTTACTGTATAACAAAAATAAAGTACACAAAATACTGTTTTCAGCATCAAATTAAGCATTTTAAATGTCAGACTTAGACGCTCAAACATTTTTTTTTATTTAATCAGAGGGCGCTCAGTGCAGCGCAGCCACAAACAATTACAATAATGGAGTTTCAGAAAGAATCTGTCTGTAAAATACTGTTCATTTTTCTAAAATACTGTTTAAGAGCTCAAGCGTCGAATACCAGACACAATAGAATTTTAATTGTTATCGGCCACCTGCTGGTCGCTCGACGCTCAAGGGGTTAATATTCTTCTCAGACCTAAATATACTTTATTTCCTGTAAAAAAGATGTCCACCCTAATCTCGGAACAGTCCTGTGATTCCGTGTATATGAGAGGTTGTATGTGTGCGATGTTCGAGCGCGTTTGTATGAAGCTTACTTTCTGCACTCTCCTTATTTTGTGTCTAAGAGCTCATGGTACGGCCCCTAGTGTCTTACCAGAGCTGGATTCAGCAAAAGCAATATCACTCTCCGCCGAGATCGAGAACTCATTGCTACACTCATTATAATTAAATCCGAAGTGGAATCGTGCCGAGTGCAAGGGTTAGAACAATAAAGATCCTACAGCGAAAGTGACCCCCGACCCGGCGGGGCCAGTTACGGTTATATCGGTCGGAACGACCCACGACCGGAGACATTACGACTGCACACCCGTTATGGCTAGTCTTGGCCTGCGACTCCAACGATCAGTAGTAAATATCCTATACATATACTTAATGTGACACTGCTAGAGGTCTTTTTTTCTATACAAAAAAAATGAATTAACCATTTGACCGCCATAGTTGGCTATAATCGACAAGTGAAAGCTTGCCTTGACGGCAATGATCGACAATTTACTACTTATATTTTACAAAAACACATAATTGATATTTGGAAATTTTGGGATCCCTATTCGTAAAGGCCGTGAACCTCGCACCCTTCTTTTGTTTCCAAAAATTAAAGACAAACTTAGAGGCACACGTTCTCGGAGCCTTGAATCGGCGGTGAATGCGTTCCATGAAGCCATTGAAGAGGTCCCTAAGGAAGACTGGTCCAACTGTTTTGTACAGTGGTTTCAGCGAATGAAAAATGCATTAATTGTGAGGGAATATACTTTGAAAAACAATAAATGTATCGTAAGTCTTATATCTAGTCTTATTTTTCCAGAAACTTTCAGTATGCCCCATCACGATTGTAATTTTCAGACGGCATGCTTGTTTACCGAACCGGTCGAATAAAAAACTCAGCTCGGCAAATGGCCTTACCTGATATAAAGCAATGCAGAGTCAAGTGGACAGAGCTGGTGCAATAAAACACTAGTCGACGCCTGCCAGCTTGCAAGGTGCTTCTTCACTTCTTCGTACGTGTAATTAAGTTTAGCAATTCATTGTAAATCTTGGAAGGCCGGTCCAGGTCTATCTAATTTATAGATACGGACTTAAGGAGCCGAACTTGGATATATAAGGTCACATTTTATCAACTGCAAATATTTTGAGGATAAATTCAACAACATATATAAACTATTTTTATGAAAAAACCTTAAATTTTTATACGCTAGTTTTCAAGAAAAACGCCAAAAGACATTTCGATAAAAAATAAAATAAAGCACTTTTGGTAGTTTCAATTCAAAGGAGCCGAAACAGAGAGGCCGCAATGGCTTCACCGCTTACACGTGCCCGTAGTTTCATTCAAAGGAGCCGACAGAGAAGTCGCTCTTAAAAATATTACAATTTTTGTGTCAAGAAAAGTTAAAAAAAAAAACTAGCCTGATTTTTTTTAAATGCTCCCTAGCATTATTTTACTTATTTTTTTGATATAATTAGATGTTTTGTCAAAATATTTGCAGTTGATAAAAAGTGACCTTATATATATTTTTTCCTTTTTTAGTATTCACAATTCTACTGTAGCATAAACATTTTAAGCTTTCACGTGAAATTGTGTCGAAACGTCGGGTATAATAAAAATGGCTATGATACGTAGTAAAAATTTGTTTGAGGTCAGCCCCGTTAAATTCTTTGTTCACTTAGCATGTTTTTTCAATTATAAATTAGGATGCGAAAAACCGTCGTCAGTTTATAGTATTAGTGAACATTTCAAATCTTAAAATCTTTAAATCGAGTTACAACGACCAAACTAGGAAGCAAGCAGTTACCTTATACGAGTAGGTATGCCTACAAATAATTTAATGAAAACCCGCGCCGCATCATCGTAGCGAGATTACGCAATCTCAACGTGCTCGCTGCTCACTGCGCGCATCATCTCCGCATGTGGCTGGAAAAAAAGCCGTTTGCACCCATTTATCATGGGAGCCAGCGTCGCGGGGCGTCCGGCCAGCCCCTGCCAAGACCGCAAACTTGCGGCAACTTGGCATGCCACGCTGTATTAGCACAAAATAAGAAGACTGCAGAAAGTAAGCTTGATTCAAACGCGCTAAAGCCAACGCACACATAGACAATCTCACATGGACACGGAACTCGCAACCGCTGCGGTCGGACTAATGCGAGCTGCAGTGCTATTCTCTAAGCAAAACAGCGTCGACCTCGACATTGAACTCGCTCACAACTTGCAAATGAATGTAGACTTTATCATTATCATCATCAGCTCATTTTATGTCCCCACTGCTATGGCACGAGCCTTCCCTATGGATGGATAGGCGGAACGGGCCATAAACCACCACGCGGGCCCAGTGCGAGTTGTTAACGACTGCTAATGCAGCCGGGACCAACGCCTTTACGTGCCATCCGAAGCACGGAGAAACTCGAGATGATAAATTTTTGGTCACCCATTAGATGACCGGCCTTTGCGAAAATTGTTTAACCTCAGCACTCGCAGACCGGGCGCGTTAATCACTGCGCCATCGAGTTCCTCGGTAGACTTTATTAGTAGGTAGAAATTCGTTTGGAAGTTATAAACGAGTACAACGTCGAGTTCGACGCTGTTTTGCTTAGAGAATAGCGCTGCTGTTGCGAGATTCCGTGTCCATAAGAGGGCAACGGACGCGGTATGTATCAAGCTCACCTTCTGGCTCTCCTTATTTTGTGGTATTAGTGTGTATTATAACTTTCGTAAGTTGTCTAATTCGTTACTTGCAAGTTTCGGAGCGGAATCAGTGAACGCGATCGTTAAGATTTCATTGCCGGCTTAATTTGTTGGATTGTAAGTTTGTGGTCCCGAAGCCAAGAGATCTTAATCATATGATATGCTGTATTCTAGTTACCATTTATTCATATGATTCGTGAGACATACAAACAGAATATGGCCGTCAAGCGTCAGTCAGTAGCCGTTCAGTAGCGTCAGTAGCGTCAGCAGAAGTCCATAACGATATCGAAGTAGCGACTTAGGGTCTTACAAATAAACAAAGAATAGGGTCCTAATAGTTATTCCGTGAAAAAACACAAATGTTGAAAAAAATTCCACGAGCAGGATTTGAACCTGCACCCTACTGACATTCCGGGTCAGGTGCTCTTCCAATTGAGCTATCGTGGTTCTAACCAGCCCGCCGAAATTATTCAACACTTTTTACTTTGAAAACCAAAGGGGAATGTCAGTAGGGTGCAGGTTCAAATCCTGCTCGTGGAAAATTTTTCAACATTTGTGTTTTTGTAATTTGTTCGCAACAAAATTTGCGTTAAAAATTATTTGAACATTTTATAGTTATTCCGTGTTTTGTCTCTTTTACACTAATTTGAAATGACGTTTACATGACTGGAACAAAACACGGAATAACTATTCGGACCTTATTCTTTGTTTATCTGTAAGAGGGTTAGTCGTTGAAACTATTTTCGTATTTAAATCCGTCAATCAAGCAGTCAAAGTCAAAAAAAATATTCAAATAAACTTTAGAAAAGTGCTTTTGAATCGTCCATACATTTTTCACCTACTACCCATTCAGGACGTCTATTTTTTAGCTGAGGTAGAATGGGCGGCCAGTTGGGTTGAAAGAAGTTCTAACCAACCGTATTCAGATCTTTTAGTAAGTAAAAGGAATAGGATAAGTGTACTTATATAATAATATATAATAAAATAAACTAGTGGACTCGGCGGACTTCGTACGGCTTTGACAGTTTCCATTCATTCCCGTGGGAATATCGGGATAAAAAGTATCCTATGTGTTAATCCAGGTTATAAACTATATGTATGCTGAATTTCATCCAAATCCATTCAGTAGTTTTTACGTGAAAGAGCAACAAATATCCATCCATACTTACAAACTTTCGCGTTTATAATATTAGTAGGATAAGTAATTAATATATTTGAGATTTTATAACAAACGAATAAAGTAAAAATAGAAGAGACAGACAGTAAATACAAATTAAATGAAGATTAAAATATAATCTGTAACAAGTTTTCTTTCCGTAAGCATGCTAGCTAATCTATCTATACTTATACGAGTATTATAAAGCTGAAGAGTTTGTTTGTTTGTTTGGTTGAACGCGCTAATCTCAGAAACTAGGTTCGAATTGAAAAAATATTTTTGTGTTGAATAGTCCATTTATTGAGGAAGGCTATATTTTACATCACGCTATGACTAATAGAAGTGGAGCAGCAATCGCTAACTAACAAGGGTGAAACCTCGGGGCAGAGCTAGTTCTGAATAAAGTCCTTATCCAAAAACGGTATATAGAGATAACATACCCATTCTTTATTCACGCAGTAATAAGCAACGTAAAGTGATAAAACTGAAATAATAATATGTTCAGAAACATCGTTAATGACAAATTTCGCCTTGAAAACTTTATTGCCGGCTCATTTTTCATGCCGGCCATTAAATAAAAGGCGGCGGCATCGGCACTAAAAGGAAAACTACTGATCGCCACAAAGCGAAGCTACATCTGTTCCTTTGAGGAAACCTTTAAAAGTCGAGGCGTTGTGAAAAGGACATGTGTCCGACGGACGGGGCCTATTACTGAAGCCCGGTATCGAATTCAGAAAAGACGTTGAAAAAATTACCACTAGCGAAAGAGTAAAGAATGTATTTTTTTTGTCATTTACTCTATAGCTCCTCTGATTTGTCATTGTAACATAATCTCCAAAACTAGAAAGCCCTTTTATGCAAATTTAAATCTCTGAGTGCGGTAGTAAGTATATTAGGATTAAATCTGGGCGGCTTTGTTTCATTTGAAGTAGCTCATTTCTTAAATTTATATGCCCAGTTATCTAAATTGAATGAATGGAAGAAAGGGCAAGCCATTGCCTTCCATTCATCAATACAGTGCCTTGCAATCTCACTTAATTCGGATCGAGCGCACCGAATGGCTCTCAATGGTAATTCACGAGATCGCCGGTCGTAAAGGAAGGAAAGACTTAGATAGACATTGAAGTTCGACATTTCCACATACAGAATAGACCCCTAGCTCGGGTTTTGATCCCGAAGCTCCTCGGAGCTAACATTGAGAAGGCGATAACTTCGCACGACGTATATCTGATGTAGACGAACGTGAATGAGCACACAATTGTTTGAGCAAAAAAACGTATCATCCATTCTAAAGTTGTGAAGTTTCAACACAATTCAGATTCTGGCGTTAGGATAGCTACATTTGTCGGTTTGTAACAAGATGTTTTAAATATTTGTATGAGCAGGGTATTTTAATATTTTTCTTCTGTAATATTCCTTTCTTAAGTTTATGCAAACACTACTCGTTGAAATAAAGTCATTGGGGAAGAATTTGATAACGTTATCAAATTCACAGTCTTAAAGTAACGTTTTTTCCATAAAAAATATAAGTTATGCCCTAATCTCTCCATGAGCCTAGATCTGCAGCAACAGGGCATAGTCTATAAGTAGTCTAAAATACTACTGAACACGATGAAATAAGATTGATTGTTTATTAAACTCCTATAATAACCAGAGTTCATCAAAAATAGCATCAAATAAGTGTCCAATCTTTAAAAATATAAACCGAGCGAACTCCTTATTGATTCAGTCAAAGTGGAGAGTTCAAACGAATATAAGAATATGTATGATAAAGATATATACGCTGCTGCTATATTTATATCTTGGCTGCAGCATTTTACGACATTTAAACTGAACCGCTTTCTTGAGATATTGTGACTGAATACGAAAGAGAAGCAAAGTTTTTCTCTATATTTGACGTCATTGCTTACACAAGTAGGTAAATATTACATGGCTTGAAGTTTAGAGGAACTCAGAACTTATTATGAACTCATACTAGCATATTTAGACTTACTTTTTAGAAAAGTAAGTCTAAATATCTATCTATATGACGACCTCCTTGGTCGAGTGGCTTGCACACCGGTTTTCAAGGTGTCGCCATCTCTGAGGTCCCGGGTTCGATCCCCGGTCGGATCAATTTAGAAATACCTGTTTTTCTAAATTGTTTCGGGTCTGGGTGTTTCCTATGTATAATGAGTATGTATTTAAGTATATTATGTATGTTTATCCGTTGTCTAGTTAACCATATAACGAGTTTCTTAAGGAAGCTTTTCCTGGGGCTAGATGCTGGGCAATATGCTACTCTAGTGAGTAGATCAGAGTACATTCGTAAAAACTTACTAATTACAATGTTTATACTGTAAAAGAAAGAGAGAAAATATGCGCTTCCTGATTTTCTTGCTGGTTCTTCAGCCCTGTAGACTTACAAACCAATTGCGCAGTCACGAGAGCTAATTTATTGAAACCTAAACTGAATAAAACATTAACCCCCGTTCTAATAAACACATTATAAGCTTCGAATAGTTATTGTATTCCGTATTTTGATGGCACACTCTAATTTGAAATGAAGTTTACATGGCGGAAACAAAACACGGAATATCTATTCAAATATACTATGTACTATGTAAATAACTATGTAAAATATACGGATGTTAACGACGGTAGTTGTTAACATTGAAAGGGTGCCTTGGGTTTGAAAGTAAAAAAGTAAATAGTGTTGAATAATTTCGGCGGGCTGGTTAGAACCACAAAAATTATATAAACAAAAAAAAAATACTATGTTTAATAAGGCTCTTAGAATTTTGAATATGTAGAGTTGGCGTACAACTTTAAAGAACATGGTAATACATTTGATATGGCTAATTCCTAGAATGTGTGTGAAGCTAAAGGTTGTATGTCTTAGGTCGCTGCGGCCGACAACCGACTCCGCCATAAATCTAAGCGGACGACCTACAACAACGTCGCCATCGAAATCGAAGGCGTCTTTCTCATGCGTCCATTTTTCAGAATAGGGTTGCCAGAACGTAAGAAGTCGTAGTGTAGTCTATATTAATAATTAATAATAATAGTATAAAGAGGAAACCTTTGTATTTTTGTATGTATGTATGTTTGCAACGAATAAACTCGAAAACTATTGGACCGATTTAAAAAATTCTTTCACCATTAGAATGCTACATTAGCGCTGAGTAACATAGGCTATATTATAAAAAAAAATAGTATCAAATAAAATACTAAAAACGACAATTTAATTTTCTAATACAAAATGATTTGTTTGTTTTGTTGTCATGGAAACCATTGATATATATTTAACTCAATGATGGAAACTGTCAACGCGGTACGAAGTCCGCCGGGTCAGCTAGTAGTAAATATTCTATGTATGAACAGTCGCATAGACAAAGACCTCTAGCACTGAAATCAAGTCATCGCTTCAACTGATGGGTATTGGCTTGCCAAATTCGGGCCGAGTGGCTAAGCGCTCGGCCCGATAACTGGAAGTCCTGAGTTCAACTCCTAGGTCGGGCAAAACGTGTTTCGATTTTTGCGATGTATAACCCGTGTTTGTGAACACAAAACCGCATTTGATAAGCGTGGTGATTAAGCCAATTTATTTATTTATTTATTTATTAGGTACACATAACAGATAAAAATTAAAAAATAACAAAAAAGCATGATAAATTGTTTAAGAGCTAAATTTCTATCTAAAACATGTGTACACATCACAATTAATAATAAGCGTTTAAGTTAAAGTTTACCTAATCTAAAACTATATCCAATTAAAAACTAATTAGGTATATACATAGAATGGTGAATAATAGAAATATAACAAACTGAAAACTTATTCTAGGTTAATATTGACAACGTTTTCTTAATAAGTGAGAGATGCCGAACCGAGAAATTCCCAATGCCCGTCAATTGTAGTGATAACTTGATTTGATTAAGGCTCTTGCCCAGCAGTCCTTTACTAAGCACACCAACCCGCATTGGGCCAGCGTAGGCCCTATATCCCTACTGGAAAGGTCTGAGCATATCTGACATTTTGAAGATGATGATGATGACTTTTGTTGTCATCAATCATATGAATAACAGAATAACAGTAAACTAAACCCACGGTATGGTGCACTCGCTGACAGGAGACAAGCGATACCAAGGTGGCTCAGCACCATTCAATCCTCTTGTCAGACCTGTGGCTCTCGCATCGGGCTATTTAGCCACCAAAAACGATGTCTCACAACGTGACTACAGGCACAACGCCGTAAGTCGTCTGTAATAGACGCAAAGGCCATTGAAATTGAAAGCCACGATTACACGATCAAGCTAACTGTTACAAGTTTTTCTTTGGTTTTTGTTGAAACGTCACCGATAAGGCCCCTCCAGAATACCAGCGTTGCAGCGGTCTCATGTCGCTGGAGCATGTGCTGGAGCAGGCCTAGTTGGCCACGCTTTGTCTTCTGTTTTTGTTTTTTATAGTGAATGTACTTTTGTTTATTTTTATATTTTTTTAATGTAATTATTTTTTGTTGAACTTAGTTTGTGATAACCTACTCTCTTCGATTATGCTAGATTTCGTTTTTATATGGAAAATTATAAAGAGCTAATGCCGCTACCATTCCCAATATCTATGAATTATGATGGGACCGGACAGCGGGCGAGGGCGCACATAAATCTCCCCGGACGGCCTACAATGTTGCAATCGGTGGCGTTTCGTGCGTCTATTTTTCAGCTGCTAGGGTTGCTGAGTATATTTCTTTTTTGTTTTTGAGAGAGTTTGCTTATTGCCACTGGGCATTTTCAGCGTCATCGACCTTTTTTGGGGGCGGCGAGAAACTTAAAGAGTTCCTTAAGCCGTGTGAAACGAAGCACCGTCAGAGGTTTTCTAGAGGGAACGGCATCAAACACTAGTACGTGTCCCCGTGCCCTACTAGATTCTCCGAGGGGTTCGGATCGGATCGGGGAGCGGAACAACCCGAGGGCGCCTCTAAAGGCTTGGACCTCGGCTCGGGTTGACGGGGCCGTGGAAGTGGGGAGGAGCGCCCAGGTATATGTCTGTACCTGGTATAGAGTGGGTGTGAATCGGCTCGTCGTACCTTTGATTTACGTGTACGGTGTCTTGGGCCTAAACTATAGTGTGCATGTTTAGCGTATACTGTAAATGTAGTTAGTTTATGAGTAGTTGAGGTTCCCGGGTGAAGCGCGCTTCCAACATTGGCCTAATAATCACTTAACATCAGGTGAGATTAAGGCACTGTGATTAACCGTGATTTTTTTTAAACATGGTTTCCACTTTGTAAGGTTAGCTGACAAAACACATATTATGACAAATATTACGGCTGACAGTGATCTTTAAAATATTGAGGTTTTATCTTTGTATACCTTAAATTATTTTCTTAATATTTTTTCTTTTGTAATAAATATCCATCAATTGTAGCGATGACTTGATTTTAATTTGAAAAAAGACAAAGTATTAAACAAATTCCACGAGCGGGATTCGAACCCGCACCCAATGACATGCCGGGTCAGGTGCACTACCAACTATGCTATCGTGGTATTTTAATTATTATTTAGGCCAGCATTGAAACCAAATCGTAACTAATATTACAAATTCGAAAGTGAGTTTGTTTGCTTGTTTGTTGTTTGATACGCTTTTACGCGTAAACTATTCAACCGATCATCATGAAGTTTTGTACACATATTCTCAAGAGTACGAGAGACATATGATACTTACTTTTTTTAAAGTGAGTTTGTTTGTTTGATAAGCTTTCACGCGTAAACTATTTAATGATTTGTTTGTTTTGTTGTCATAGAAAACGGTACAAAGTCCACCGGGTTAGCTAGTAAAGGATAAAACTTTTACCCATTAATTGTAGCGATGACTTTTTTGGCGATTTTAATGGAAGCCTCTGCTCAGCAATGGGGCAATATATAGGCTGTTACTAATTTTTACTTTTTTTATTTTTAAGTGCTAATTGCTGCATTGAAGCTGAATTAAATATTTATAAAATACAGTGGTAGTAGGCATTGAATTCTTTCACTGTATTTTATGAATATTTAGGCTATTACTTTTACTTCACGTGAACGTTTATTTATTTATTAGACATCCCAACAGTGTACATATTATTTACTATTGACATGATTACATACACAGTCGACAAGTACTGATATGTACACCTATAATAGGTACGCACAACATTTGTCATTAACTTCTTCTAAAAAGATTTTCAAATTAAGTTAAGTTTTAAGCTAGTATTTAATGAATAACCAAACACCAAAATTTAAAGTTCAATTTTTTTTAAACTAAAATTTAAAAAAAAAATATGACCAAAAATATTCCAACGAACCCTATGCAATAATTAGAACTATGCAAGTAGTTCCAGCACTTTTTTCTTAAAGGAGGGCAAAGAATGTTATCTAAAAAGCAAAAAAAAACTGCTTCATAAAAGTCGTAACGAGTCGCAACCCTAGTGATATCTAAAATGTATCTCGTCCACACCATTTGATGATTCGGTTCCTCCGCGCGTCGCCTTTTCGCAATTTATATCGTTGTGACGCCCAAATTTTATGTATTTTGCATGTGGAGAGACAAAAAAATGTCGGTGCTGAACCTAACGCTTGCTCGTACATTTTGCATCGCAATTCAGCGAATTTGAGCACATTCAAAATGATGTAATTATAAGTACTTCTACAAGTAATGCTTTGGCGGCTGAGTGGTATCGCTCGTCCTGATATCCGGTGGTCCTGGCTTCAATTCTTAGGTCGGGTAAAGTGTGTTTCGGTTTCTTTCGAGGCTTACCCCGAGTTTGAAATACCCAGCCCGCATTAGGTTACCGTGGTGAATAAATAATTATTACATCAAGGAGCTCGATGGCGCAGTGGTTAACGCGCCCGGTTTGCGAGTGCTGAGGATATATAAGCAACTTTCGCAAAGGCCAGTCATGGGATGGGTGACCAAAAATGTGTCATCTCTCGCTCCTCCGTGAAGGCAAGTAAAGCCGTTGGTCCCGGCTGCATTACCAGTCGTTAACAAGCACCAAGCCGTGTTGGGCCTCGTGGTGGTTTATCAGCCAGTAGGTATATCGTCTATCGTATCGGACGTTGAAGACCTAGTTGTTGATTTTGAATAAAGCCTACTTTAAATTATAAAGTAAGAGAAGAAAAGAATTGGAAACGAAACTGACCCGGTATGTCACTGTTCATATCACCTTTATTAGGTTTAAATCCTGCCCAACATTTCCTAGTTGTAATTTCAAGTACCTACTACTTAATAATTGCATCTTTTCTATATTTACTCAAATTCACAGACTTGCGACGATGCAAAATGTATTCAAACAAGTAGAAAGTTGAGCACTAAAATGTTTTGTGTCTCAACATACGAAATACATAATATTTGGCCGTCACAACGATTGCCGATTCCTTTGGTACACTGCGGTAACTGGTAATATAATTTTCATTGGTTTTAAATCTTATTGGAATCACATAAGGTTCAGTTTATGATGACTGTCATAAATAGTTAAGCGGTTGAATAAAAGTGGGCACATTAAAGATATAATGAGACTTTGTGTAGCGGCTTCACTCTCTACTAAATCTAAAAAAAAAAGTATAATAGTGCAGGATTCAAAATCTAATATACCTAATAGTGTAGATGAAGAGACATAAAACTTACATTGGACGGTGGAATCTATGACTTTTGATCCCAAAACATTGCAAGGTTTTTTAGGCTCTATTTTAGAAGTGAAAGGCGTTTCCACCTTCGCCCTTTTCATCATATAACATCAGATGAGAAGACCAAGATTTATTGCTTACCCGCACGTAAGGAATTTAAAAAAAATAAGCTAATTAATCATTAATGTTAATTAACGACTTTGAGAGCGGCAGAGACTCTTGCGCACGCCCTTTTAATTAGTAGCCTCTGTAACGCTGAGTCAAACATACAACAAAATCAACAATCAAAACAAATGAACAGCAAGTCGTTTTTCAAAGCAACGACCGTCTCGTCCTATTGTCCCTTTCCTCTCGTAACAAAGATACATCCAATGATACTATTAAATCTAGAATGATCGATCTCATTAGCAAGTAGACCCATGTAAGCTAAACTATCTGTACATGCGCGCCCGGTCTAATCTGCAGGGCGCATCTTAAAACCGGCCTTATCTGCCTTAATCCGGGCGAGGGTGACCACAAATCTACCCGTAATGGGAATGCAGAGACCATTTTGTGGACTACTTTATCTAAATCTAAAGAACTTTAAATTATATCGGAGAATTAGGCTTTCACATTAATGTTTTTGACAAAAACATTTGCAAATTATACTGTTTGGTTTGATCGAGCTATTTCTTTTCTCTAAAGATTATAATATTGAGGACTGTTTATTGGAAACATCAATCGTTTAGGAAGAATACTTTAAATTTAAATCTTAATAATTGCCTTTTCAGTTTTAATTAAATATTTTGAAAACATGTGTTGTTCAGATTGATGCTTGATGTTTGTCGAATGCGAAAAATAGTGGTTCAATCCCCATAACTCCGTTTACTGACTTGAACCCATACCTAACTCAAGCGTTTATTAAGCTTTCCGCTGTAATTAACGTAATGAATGCGCATTAACCTTTGTTATACGCGAGCGCTGATCAGCACCGCCAAACAATTCAAATTGTATTGTGTCTGTATTCACGGCAACAACGGATTAATAACAATATTTAAAGAAAAACAAATAGGTACATATAAGTCTGCCGTTATTGTGGTCACCCCAACCTTTGTTGTTTTGTGAGAAATCCTAAGTCATAGGAAAACGCTCCGAGTATAAGGCACTACGCTAATCCGCTAACACCCTGAATTAACATCATACGCGTCTTCAGCTCCACAGCGTACCAACTTCGCTACGTGACACAGATGAAATTTGGTAACTGACGTACATACCTGACTTTTATATGAAAACTTCCAAATCTTGCACGAGCGCTTATATAAACTTTCTCACTTAAGATGCTTTGAAATGAAACACTTTATACGGATCTACTGGCTTATTTTACAGAAGCTGAAGTTACGAAGCTGATTTACCTTTATGATAATGGTTGGGTAAAAGAAGGTTGGTTGGATAAAATATAAGGTCACTTTTTATCAACTGCAAATATTTTGACAAAACATCTTATTACTTATATCAGAGAAATAAGGCACTAGCATTTAAAAAAAAATCAGACTAGTATTTTTTTAATTTTTCCTGACACAAAATTTTTAATATTTTTAAGAGCGGCCTCTCTGTTGGCTCTTTTGAATGAAACCTAGGGGCACGTGTAAGCGGTGAAGGCATTGCGGCCTCTCTGTTTCGGCTTCTTTGAATTGAAACTACCGAAAGTGCTTTATTTTACTTTTTAATCGAAATGTCTTTTGGCGTTTTTATTGAAAACTAGCGTATAAAAATTTACGGTTTTTTCATAAAAATAGTTTATATATGTTGTTGAATTTATCCTCAAAATATTTGCAGTTGATAAAATGTGACCCTATATATGGCTCAGAACCATTTCTGCCACCAACAGATTCTCTGGCTGTCTGGTCTAAGCAGTAGAACAAAGAGGCAGTTAGGCGGTAATAATGAAGCAACGGAGAAACTTAAGTTTAATATAATTTACAGTGTTATTGTATTTGCAATCATATCCGCCTTTAGCTGCCTTTTTGGAGTAGTAGCAGATTAAATATTTTTGTTAGGTACACAAATGTTTTACTTTAAGCATATGACAACAAAGGCGATAACACATTACAACTTGTCGTTAAGCCCGAAGGCGGAAGCGTACTTCCCGGGATCCCCAACCACCTGCAATATTTCCCACTATAGCATGTATCTTAGAAACATACAACTATCATAATCAAATCACGTAAACAATACTAAATCGACAAAGAGAAAGAGCAGAAGCACAAAATTTATTTCCGAAATCTATATTGAAAACGAAATAAAAACATTTCAATCTGAGAGTATAATCGACACAAACAAATCAACATTTGATAAAAGGAAGGCGTACGCAGACGTAATATCCGGTGTGGAATTATATATTCTTGTCGGTGTTTGTGTGTCGCTAATATTATTTACCTCGCATCGCTGCCGAGATGCCACATACCTGGAACAAATCAGATAAAACCATCAGCTTTGTTATTTCTATTTATTTATTTAACAAGGTTTACCAAAGGCATTATATAAAATTACATTGTCACAAAGGAAACATTATAAAGGTTTTATATGTACTCAAGAGATGACTTTAACATTATTTTTATTACAAATATGTTTCATTTTTAATTTTACAAGAATATTTACACTTATTGCTAGAATAGAAAACGTCAGCAAGCACTTTAGATAAATACTAAGTTACTACAATCTGTCATTTCTTCATTCTTCCTGGTTTCCCCAATACTTTGGCCCCGGCATCAGCTGAGATGGGATTGGCAAAACTTAGTCATGTATTCTCTCAATCTGTGAAAGCAATGGAAAAAGCCTACAATGGTAGAGTAGAAACTTTTTCTCATCCCTCTCAACTATGTTTGCCAATTCTCCTACACGTGCGTAGTTTATATTCGATTCCTTAACAGAAAAAAGCAAATCTACAAGTTTTGGCCGAGATCCGGAGTAATTGTTTGCTTTTCCTCCTTAGAGGGAAACTAAAAAAGTCTTTTGTATCGGAAATTGATTCCTAAACGCAATCAAGATGAAAGGGAGGTAACTGCGGCTCCATAAAGATGCAACCCCTTGTTGATTCTCATGAATAACGAATGAGGATAATAAGTTTGACACTTTTTCTCTGCGTATTAAAAATGTTTTGCACAGTAAATAGGATAACAGCAGCGCTTCTTCTTTGTTATATAAATTGTAAAAATCAATTAAAAGAATTGACAACACTTAAGATAGTTGAATAAACAAATTAGTATAATTTTCCAAAAAAATAAGTAAAGTAAGTGACGCAGAAAAATCTTTAAACATAGATAACTTTCAAATCATGTTTGAAAAAAATCGAATTCACAGATTCGAAGTGCTATAATTAGTTCTATGCTAACATCACTCTCATAAACATTAAATGAGCCACCGAAAACAACGTTAAAGCTGAAATAAATCAACAAAACAATCAAGCATTACTCAAGTTCATCTGCACCGTTGTGCAACTTTGAACTTTTAAGCGGCAAAGCTTTCGTTCATTTATTTATGGTAGTTGTTAGTTAAATGGGATAAGAAATTTTGCGACAGAATATTGCATTCAACCCTCAGCGCATTATAGAAATTGTGATGGGGACCGGCGAGGGGAAGCCGGGATCAGCCATCAGCGAGTATTTCAATGGAAATAAATTGTAAGATTTGAAATGAGATCGCAAACGTGCTACCGGAATGGCTAAAATGTTACTTAGCCATTACATATTTATAAAATACGGTGAAAAAATTAAACGCCCACCCGACCCAGCCAGGAATCGAACCTGGGTCTTCTGCAATCCGAGCGGCTGCACTGACCGCTATGCTACCGGAAAGGCTGACGTAACCGCTGAATTTTGTGCAGAAGTTTGCAGCAAATAGCACTTAAAAATAAAAAGTCAAATTTAGCCATTAGATATAAAATAGTCAAGCAACAGTAGCATACCAAACCGGCATGAATAAATGAAATATTAAATAACGCAATGTTGCACCAAAAACTGCCAAATCAAATGTGAATTAAAAGTAAATTATTAACTTGAGAATAATAAACGCGACGACGCGTAACAATTGCAGACTTCGATTAAAAGCTAAATGTAATGATTTGAAGCATCAATCATTCATCATCCCTGGACAAGACAGTGGCATAACGCTAATAGCATAGAAATGGAACAGAATTATTATCGTATAGATGACGTTTGATTGACTCTAAGTCAATCCCACAGGTTTAACATTATCATTCTAATCGATTTCTATTCTACAGTAGAACGCAGTAGAACGTTACGCCACTTGTCTATGCCCTCTGTAGGGACGCGTCACACTTACATCGTCTATGTTGAAGATCAATGATTTTATGAAACTTGATCAACTAGTGCTAGTTATTTATAGATCGACGTAAGTAACTTGTCCATTAGCTTCCCATATCCTATAATGAATGCGCAAAAGTGTGTTGAACAACTGTCGGACACACCGCTAACTTTAAGAATTAACAAACACTTACGATCCAGCGACCAACAACCCACCAAGCTCCGTTCTACCGGGCTCCATCCCAAAAACAAACAGGGTCCGACTCCGGGGTATTTATCCCCCGCTCCACACTCAACTTTCTCTCGTATATTATTCGCTCATTAGTTTATATTGTATACATCACGCCAAACTTATGGGTAAGGAAATTCATTTTCATTACCTACTACTAACAATCGCTCATACGTCTGTTTTCCTCGTTCCGTGTTCATCGACGTTGGGGATGTTTGGATGAGAAAATAAGGAAAGATTTCACGTGGCATAACTGTACGAGGGAGTATTGAATTAAATTCTTCCGCTAATTCTACAGACGCTGCTTCTCGTCTTCATTATTTTGTTGCTTTACTTAAAAGAAGCGCTTGGCTTTCATCTCGCCTGAAGGAATGTGATGATATTGCCGACAATAAGGCATTTCACCCGGATAGTCAAATCTTCCTCTTAACTGACAAAACACAACGGTGTTACTAAAATTGTTGCTATGGCGATAGACTAAGATACAGACTCAAATAAGATGGTAGTATCAAATCAAACGTACTAAATACAAGCCCTACTTGATACCAACAACGAAACACGGTGGTCTTAACTTCGTGCGATTAGCACATTTAGCCAGTGTCAAAGTAATTTTTCTTACAAGTAATACATAAATAAACAATATTTCTTTCCTGTATGATGATGATGATGATTAATAATTATAGAAATGAGAAGTGAGAAATGATATACCCCCCAACCCCTCGAGTATCTCAGTAAAGATGTGGGGCTTTACTAAGTCCTCGGGCGGACTTCTTGAGAGAATTTGAAAAGTGACGTTGCACTGTTTTGTTTCATTTGCCAACACTCATGCACACTCACGAACACTTAACGGTTAATAATCCACCATTATTTCACATTATTATTCGACATAACACAAATTTTAGAAAATAAAACAAAACCGCAGACATGACTCTTCACTTTCCCGCCAAGAAGTAACCAATAGATTAGAAAACAAAGAGTTTGTTTGAAAATTAACAAAAAAATATGGAAAAAATGAAAACGATGTGAGGATACACAATTACATTTATCCGTTTAACAATGAGTTTGGGCATAAGCCTCCTTCAGCTATAAAAGTCATAGAAGCCAATGAGACATCAAAAGACTGCCAACGAGCCGAATAAGGCAGCGAGCAAAGTGGCGCACCTGACATCTTAGAACACAAACAAGTGCCAATCAAACGTTGCTTTGGAGGGCATTGTTCTTTGTCCGACCCACTTTCTTCCCGGTTACCTAGAAGGACGTACACGTGAACCTGATCGCAAAAGAAATTGTACAAATTGCTCCTTATGTTATTTACGTTACAAAGGACACGAATTCATAATTATATATAATAATAATAATAAAAAAGTAGAAAGAACATAGTATTAGCTTTGTTGTCTTTATTATTTTTATATATTATTTTTTTATATTTTATATATATATTTTTTTTTTTTTTTTTTTTTTTTTTTTTTTTTTTTTATATAAAGCGAAATGGCTCCGGCAAAATTTACTTGTCCTGGCTGCCTTAATGTTATCAAAGATAGGCAATATCTTCGGTGCTGTATCTGTTCGGAACATTACGACCTTACATGTGCGGGCGTATCCGAGCAACGGTTCCGGAACACCTTGACTGGTGACCACCGTCTAAAATGGAAGTGTGATATGTGCAGAAGTAAGGAACCAAAAAAAGACAACAGTAACACGCCGATACGGAGTGACCATGATGACAGGGTCACGCACCGTCGTGGTGCCGCTGTCTGCAGTCCCACGAACGTTCCACGGCAGATGGAGGGTGATGCAGAGTGCCAGGGTTTGACAGAGGAACTGCGGGTTTTCCGGGAAGAAATGAGAGTGACTCGTGAGCAGATTCGAGTCTTCAATGAAACTTTAGCAGATGTTAGGTCCAGAGTAGCGGTGTGCGAGGAACGCATGGATCAATTATGCGCGCGGTTTGATAAACTGGAGGGTCGCCTTCAGGGGGGCCCTGAATCGAGTGGAAGTGCTATGGTGGAGTTGCTAAAGGCTGAGCTTAACGACCGCGACCAGGAGCTTTTGCTAAATGACATTGAGATCACGGGAGTTTTGGAGCAGAGGGGAGAAAGTCTATTGAGCACGGTGTCTTCATTGGCCTTTAAGCTGGGTGTCAAGCTGGAGCAACAAGACGTGGTGTGCGCTACTCGTGTTGGCCGGCCATTGGAATCTGAGAGAGAAGATGGTGCTGCGTCTCGGCCGCGTCCGATCGTTGTGCGGTTGGTGCGGCGCGTGGTGCGTGACGATCTGCTGCAGGCAGCACGCGTGCGGCGCGGGGCTACCACAGAGGGCACCAGCCTGCCCGGCACGCCCCGCCGATTTTACGTTAATGAGCGGCTAACACGTGCCAACCGCCACCTTTTCCGTCGTGCGCGTGACGCTGCTGAGCGTCTGAGCTGGCGGTTCGTATGGACGAAAGACGGTAAGATTTTTGCGAGACAGCATTCCACTCCGGGTTCTCCTCGTTATCGGCTGCGCGTGGAAGCCGACTTGGCTCGTGTTTTTGGGCTGGACGCCGTTGGCTCTACTGAGGCTCATCAAATCATGTGATGACATCATTTATGCAGTGGTTTATGCCAATATGTGCCGCTATTTCCTAAACACTTTTGCTTTATTAGTAAAACACTTTGTATATGCTTGTATTTCTAACTTTAGTGATAACATATTTAATTGCAGCATCTGCTTTATAGAAGTTGGCTTTGTAATTGCATTTATTATAGACAACGGAATCGTGACTGTATTTTGTACTTCTGCAGTAGATCTTTTTTATATTATGTATTTAATAAATGCGTGTCATCTTGCTTGCTTTGGCTTGTGTCGCTGTTACTGTATTCATAGTGCTTGTAGATTATATTATTTTTGTGATTGTGTTGTGTTATCGTATTTTTGCTTTGTTTTGATGAGTTACCTCAAATGTTACAATAAGCATAATTTAAATATTTTTAGTTTTTTATTGAAGATTGTGCTTACATATTTTATTGTTTTTGATATGCGTAACATGTGCTTCAATTGTAATATTGCTTGGCTTGGAAATTACTATGATGTACACATTATCACAATACTATCACTTTATCACAATCTCACGTATAATCTTATTTTATTTCATTATAGTATTATATTAATATTATATTATAAATGGCTCCCCTAAAAAAGTATCTGAAAGTTGGTCTGTATAACCCGGGGTCACTCGGGAAAAATCATGACGAATTGATAGTGGCCGTGATGCAGCACTCCTTGGATTTGTTAGCTGTTAACGAAACGTGGTTGCGCCCCCAGGAAGAAGGAAAAGCTCCATCCATACCAGGGTACACTCTCCGCAGTATACCACGACCCTCTAATATTCGTGGCGGCCGCGGTGGTGGCGTCGCATTTTATGTTCGAAAGGGAATATACGCCCGGCTTTGTGAACATCCAGTTTCTCAAAATGTCGAACAAATGTGGTTGAAGATCAGCATAAATGGCACTAAAATTATTTTAGGTACTGCTTACAGACCTCCGTGGCTAAATGTTGACGTGTTTCTTAACGCACTGACTGAATCAATCAACGCCTTTGCTTATTGCGAAAAAGTTATCCTCCTGGGTGATTTTAATATTGATCTCCTTCAAAGGCATTCCATAAATTCAAGTAAATTATTCGATTTCGTTAAAGTGTTTAATCTTGAGCAAATAGTTAAGTCGCCCACACACTTTACAGAACATAGTGAAACGCTAATTGACATAATTTGTACCGACGCTCCTGTACGGAATGTGACAACTGAAGTTATAGGAACTAAGTTAAGTAACCACGCCTTAGTTACTTGCGAATTTAATTTTAAAAAACTGGTACCCTCACCAAAACGCGTCACTTATCGACCCTTAAAAGATATAGACTTGGTTCAATTTGGCAATGATGTTGAGAAAATTCCTTGGGACAGTGTTGCGTCTGCGGCTGACCTGAACGAGATGGTGGCTATTTTTTCTAATTTTATTACAGTGATATTTGATGCCCATGCTCCGACTAAGACGGTTTTGATTAGGGATCGTTCGCACCCATGGATCACCGACAATGTTAAGTGCATGATTGGACTTAGAAATAAGGCTCATATCAGGTACTACAAGACGAGAGAAGGTTCACATCGGGAGTACTACAAACAATTGAAGAAGCTAGTTGTATCAGCAATTGATCATGAAAAACAAGCTTACTTTAAGTATCACGTGAATAAGCATATAAAAAATCCAAGTATCTTATGGAAAAACTTAAAACAAAAAGTACTACCTCCTCAGCCTGAGATAGATCTTCCTTCCAATCTTTGCTGTGCGGAGGAAATAAATTCTCAATTCCTGAACTTGCCAGGTACAAATAACGTTGAGATATCGTTATTAACATACTACGAGCATCACAGGGTTGGACCATCAATATTCAGTCTCAAAAATATCAGCCCTGAGGATGTATTGCGTATCATCAGCAAACTGAAGTCAAATGCCCAGGGTACTGATATGATTACTTTAGATATGGTCCTGTTGACGTTGCCGTCTTCTTTGGATGCGATAACTTTAATCGTAAATACGTCGATTGCTACATCAACATTTCCTGAGCTTTGGAAAACTGCAATTGTGCGGCCTCTTCCGAAGAAGACAAATCCTGAAACATTCAAGGATCTCCGGCCGATCAGTATTTTGCCTTGTTTATCCAAAGTGCTAGAGAAGGCTGTGTGTCAGCAGTTGACGGATTACTTAGAATCCAATAATATTCTTCCAGTCTCGCAGTCGGGTTTTCGGAGAAATCGCAGTACAGCCACGGCTCTTATTGACGTCACAAGCAATATATTGGAGGCTCAGGACGAGGGAATGGGGACTTTACTGGTTCTACTTGACTTCTCTCGTGCCTTTGACACGGTGAACGTTTCGCTCTTATTATCTAAACTAGCCTACTATGGTCTTGATGACCGGGCGCTGAGGTGGTTTGACAGTTATCTGCGTGCTCGTTTTCAATATGTGAAGCTTACAAAGTCCAATGGTTCACAATCTTCTTCCGAATCGTCTGCCGTTAATAGAGGCGTCCCACAGGGCTCCATTTTGGGACCTTTACTCTTCATTATCTACAGTGCAGACATAGTGCGCTGCATTAAGAACTGTAAATATCACATGTATGCAGACGATCTGCAATTGTACTTGTCGTGTAAGCCTGGAGAAACTGAATTGGCCGTGGAGAGGTTAAATAAAGACCTAGAAAGAATAAGCCGGTGGTCGGAACGTAATTCGTTGATGCTTAATCCAACCAAGTCTAAGTTTTTAGTATTGGGCTCAAAACACCAGGTAGCTAAAATTAGCTCTAGAAGACCACAGATCGCTATGAGGGGTGCGGTTATTTCTTGTGTCTCAGAGGCTCGCAATTTAGGTCTTTTAATGGACTCTGAACTACGTTTTGAATCCCATATAAAAGAGGTGGCTCGCAATTGTTTTTACCGCTTAAAAACCTTGTACAAAATACGTAAGTTTCTTAGCACTAGTCTCCGCATAAGCTTAACTGAATCACTTGTTCTTTCAAAATTTAATTATGCTGATACCGTATATGGTCCACGGTTACTATCGAGAACCAAAGCTTTGATACAGCGAGTTCAGAATGCTTGTACAAGGTTTTGTTTCAACATTCCTCCGAGAAGCCACATCTCTCCGTATATAAACCGCGCTAATATTTTAAACATGTCTTCCCGCCGGTACATCCATCTAGCCACTCTATTATTTGGCGTTATAAAAAGCCGTAAGCCACCTTATTTGTTGGAAAAGCTCATTTGGTCATCCCGTTCTCGCACTGGTCGCCTTGCCATGCAGGCTCACAAGACAAATGCTTTTCAGGGTAGTTTTAAATATGCCGCTGCTAAGATTTGGAACAATCTTCCCCCACCAATTCGTCATTCACCGTCTCTTTACAGCTTCCGTAAAATTCTAAGAGAAATCACCTTGGAGCAACAACTGAGCGGCATTACAGACTACCTTTTATAGATCCCTGGTTACATCTGAGGCTATCATTATTATATTTTTTATTTTTTTATTGTGAATATATTTACATTGCCACTTAACTGCGTTTATATATACATTATTTTTATTTTTATTTTTATATCCACATCACTACCATATATCTTGTATCTTCACTCTATATATATGTACTACACGACGTATTTCTACACAACACACTATCACCTTCAGCTTTGTTATGCTTAGCTCCTCCCTTGACATGGGTCCAGCAGAATACCAGCGTTGAGGCATCAGCCACAACATTAAGCTGAGCTGATCAGCCCATTCGGCTTTTAGTGTATTTATTTATTTCTGCTTGTTTTTGTTTATTTTATTGTTGTTACTTGTATATTGAGAAAATGTAACTCTTTATTTTTTTTTGTAATTTTAAGTTTATTTTAACTTTTGTATTATATATTTTTTTTTTAATGTATATTCTGTGTTGAAAAGCCGAATAAATGTTTTATTATTATTATTATTATTATCTCCTTTATTTTTTTATTTTTTCTTAAAACTAGATTTTTAAAATATTTTAAAATAAAAACAATAAAACATTATAAAAACCTAATCCTAGAGTACCACCAGCAGCGGGGCAGGGCCCAAGCTACCGGTGGTCAGGGCTGCAGAGTGAGGAACCTTCTGACAATACGTGCCGTGTCTAGAAGTACTGCCTTTTGCATCTGACCCTTAACCCAACCTTTCAGCGAGAGCCTCTCTAGGTGTTGATCGAGGCTCTTCGCTATCAGACCGTTTGCCGAAACGACTATCGGTACAATAATGGTTGAATCCACATCCCACATGGCGGTAATCTCGTGAGCCAAGTCAAGGTACTTACTGAGCTTGTCCTTCTCGGCTTTCACAAGGTTCTCATCATGAGGTATGGTGATATCTACCAGTATTGCCCGGCGCTGGGATCGGTCGACCACCACGATATCAGGTTTATTGGCGACAATAGTCCTGTCCGTAATGATAGAGCGATCCCAGTAAAGCGTTGCATGACCATTTTCGAGTACTGGCGCAGGTGCGTACTTATAGTACGGCACTTCCGATTCAACAAGGCCATATCCAAGAGCAAGTTGCTGGTGAATTATTCTGGCTACTTGGTTGTGTCTGTGCAAATATATATATATATTATTATTATTATTATTTTGATGTCTATCCTAATCTAAACTATATTACTAGACTCTTTTGTAAAATTGCATTTCATAACAAAATATATAAAATTTGTTTCGTAATTATTATTCATCTTGTTGCAAGAGTTATAAAAAGCATGTGGCTACAAAACGGCTTTTCAGTTTTCCAATACATAAATAAATAAATATATGAACATGTCGAAGGAGAATAGAAATGATACTAGCTATCCTGCCGGGATTGTGTACGCATTTTAGTCTAAAGTCGAGCTGGGCACTAGCAAATTAGGTTCAACCTTTTTATTACGCTTATTTATACATTCGAAAATACTGAAACACTTTGTTAAAAGTAGTACAACATGCAAACTAAGCCACAAACAGAGTAACATCGAAATCTATGTCACCTATAACTAAAAGCAGTGCGCAAACAACACGCACCTAAATAAGGAAACGTTCGCCGATCTGCGTTTTAGACACGTCTCCAGCGTTAAATTAACGTTACCCCCTAGTCGGGGGATCTTTACGACGCTGTCGCAACGAGAAACGCAGCGTATTCATTTGCGGGCACCGAGCTACCGAAACTAGCGAGCCTGGAGACACCAAGACTAGTGGATAGTAGACTAGCGAGACTAGTAAGCCTTCTAGTGCTTCCCAAGAACACGTGCGGGAGTTTATTGATCCCACCGGGAGCGGGGGATATTTGCAATCTGTATTACAAACATGTGCCAAGGAGCGCGAATTGTGCAATAAAAATAACGGGCCAAGTGTGAGGTGCGACTGTGACACACAGAAACCGAGACGCGCCGCTTTTACACCGGAACGAACATTCGGATATATTTGCGAATCATTTATAAATCAAACATGTAACTTTCAGTCAGCTAGTAGTCTCTACGAAGGAAGTTTAGTTTGTGGTGCAGTCAAAAAGTAATACCTAATATAAAATGATTAAAAGCGTTTCAGAAATACTTATAAATAGTTTTGAGTTAAGTAAACATACGTAATTACATTAAGTTACCTGAGCTACATCTATGCTTTAAAACTAAAGATTACACTTTTGATAATGCAACTAATATGTTTACAGTTCACGTATTTTAGTTGCATTAGATGTTTAACGAATAGTAAATTTAATTCTACAAACTCTAGCAGCCAACCAACCAACTATTACCACTAAAACATATTTTCCTCCGAGTGAACATAGAATTTCTCATGTATCAGAGAATCGATAAGAACACCTCAGTTCGGTGTGAGCGTCGAACCAAAGACGGTATCCAAATCGCGATAACATCGTATGTAGTGTAAAACGACTGGCAGAGCACGCGGCGGCCTCTGCCAAATTATTAACATAAACACCAGGAAGAGACTGGTTATCAGCTATATTGACTGTCATAATTTCCTCGCTGCACTTCAAGCGAAATACTTCAATGTGTTGTTCTTACAATTCACTTCGTCCTACGGAAGGCATGTAAAGCCGTTGGTCCCGGCTGCATTAGCAGTCGTCAACTGCCAATCCACACTGGGCCCGCATGGTGGTTTATGACCCGTTCTCCCTATTGTTTACATCTATGGGGATATCCTCACTGCTGAGGCACTCGTACATAAAATTAGCTGATGATGATGATAATGATGATAATGATGATAATGATGATGATGATGATGATGATGATAATGACTGTCGTTCTCATTATATACATCAAAAGATTGTGATACATGTGATACTTTCTAAATATCTCCAGGAAAATACCTCGGTCATACAAACTCAAAAGTTGTCCAAATATGTGGTTGGATTATGATGTTTTATTAACCTATCATAAGTTAAGTCATGTTAATTAATACATTCGAAAAATATCTTTCTAAACTCCACAAGTCCACAATGTCATCTTTTTGTTGAAATTTTCCACTACATTTCCGGTCCTAGCAGCACTAAACTCTACCTTAATCACCATTAAAAAAGAATAGTATTCAAAATAAAAAATATATGATAATAAATTTGTACCTGCAGATTGTTATTCGAATTCGAACCCAGACATGAAATGCTTGCTACCCATGTCAATAACATACTCTGCTCCAATGAAGCTAATTAATTGTTGAGCATCACACAAAAATCACTCAATTTGTTTTCGAAAATCATTGCAAAATTAATTTAAAACTTGATATTCATAAGAAACCTTATTGAAGAGCTCATAAATAAAAATTAATTACACAGAAGTGAGTTCAAACAAATCAATCAAAGCCTATTACAGCTACTCTACAATGCGGAGGCAACGCGATCGACATATACACGTACATACGTATATATGCGAAGCCGGGTGTGTTCAGAACACGACTGCCTCAGGGCGTACTGGAAATAATTGCCCCAATCTTATTGCAGAAAAGTGATACCTTTGCAAATGAAACAGATGTCTTCGGGGTACGAGTTAAAGTTACGTTTAAATGGGACTGATGTAAAGAAGGTAACGAAGACGTTTTATTAGAAAAGACATTGTTGCACAATTTAAAAATTGTTTCAATTGTACGGTCGATATATAAAATTGAGAGCATTTACGTGACATAATTTTTGTTGGAAAGGAATTTGAAATATAACAAAGTGTTGAGACTATTCCACGAGCGGGATTCGAATCCAATTATGCTATCGACCCCATCATAGTTGGTAGTAATTTGTACGCAACAAAATTGGCGTAAAATTATATGTAAAAAGAAATTTTCAAAAAACTCAAATTTGATTTATTATCAAAATAATGGGGCCCTCGATGGTTTGTCGTCATAGTAGTCAACAAGAACACAAGTACGTAATCAAAAATACAATTAACTGATGATATTTACGAAGCTACTTTACGTCCAGGTTTGTTATTGGGGTTGGTGGATAGCCAACACTGAAGATTTAATCTTGGACAATGTCATAAAAACACGATATAGCGTTCGTAGCAAGTATGTAATTGGCATCTATCTGGCTCGGAATTGAAGTGAACCTAAATTATTACATTTCTTATTTGACACCAAGCATACAATTTGGGCAGCTATTGAGATGTAACATGTTTATGATCTATTTAGTTAAGCGTTGGAGGTTGCAGAACAAGTAGGAATTCAGTACATTATGAAAATAAAAGATCACTAGAATTACTATACTAAACTGCTGAATAATGTTGACAACGAGAATTAAACCCATGGTGATAAAAAATCGACAGGTTGTGATGATCGCGAAGCTCAAAAAAAGCGTATAGGTTAGGTACCCATTCAACTTCTGATTTAAATAAAAATACAAAAAATAAGCTTGAGACCTTATTTAGCGTTTGCTACAATAATGTTTGTACCACTCAAAAAAACTTGCTGTCACTCCACTTTCAACATACCCTTGTCTTTAATATTTAACGGTCGAAATTGAGTGGCATTTCAAAGTGTCAAGTCGTACCGTACCGTACCGTCCAGAAAATAAGGAAAGATCAGAAAGTAAGCTTAACCAAAAGCAAAAACAAACTTGTAAAAAAAACCAAGTCTCGCAACTCCGTTCTTCATAGTGAACAAAATGATTTATTTTCATGTTTATTATTGTCTGATTAGTAAATTCTTGGCCGGCTTACCTTCGCCGTATTTCGATCCCTCGCTACTGGTACATAGTCCTACGTTTTTCCTTTCCGGTACCATCTAGGTACCTATCTACACCTATTATTCCATTGTATTATACATAAACAGGTACACTGATTCATTAACTGCAAATGTAAATTTGTAATCCTATACATTTATATGGGATTACGAAGTTATTTATGCAGTTGGTGCATCTAGAAAACTGGACCGAAATTGCAAAATATTTTAGTTTTCCCTTGATTTATACACTAAACACTAATTGTATTCTAAATATTAAGCTTCTATGTCTGCTAGAAGTGCCTCAGAATTTTGATGATCGGTCAGTCAGTCAGTGAGTGAGTGACAAAATTAAGAAACTTTGACTAATTATAATTCTTAAACTATTGGTTCAAATTGAATTAAATTTGAAATATACCGTGTTTATACAATGCCTGCTTGGTTACTGAAAATGCAGGCTTCTAGTTTTATACACAACGAAGTTATTGGGGGTTGAAAATGGCCTGAACTGTTTCGAGAAAAGGATGGTACGGCCGTGCCGCTTTTTAGCTCGACTTGGCGGGGGCACTGCCGTGCCCCTAGATACATACCGCCCTAGAGCAACGCACACATAGACCCTTTCACGGACACGGAATCTTGGACTATCTCTAAACAGTCCGCGCGCAGCTGCTACGAGATTCTGTGTCCGTGAAAGGTTGTCTATGTGTGCGTTTGTATGAAGCTTACCTTCTGCAGTGTCCTTATTTTGTGTAACCGTGCAGTGTAGTGTACGTAACACCCCTTCAATTTGTATTAAATATTCACTCATCGGTATAGCCACTGACTGTTACGTATGGGCCCACAATAACGCTAACCGGCACTAGCATTACAAACCATATCATCGAGCAATAAAGTTCAAGCTTCAATATCAATTGAAGCAAATTCATATGAGCCAAGTTCTCACGTTCACTTAGCTGGACTTGATACATTACGCAAAACAGAATTATAAGTCCTTTCTTTAAAATTACAGCGTTATGACATTTAGCATTTTGATATATCTTAGCCGCATGGAACCGTGCTTATTATTTCTGCTCAGTAGTTGCCTTTGTTATCATAGAAAACAAGTTATATAAAAGCTTGTAAAAAAAGGAAAATAACGCGAGCAGGCATTTATGCAAAGCAGTTTAATTATGCGTTAATAAACATACAAGCAGCTCAACAATAGAATGGGAATCTTTTTATTGTCGCTTCTCCGTTTACATTCGATATGGTATTATTCACTTTAATGCTTTCACGTACCTGTGGTATTTTTCACTTTAATGCTTTCATGTCATGGCCTCTTTCCTCATTAAAATGCAAATATAATTGTTATGTAAAAACCAGTGGAGGTTTTAGAGAGGAATTAAAATATTCGCTCAGATCTGTTTCACAATGTTTATTTTAAATTTCTTGGAAGCGGAATAACTGCCTGGATTTAGTGCAGCTGGAATTTTATCGTATTTCCTTTAAAGAGAAATCTCTCTATATGTTTTTTCAGACTATGCACTTTGAGACTGAATCGTGCTTCTAACAGGTTTTAACTATTAAATGATTCTTGTTATAATTAAGGACATCTTGTCCTCATTCCGTCATTTCCAATGACAGATTATAATAAATGAATAGTTCGTTTTCATGTCAAGCTGTCTTTATTCCAGCAACCGGTGCGGTGTCAGTGCAAAGATTGCATAAAGTAACATCTTTATACAGTTTCGAACTGCCATAAACAACTTTCTGTGTAGTAAAGCTTACGTACTTATAGTGGTTTAAGCGTTTGTGCAGTTTCAACAGACGGGTCCAAGTTTGCTGCCTTGGAAGACCCTTGTTGCACTTTATAGAGCCAGTGAAAAACTTTTGCACGTCGAGTTTTATATCATCTTCATAATACACTTCATTCAATCTTTGTATTAGACAGATCTTTCTGTCTTAGGAAGCTTAAATATTAACAGCAGAAGTGCTCGTCTCCGCTTCTTCGCTACTTTCAAAAGTAATGATTCATACTCTTTAGGTATTATATTATATGTATATATGATCCCAAGGTAAGTAGCTAAAGCACTCGTTATATGGAAATCAGAAACAACGACGGTACCACAACCACCCAGATCTGACACAATATTGAAAAGTTCATTTTCGCCATTGACCCGACCGGGAACCGAACGCGTGACCTCGGAGTTAGCGCTGCCCAAAGTCCGGTGTGCAAGCAACTTGGCTACGGAGATCGTCAAATATCTAAATGTCTGTATAGAATAAAGAACCGATTTTTCTCTAATAGCATACAATTTCGAATTTCAACTCTTTTATGGTTATGATTAAAAATGTGAGTGAAAAACGCAAAATTTGTTAAACTGCGACCAATTATTGATATAGAATAAGTGTTTTTAAGAAGCTTTTATTTATATAGACATATTTATCTCTAAAAAAAAGTGAAAGGGACCTTTCATGTGAATGTAAAAAGGAAGCGATGTAAAAAGGTCTACGCGTTATCTCGATAAAATATCTACGAGCTGAAAAGTGAACTCGCGTTATTTCAGTACACACGCATGCATATCAGACTATCACAAACTGTCAACTTTCCTCAACAGACTTTGAACTTTATGTATTAAACATAGGGTTGAAAATGTATTGAACAAGTTGACAGTTTTGGATAGATTGATGTGCGGCGTCTGTACATCCCGGGTAGAGCGACGCGACGGACGACGCACCATAAAGGCTTTCATAATTTTGAGTGCGTGATCTCAAAAATGAGTTCTCATAAATTCTTCCTCAAAAACGAAACCTTTCAGGTCACACCGCTATATGTGATACAGGGTGGGGAAAGTGCGTCCGCGTAGTCATGCATTCAGCCGTTTACGTACAAGCCGGGTTGTAAATGACATGTATTTCATATTGACATTTAAATTCGTCTTTGTTTTTAGATTTTAATTTTAATTAAAAATTTTAAATTTTGTTTTGTGTTTTGAATTATTGTGATTATACTTATAATTATTTGACCTCTGTTAATGTATAGTAATTTCTATTGTTCTCCTAATTATTTTATTATTTTCGTATGCCAATAAGGATGGTCACAGTGAAACCTTATAATCAATACAATTAGACCTAATTACTTATCTGTGAATCACGGATAAATAATTTGAATTTGAATTTGAATTTGAAACTATAACAACTACTTTGCAGACAAGTATTTTTTTGATCGTGTTGAATATACGAGTATACAAGGTAACAATCGTTAAGTGTGGTGGCTAGGCGATTATTCCGTAAATGTAAGAATATAATATGATATTGCAACTTTAAACTGATATCGTAAGTAACCTAATGAATAAACTACGAAGTAGGTAAGAGACAAGACGCAATTATCCGAAATTCCCTTATGATCACAGGAATCAAGCTTAAAAAATAATAATAAGAAACCATTTATTTCAGACCATATTTGACAATTCCATATTGATGTGTTGATCATAACGCGATTACAGTCGCGAGCTACGTATGGCTACCTACTCTCTAACAAATGAATCAATAAGAAAATGGGAAATAATTTATTTGTATTACAAAATGAATTGTTGTAACGCAAAATTATTATTTGATCAGCAGAATTATACAATCGGTCAGCATAAGAAATCCTTACTGTAGGTTAGGTTAAGTTAAATTATTTTTCCCAAGCGAAGCGCAGCGTAGCGAGGGCCAGTCACGGAAGGGGGGAGCGGCATAAGACTGCTCTTCGGAATGATATAAGTTGCAGACTGATTTAGAAATGTTTGCTGACCATAAGTTGCTGCCCAACTAGCTGTTTTAGCTAACTGAGTACTTTTTATTGCTAACAAAATACGAATACTTTGCTAACCGTTTAAATAACACCCTAAGAAAATTGTCATTGTTACTGTTCGGTACTAATCGTAGATCCACCCTGTACGGTTTGTTAGCATCACTTTGCCCACGTGACAAAGGAAAGGTCTCCTGTTCCGCCACTAATAAAAAATACTGGCGACATGTTTGCACAAGTAATGCTCGAGTCAACAAACGGAGAGTTGCGTACCGCAGGGCCCAAGCTATCCGGGGGAGTGAGCAGCTTTTTTTCCATCATTTTTCGTAACGAAATGGACAGACAAACACAATGTCCGATGCACGCGTCCTTGGCACAAAATAAAGAGACTGCAGAAGGTAAGCTGTATACAAACGCACTCGTGCAACGCACACATAGACAACCTCTCACGGACACAGAATCTCGCAACAGCTGCGCTCGGACTGTTCCGAGATCGATGTCTGTGCAGGGGTCTATTTGTAAGTTGCACGGGCGCGGTATGTATTAAGTTTACCCTCTCATCATCAGCAGCAGCATCATCATCATCATCATCATCATCATCATCATCATCATCATCATCATCATCATCATCATCATCATCATCATCATTATCATCATCGCCATCATCATTATCATCATCATCATCAGCTCATTTTATGTCCCCACTGCTGGGGCACGAGCCTTCCCTTCCCACCACGCGGGCCCAGTGCGGGTTGGTGGTGGTTAAAGCTTACCCTCTGGGTCCTAATTACTCTATGTCCTTGGTGATAACTGGAACGGTGACACAGCCGTGTCGCTAGGGGGTTACCACGAGCTCTTATAGCAGTATTATTGCAGTTGTGAAAACGAGACGCGTGTAGCGGCAAATATACATGCGTCTGTTTTCCACAACTACAATAATACTGCTATAAGAGCACATAGTCAAGGGCATGTGTTTTTTATGGGGTATTATCTAATGTAACTGTGCTTTATAACAGTAATATTAGCTTGCCTTGAGCTATGTGGCGACGTTTACAGTGAATCACCGTTTGATTGTCCTGAAAAATATTCACAAATTCATTTTTAATTACCTTAAATTGAAAGAATAACATGATAACATCTCATATACAACAACCGATGTTATGCATTTCATTAAAATTATAGTAAACGTTAATTAATATATTACAAATAAACAATCTACCCAAGGATTCCTCGAACAGATGCGGGGACATCGATTTTTCGTCGCAGTCAAAATTTATTCACCCGTACGCAGTACTTCCACAAAATACTCCGCCGTCGGCTGTGCGCTATTGAAATTTCCGAACTCTCATTGAATACTCGGAGGCAAGAAGTGCATTGCTCTTTTTTTTTCTTGCCATATGACTGGTCACAGTCCCAACCGTGACAGCCAGCGTAGTACCGCGAAAAAGTCAAACGCAGTTGCAACCAACCGAGATCAGGCAAAAAAAGGGCAATTGAAAGGCGGACACTCGCTCCGGCCAGCAGCGTCCGATGTTTTCAGAATGCCTCGAATAACATACAGCGAGATGGGAAAATTAAAGAAGGATATTGCAGCATTCATCTCTTCCTCTCGCTTCAACGCGTATTAGTCGCGACAGAGACAAATCGACAAGTCAAATTTTATAGACGTTGTTTTTCACAAGCCTTGATTGTTTCTTCTGAGGCTTAAGGACGGAGTCATTTGTCTTCCGCGTTGCGTCTCTATAGCAGCAATTTGCGAAAACATATAAAGTGATCGTCAATGAAAGGAGGAAAGATATAAAAGAGCAAATAGAAACGTTTAGTCACGGCTTGACGTCGAGTGATTTGTAGCGCAAAGTTCTTCTAGTGACTCCCAAGTAATAAAGGCCCCTTATTTATCCGACGTATAATAATAGCATCAATTATATTCTTCATTAACTCCTCAGGCTCCTAAACGTCACACCATTAAGTTTTATGTGCACAGTTTCAGACGAAAATTAAGTAACTTTCATAAACTAACACCGATGCATCAAAGCTTCAAGCGATATGCGATATTCCCGGGAAACGTTGCATGGCAAATTGTGATTCAGTGAGCGAAGCGCACGTCAGTTCCAAAACACACCACTAAAAACTAGTACATATGAAAACTGCAGCAGCCGCATTTATAAAGCTGTACGTTTTGCGGGAGGGCTTAAATTACGCTTATTTCATATGCAACATAATCCCCTCGAAATAACTGAAAAGCGACTTTGATTTCGTAGAACATTGCAGTAATAATTTCACGTGAAATGGAATATCTGTTTCGCTGACGCGAACAGTTTGCGAGAGTTATTAAGGGTCTCCCGACTCCCGAGAGGAGCTCTCCGATTATTTCCCACCAAAAGATTTCCCATGATAAGACTCGATTGATGAAGCACTTCACGCACTTGATTATTTTATTAACCATGAGTCGTGCTATATCATGCAATACATTCTTGTGAGGTCGGTCTAATGCATTTTGAACGTTATTCTTTCGATAAGGAAGATATGAAATATTGTATCAATTGAACGTTATTGGCTTCGGGGCGATATACTTCGGGCCGATCGTTAAAACGTTACAAGAGTCACAAATACCCGAGAAAATATGAATTCACCTGGAAACAATAACCATCGAGCGGGTCGCCCGGTGTTATTTATATTGCGTTCATAATTCCTATACCGGCGGAATTTATTAGGGCAAATTAATTTGGCGGGCGAGCCCCAGTAATCCGGCCACATCTGCGCTGCTCCCGAATTACACTTCATAATATTGATATTAAAAACATTCACGAACGCCCGCGAGCTTAATAACTAGTGATACAAACTGTAATAACAGTTATGCAGCCTCAGAACTTGGTAACGAGGGTGATAATGTTAGAGGGTTGAGAGTTTTAATTATTAGTTAGTAGGAGAATGTTATTTCTGATTGCAAACGAGTTATCTAAGATACATTTACAGAACACAATAATAAATATTATTTTAGCAAAGTTAGAAATAACATAGGCGGTACATGTAGACAAGATTTCAACAGAATTTGAAATCAGTAACCATAAAAGTTTGGGTACGAGCTTATAGTTACGTAGACATTACAATAGTTTCTTATTATTAAATAACTACTATTAAGTAGAAAATACACAGGCAGTAAAAGTGAAATAACTAGGAGTGTCTATAAATAAACAAGTTTTATTGTGTGATTACAGAGGATCGTAAAAAAATTCAATTTGCTCGCGTTCAGACATCTGTACTGAGATGCTTAAAATGCTATCCATTTTATTCCGTCAACTTTATATTTTTAATTAAATTTCTATTTTTGTATTTGCGTGCAGTAGTTTTGCAATGAAGCGGGGTTCGAGAACAACATTTCTTCAAGAAATGGAGGACACCTACCGGAAAAATGATTAGCGAGAAAATCGAGACAGACATTTAGCTTTGTAACAAATCTTTACTTTTAATTTCTCTGGAAACAGCATCCAGTAACAACAACAGATTGATTTTTCTTTTTCAAAAGACTCTACATTCCTAACGTTTTACAATTTCTTGCTGAAGAAGAAACATAATATCTCAATGGTAACAGTATCAATAACATCAATGAGATTCAAACGAATGCTTGAAAGCATTACACAGTCACAATAGTAGGTTATTAAGACAAGCTGCATCTAACGTCGAAACCCGAGATAATGCTCTGTGCATTCAATCGAAAATCTATAATGGCATATTCGCTCGTACGAGTATGACGAGCACAAACAGTAACGTAATCGAACATGTCGTTGTTAGTTGACGTTTTGGCAAGCGCGTTAGGAGCATTCGGCAGGATCGAGTAAACACCGATCATTGCAGCTCTCAACTTCAATGTTACTGGGTAATATTTCAAGACTTTCAAGACCCTTCATATAGTTTTCACAACGTCAGATACTCGTATAATTTCAGATTATATATTTTTTAATTTCGGTTTTTGTTATTTTCATAGGATCGAGGCAAATGGCATGATGATGATGATGATGATGATGATGATGACGGTTTTTATCTGTTTGATTAAAGTAACTAATAAAAGTTGATGGATGGCGGTCTACTACTGTGCGTTTTTCACGAAACTTCTTGCCTTGAACTACAGTGTTGTGGAACCAGCTCTCGGCGGCGATATTTCCGGACCGCTACGACCTCAGAATCTTCAAGAAACGAGCCTATTCCTTCCTTAAAGGCCGGAAACGCGTCTGCGACTCCTCTGGTTTTGCGGGCGGCGGTGATTACTTTCCATCAGGTGACCCGCCTGCTCGTTTGCCTCCTTCTTTTATAAAAAAAAAAGTTTCTGCTTCAAGTATTTGAGTCAATATCTTGAAACTTTTTTCTGTGTAATTTTTAATTTCAGTATTTGAATAACCAAAAGACTCGCACGTCTATAACAATCCATGTGAAAAGTCAACATCCTCTGACTCAGGGTACATGCATCACAATATATTCCTGTTTACAGTGATGACCAGCACATTCGTAGCAAATGGAACCTTTTTAGCAGATGGCAATCAGTAAGGACGTCGCTCACTATCGGATCGGACGCACCCTCGTCAACCATGTCAGGATCACCTCATTATGCCGACCTCTTCCTTATAGGTGGACTAAGTTGTTCTTTACATACTGAGCCAGACTATTATTTGCAATCATCCAAGCAACATCTAGGCCTTTTGAATAGAAAAGAAAAAACGACAAAGAAATTGGGATAAGTTATTGTTGCCAATGCCAAACTTTGCTTTGCATTTGATGACGGTTAATGACACAGAGACAGGCAGGGATAAGCATAGGGACCGTACGTAGTCGATTTGTATCTTGAACAAAGAACCAAGCGTTTTACATCACCTTTTTAAGGCGTTACCAAACCATTAAAGTTTAACTAAGCAATGACTTTACGAAAATGTGAATCAAGTCGTCGTCAATGTTTTACATGGTTGATGATTATGAGTATTAAGGTATTAAGCCTACAGTGAGTTTTGGAGTTGGGTAAAAAGTAAATGTAACAAACTTTATACGCTATAGCAAATCTAGAGAAATATTCTTAATAGTGACCCAAACAAAATCGGTCCTATTAATAATTGCTAGTGGTAATACTTATAGTGCTTTACAAATAAACAAAGAATAAGCTCCGAATAGATGTTTTGTTTCTGTCATGTAAACGTCATATCAAAGAGAGTAAAAGAGACAAAACACGGAATAACTATTCGAATCTTATTCTTTGTAAGGCACATAAAGTACACATACATTTTATCTTTCAGCATTCCCAACTATGCCAAATCTCATACTCATATTATGTGCTTGCAAAGTTTTTTCTTCACGTTTTAATATATAGATTTCAAAGAACAAGAGAATCTGCTTATTCCTTACGATAAAAGGATGCGGAGTGGTCGCAACTAGTTTTTGCCGCGAGCCATGTGGCGTATACGCGTCATGTTTTTCTGAAGCCTGTCAGTTTATTCGCGTTGCACTGGAGGCACAAGTCGCTACTAATTACAGGCACTACCTCCATGTAGGCTGGGCAAATGGTCTGAACGTGACTTTTGAAGCACGACTCGCATAGACCCTTCGTAAGTTTTGAATTTTGATCCCATTGAAATCTGGCGCGTCACTTTATGATTCTATCGAAGCATCGTCTTGGGTCACTCCGCTGAATATAGCAATGACACAGGTTGTTGAACAACTGTTTTAACAGATCAACAGTATAATTGTTTTTAATTGCTTCAAGACGCAATGTTACATGTTTTTCTGTTCCTCTTATTAAAGGAGTCAATAAAGCTACAAAAATGTAAACTGTGGCTATAGTTTTTTAAGGGGAATACTAACACAAAACAATATGTTTGATTTCGCTCTTTATAAATAAATCTGTCGGCATAGTTGCTTCAAGGATGACGAAGATGTTGAAAGGGACCTTAGAACGTTGTCAGCGTTTGTGGTTATACGTTGATTAAATGATGTTATGATAACTATCTTCAGAGCTTATCGCAGTACTTTCTACACGTGCAGTCATTGCGATAAATTTGCCCGTAAGTCAGGGTGATGTTGGTCCCTAGTCTTGTATCACATCGGGGATATTCAGAGAAGGGTGGGTCGACTACTACTATGCGAAAATGCAAAAGCGGTGCTCCCTTATAGGCAGGGGTTACCAATTGAATTTTAAGCAAAATTGCGAAAAGGCTGGATCATCCTAAACTTTTGTTGGACATAGGCCTTTCCTTATGTAAGCGACTAAGCCCGAACTTCAACTCATCTCATCCCCGACCCAATGCTGCTAGCCACTTTGTCGCTCTAGATCGCTGAAGGGCGTCCTACACTACTTTTAAATGGGCTAGATAGATAGAAAGATAACAACCTTTATTGCTCACACTATACACAGTTGAATGCTAGAATGCAAATCACTGCTGCATAACATCAACTGGTCAGGAGTGGATCTGAACGTACTGACGACGGAATGATGTTGAATGGATACTCGTAGTGACAGTATTAACATTTTGATTAGTATTTGAATAGTCACGAAAATCGAGTCTATTGTAATTTGTAACAAAAAAGATAAATTTGTCATATTTTTTGTTGACTGCTAAAATAGTACAGAGCAGTTCAGCTGCAACCAGACAACAGTGCAGTTATCAAACAAGAACGATAACAAGCATGGACTGATATAAACTGACGGCGTTGTTGCAAACATACGTAGCGTCACATACACATTGAACTGTGTTTCAAGCGGAGCAAGGTGCAATATTCATCAACCTCTTCTCGATACGTGTTTGCACTACACTTGTCAATTAGAGTGAAAAATGGGGATGGGAACAGCCGAGTGGGACAGTGGTGGAACGTCAACCGAATACCGACTTAAAATCTATTCGGAAAAGACGCAGTTCTGTTTGGTGCGACGAGACTGTGGAGCCCTCAGCGTAATGCCACTGTGCTATAAAGAAAATGGAATGACACAAAATTCTATGAAATAATAACTCGCTCATACTAATTTAAAAAACTTCGCGTTGCCTTTACTTATTTAACCGTACATATTGCTGTACGTACGTAATATGCTTTTTAAAACTATTTTCTGTTTTGACAATGCAATTTCTATACTTATTGTAATTTGGGATACAATTCTTAAGCATAGTGCATATGTTTCTTGTTTCTATGTGTATACTTTTACATTTGCTAGGCTGAGGTTACTCATTGCCTCATTATTTAGCTTAATTAAGCTCCTAATTAGGAGGCGTACTTACGCCTGGATATCAGACTACCACCAACATGTCACCTCAATAGACTTTGAATTTTATGCCTTACTAATATGGTTTCTTTTTATATTTACAGGTGTGCCTTGATCTCACCTGATGTTAGGTGATGATAAGGCCAATTGGTGGAAGCGCACCTTACCCGGGATCTTCAACTAGTGAGGCACTGGCTATCTTATCTCTAGCTGCCGGAACCTACAGACATTGATGTTATGGCGACATTTTTAGATAAGATGGTGGTAGCTAGCCAGGCGGACAAACAAGTCCTATCACCAACCAAACCGAGTAAACAAAGATATACCCCGCTGGGAATCGAACCCGGGATCTCTGGGTCTAAACCGGTGGTCTTAACCACTAGACCACAGAGGCGGTTGAAAATTTATTGAAGAAAATTGTCAGTTTTGGATGTGTAGGCGTCTGTACTTAATTTAGTACCTACTGAAAATTTATTGCCAACCATTCCTCTTCCATATAAACTTAAACCATACCACATCTCACACTCCTCAGTGCATGCAATGTGCTTAAAAAGGGGCAAGAAGTTTTCGCTTCACGTATCAATGTATTGGGTCCTTACCTATGAAATTGACTTTTTTTTTCACACTTATTAATAGGTGTTACTTCTAAACGTCAATACCGGTTGTTAATATTATTACGAGTATACACCTTTAATTAGGACTATGTTAGGCTTTAGGAATAACAATAATTATCCATTTTGCGTCTTTATCGCCCAATTTTTTTTTTAAATTGACTTCTTTTTTTTCTCGCGGAATTGATCTTTTGTTTCATTGTAGCTTTGAAGGGACTTGATTTTTTTTCTTTTTAATGTCTGCTATATTTTGCTATTGAACCAAACACACTACTCTACAATTTTTATAGTGTTAACATAAATAGATGCTAAGAAAATTAAAAAACGTTGGTATGAAAAATATAATTTTATAAAAAATCTTCATACAAAACTTCAACTTCATAGGTAAGGACCTAATATAAATAACTACTGCATTTCTTCTTTTTTTTAATATACCCTATGTTACTCAGCGCTAATGTAGCATTCTAATAGTGAAAGAATTTTTCAAATCGGTCCAGTAGTTTTTGAGTTTATTCGTTGCAATAACACATACATACAAAAATACAAAGCTTTCCTCTTTATAATATTATTACTATAGACAATAGGCTATAGATAATACTTTAGAAGTCAAACAAGTTTATCGTTGAGATACTGTTCAATTTTATAAGTAGTTGAAATGTCTTGTCAGCTGGTTATCGAACTAGGAACCTCTAGGCCTAGGACTGATCAAAGTACCGTACCATCCCACAGAGATATATGTGAAAACGTAAAAATGTATGACGGCACCGTTTACAAATAAAGCCTCATAAATATACAATTTTTAACCCTCAACTATGTATGTAAGACAAGACTATAACTATAGACTTATAAGCCTCCGCCGCCGTACTACAGGTGATGAGGCGATTACGTTACACTCACCACGTGTTGTGTAAGTCGGGCGTTATGTAGTACAAAATAAGGAGACAGCAAAAAGTAAACTTCATACAAACGCGCTAGACATTTAGTCGGCAACAGGCGGACCGCGGTCCGTCTGCGGATCGCAGAAGGGCGAATCTCGGACCGCCAAATCTTGTTAATTATACCTACATTATTTAAAGGCCCGTGTGATGCCGGGCATAAAGAATTGAACCACCCCATCTTAATGTTAGGGTATACGATAAAATAAATTATGTAATACCAAAGCTAAGCAAAAAGATTGCCTGTGCCTTAGGTACCTATCCAAAACAGTCAGGTTAAACATTTACACAAAAACAACGACTTACATAGTAATAGTAAAAAAGGCAATAGAAATTATAAACATTTGTTGCTCTACTTAATTAGCATTATTTCTAACAAGGTCTTATAATTATGTAATGAATGACTAATAGTATATTTTCAGTGTCATCGTATGATTTCCCAGTTAGCCACTGTTGTATTGTTTTTTTATACATTGCTTTATTCATAGAATAAATACATGAGACTTATTTATCTTGTTGTAAAGATAACTTCCCAGATGACAAAAAAATCTTTGAGAGTGTGATCTTTTGAATATTTTGATATTTTGAATCGGTCGGTGGCGCTATCGTAGCGTTCTACGTTCCGTTATACGAATATGTGTTTTGGTAGCGATAAATTGTAAATGGTCGCGATTGCGACTGTCACTTAAAGAACGGTAATAAATACTTATAAAATACAGTGAAAAAATTAAACGCCTACCCGACCCAGCCAGGATTCGTACCGTAAGCGCTGAATGTTGTCGTCACGTCAGCCTTTCCGATAGCATAGCGGTTAGTGCAGCCGCCCGGACTGCGGAAGACCCAGGTTCGATTCCTGGCTGGGTAGAGTAGACGTTTAATATTTTTTCACTATATTTTATAAGTATTTAATTCAGCTTCAATGCAGCAATTAGCACTTAAAATAAAAAAGTAGAACAGTAATAAGCCAGCCGAGCGGTTCCGAGATCCGTGTCCGTGCAAGCTGCTGTGTGCGTTGCGTTACGCAAATGAGGTATGTAAGACAGGTTACCTTCTGCAATCTCTTTATTTTGTGCTATATACCACCGACACCGAGTAACTTTACACCCGCTAGTTGGATGCATGCGGTTTGACTCCTCGGTAATGTAATATAATTGTTGTAACACCCATTGTGCTCTATAAAACGGGCCTGTTTTATTTTAGCACAGAAGCCGTTGCTGCCTTAAGGCGAAGAGTAAGGCACACTACGGCCACCAATTGATAATTTGACAATAACTAACGGACCGGATCTTTTTTTAAACATTGCGTACCGTCCGACAACAGGAAAGCATCCATAATATTTATTTAATAATTGTGCACTACTTTTTGTTGCGTGGTTTATTCACAAAACGGGCTATCGCATTTATTCACAAACAATTGCCACTTTTGGTAATAGCGAAAAGAAACCTCAAAGTAGTGCACAATTACTAAATAATAGATGTTTGCCTAGTGTCGGAAGGTCCGCAATGTTTGAAAAAAAATCCAGTTTAGCAGTTATCAAATTAAATCCATTAGCGGCGCTAGTGTGCCTTACCCTTCGCCTAAAGCGACACACTGAAGAAATGCACCAACTTCGTTCAATACTCGTATAATAGGACTATAAGACGAATATTTATTACATCGAAATTACTATACCAATACTACTTACTAACTACTACTAATTACTATTACTGCAATATAGTTGCTGCATGTTAGGAAAACCTACTTTGGATTACGGGTCTGCAATATTTTAAGTTTGTAACTAAGGAATTATGTCTGGATGGATGGATGGATGGATGAATGAAGGTATTATGTCAATATTAGTCAATTCCCATCATTTGTAGGGATGACATGATTTCAATGATGGATGACTGCCTAGTAATGGAACAGTGTATTAGTTATTACTACAACGAATTACAATGCAACTACTTAACTGGTATATTGCTCCTTGTTTTTATTTTGGTTCAGAATTAACTGTTAATAGAATTAAATACGTATCTATAAAGTTATTAACTCTATTAAAGCAGCGTATGAGCAGCGTACCTACTTATACGTAAACGTAAGGTACAACGATATTTTTTTATAATTACAGACAACTGATAAATGTGTAAGATGTCGGATTGGGTTTTAGCTTAGTTGTATACAAATGAATTTGTTGGGATATTTTTCCAAATGTTTATATTAAATTTTGAAACTAGCATGTGCTCATAATAATGTTTATATTACTGTACTTTTAAATAAAATATAATATTATGTACAGCATGACGCCCGCCCCTCCGTGCTGCGGTCCTTTTGGGACACATTTTTTAATATATTTTTTGTTATATTCTACATAAGTCTATAATGTGTGTTCTAATAAATATATTTCATTTCATTTCGTTTCATTATTTCATAAAATAAATTTCGTCGCCTTCCAAAACTTCAAGAAAGGGTAAGCCCGCTTGCCGGCTCAGTAACATAAAACAAAATAGAAAAACATAAAAAAAGAGAAAAAGAGTTGGTCTTAAGAAAAGCATTTGGATCCACATCGCAGATAACGCAGCCAAATGTGATTATAATGCGTGTCAATTAATCACGGCGCGGCCCACGGGTTACGCACCGCTGCGTGCTGCAACAAAATAAGGAGACCGCAGAAGGCAAGCTTCATACATACCGTGTTCGAACAACGCACGTTCCCACTACGCCGGACCAGCAGATTTGCCGGAAACCGGCCACCGGACAGAGGTGTTCACAATACATCGGATCCCACAAGAAAATCGGACAGTCAAGTACTCACCTGTTAAATTTGGACCTGTGCGCACAATGAATTTACTATTAAATTACTTTGAGGCAGATCTTTCTAGTATGTTGTACATAATTAATATTTCGATTAGGATTTTCTATTGATGACGGGGCGGGCGATGTCAATAGGTTCAAATTTTTCAACTTACACATATATTTCTCCCTTCGTAAAGGCTGCACTTATCATATCGCTTTGTGCTCTGTGACTCGCACTAAGAGACAAGCAAACTCGCGCTGTCATAAGGACCGGCACTTCGCATTGACAAAACGCTCGGTAAAAATGCCGGGCTAGGTATTTTGCCGGACTCGGGATAATGTGAATAGCTTCATATAAATTGTACAGCCACTAGCCCTTCCGGCAGTTTTACCGGCCCGGCAAATCTGCCGGTCCGGTATGTATGAAACTTACCTTCTGCAGTCTCCTTATTTTGTGGTGCGGCGTTGCTTGGCAGTGCCTAGAAATAGTCCTATAGCAATCACACTGCGCTGCGTCTCGCGAGATTAATGTAAGTAGAGGACTAGAGAAAATAACTTTGTATTATCTACTAACTTTGTAGTAATTCCAGAACATTCAACGTATAAATGAGATTGGGTAACAGCTCTTTAAAGCACTAACCTATAAACACTTGACGTAATAAATTAATGACGTCATAGTTTCAATTTCGATACTTTCTATTAAAAATCTATTTTGCTGTTGCTAAAAAGTTTTTATGTCGACTAACCAGTCAACAATTCAATTCACCGTTTGCTTGCTTTTTTTCGGGTGAACTTGCTATCAAGTTATATCACTATTCATCATCATCGCTAGCTGCTTTAGGCTGTTGCCGTCCAGAAAATAAAACGTAGCCGAAATCAAAGGAAGCTATGACACATGTGTGCTGCAGAAGCACCAAAGGGCGAAAGCTCAGTGGCTGATTATGCGTATACGAGTACACTTAAGCTTCAGGGTGCGCAAAGTGTCTGCAGCACGATGAAGGACTACTGTCAGGAATTCATTGCGCTTAAAGGAGGAGAGAGGATGATCCATCCTCGGACTCGGCTCTTCGCGAGCGTACGGGGAGGCGGAGAAGGGGTTACGCCCAGCTCCTGTCACCCCGTAGCGAGGTCTTCTCGCGAGGAGTTTTTGAGGGCACCTTTCTGCTGTTGTTACCTCACGGTGGGCAGGGTGGGCTCTTCAGACAGCATGGGCGGAGGGTCGAAGATTCGCTAGGCGATACCCTAATCACCATCGCTCGCGATTCAGACCCCAGCATTAATGGGTATCCCTTTCTGTATCGCCCCAAAATCCCTGACACGCCTCTCCTATTGGAGCGGGGTAAGGCAGCCGGGTGAGTCCTACATCACCTTACCTCTTTCTAGGTCGACTATGAGTAACGCATTGACCTAGGTAAAAAAAAGAGTGGGTAAAGTGTAATACTTTACGTTACCCGTATTTCCAGCTCAGCAACAAAAGCCGCCATATATTAGTATTAGTACCACGTAAGTAGGCACTGTGACAGTGAGGTCACGGCAGTCCGTCTAGCAAGGGCGCACGCGCAGACGGCCGCTGCACCGTAAAACGAACAACACGTACAGTCACGAACATTAACATTGTTGACACTTTTGAATAGTTATGACTCTTATTCCATTGCATTAAGAGTTACACTGTTTACATATTAATGCTGGTACACGAACACTTGATATTATTATGGCTAGTGGGGGCATTGCCATGAAACTTGTATTGCGAGCCAATACTTCGTATTGACCTGCTTTTTTGCACCGCAAAATAAAAAAGACGAATCAAAACCTTAGTAAAACAAAGCGCAAACACATTTTAATTTTTGGAATGCAGGCTCGCCAGAACAGAAATAATTTTGAACTAGCTTCTGATAAGGAGCTGAGGCATTTTTGTATTAACAAATTAAAACCAAAGTCCTCCCGGCTAGCCACCACCATCTCATCTAAATCTGTCGTCATTACAATAATGCTAGTAGCGTTTTTCTTTTCCGCCAGCTAAGGATAATAAGATAGCCAGTTGGGACTATTGGCAAAATAGAGAAATAGAGACATACATATTGGGCTACTGATTCTGTGGCCAATTCGTTTTTAAAAAGAAGGAAGGCCCAGGTGGGAAGAAGGTTAACTGTAAATAATTTTTGTACTGTACTTATTTAATAAAATTGTTAAATAGTAGCGTGCCTCCATTTTGTATAGTGTAATAGCGGCGAGGTCGTGGCATTGCACCGATAGGCGCGCCCGCAGACAGTCCGACGCCCGCGCCGCTTCGTCGTGCCCCGGAGACTCCCGACCGAGTCAGAGCTTTGATTCTGCTATTTTAAAACGACAACAAATCGTGTCCCTATTCTGGTCTTGGACGTGGAAAGAATGTATCAGCTGTTTAACTTTGCATGCATGTCGTAAGAGCCGAGTAAGGGACAATGGTTCTAAGATACTCGCACGTCAGGCGATCGGCTAGCAACCTATCACTGATGGTTATCTATTCCACCTAGGAACCCCATTTTGTTTATGCGTAGTCGTCGTCCGGTCACTAATGGCGATAGTTTACTCAAAATTGATGATTTCGATGCTGTCTACACCCTTATGGGAGAAGGTCGTGAGAGTACCTATGTATGTATAAGATATGAAATAAAAGAAACGTCAAAAAACGTTTGTGCCTATATTTATTAGAATTTGACAAAAATTGCAATTCGCCTCTTTTATCAACATGATGCGCTACATAACACCAAACAACTAGACAACATAGTTATAATAAGTATAATGTAAGATGTTGACCACACTATTTATCGCATAGTTTCTAATTTCGTCAGTGCAAATGCAAATAGGCATGTGGAACCTTGACAGTCTGCGCCTGCGCATGCGCATGCGCATGTACAGTGCGCACTGCTGCTCGCCGCGAACGTCATAATTGTACCAAGTACAAGCCTTTAAACTCTAAATCACGAGAAAAATTGCACAATGAACCTATGTATCTATAATTTTTATTTTTTATTTTACAGGACTTCACTACGATAAAACTTTAAATCGAAAAGGAAGGTACCTAGTTCGAGAGCGCTGTTTATTAAATCATAAAGTCAAAGTCCGCTAACGCTGGAAAGGCTGTCTAAAAGACAACAGCAAAATCTATCCAAAAAAAAAGATCTTATAGCAAAACGATATGTTGTTCTGTTTATTTATATAACAAAAACTGTGGCATATTTGAAAGCGGTTATTAGTCATATGTTAGTTTGACTGTACAATTGTAGATGCATCATTATTCATTACATGCGACCTTGAGACGAGAGATATAAGAGGTTGTAGAGTTGTTTACAGCACAGAATCACAAAATAATGAGACTGCAGAAGGTAAGCTTTATACAAACGTGCTTGAGCAACGCACACATAGACAACCTCTCACGGACACGGAATCTCGCAACAGCTGCGCCTGCGCTCGGATTGTCCCGCAGGCTTATTACCGAAAAACGCAACCAGTTGTACAATGGCATCGTGACTGCTACTAGTTGCGGTAAGATGCTGCTACAATCGGTCGGTTTATTTTAGAGCGCTGTCATGCACTTTAAGAGCGTCTACGCCGCACACTAGCGCCGTCCATGAAAAAAAACGTATCTACTAATTAGAGATAGAAAATCAAATTATGCTCGACAAACTATTTGAATGAAGTAATTTAGCATGTTTACGTCACCTAATGAACATCTGTAGTTAAATACGGCGTTATAGTTAAAAGTGGCCGTTTTTAGCTGTAACGTCTTATTTAACTAAACCATAACATGTCAGATGTTCGTAAAATGACATAAAAATGCTTAATTATTTCATTCAAATAGTTTGTTGTTAAGTGGCACATCCAGTGCCACTTAACACTGAACACATCTGCCTATAGTCTGGGGACTGATTGTAGATTCGACAAAGAAAAAAAAAATAGTTTGTTGAGTATAATTTGATTTTCTATCTCTAATTACTAGATGTTTCATTTCTCATTGGCAGCGCTAGTGTGCGGCGTAAACGCTCTTAAGTTCGTCAATCGCTCGCTTGTGGCACTATCTGTGTATGACATTGTGGAAATTGAAACTTTTGCCTGATGTAAATTTGTTAACCTAGAATTTTAATTTTTTGTTTTTTTTTTTTACATGTTGTGGTTGTCTTCTATAAGTATGTTTTGTGTTTAATTGTAATGGAAAGTGTCCTGCTATGATCGGGCATTTTCCAATATTTTTGACGCTGTAAGGGAGAAAAGATCTGGACACTTGCTGAGTTTCTTGCCGGTTCTTCTCAGTACAAGATCTCCCGCACAGAGTAGACTTACGAACCGATGGCATAGTGACATTCATAAGAGCTACTTGTAGCCTAAACTGAATAAAATGATTTTGAATTTGAATTTGAATTTGATCGTAGCGTTCTACATTCCGTAATACGAGTATATGTGTTTTGGTAACGATGAATTGTAAATTGTCGCGATTGCGACTGTCACATATAGATCGGTAATAAATAAGCCTGCCGAAGTGCCGAGCTGTTCCGAGATGTTGGTACCTCTATGGAGCTTACATTCTGCAGTGTCCTTATTTTGTGACAGAATACAGTGCCTACTGGCTACAGGCTGAGACAACTAACATTCTACAAAGCATCATTTTCAATAATGCCATTTTTATTTACCATTCGATCACTAGCAAAATTTAGACTATCCTTATTTTTCGTCAGGTGGCGCTACTGGTAGAATAACATAAAAATTCTAGTTTTCGTTAACGTGATAGAATGGCAAATAAAACTCGCACTATAACAGCAGTCGTTGAACATTAAACTATAGACGAGAAGGTAATAAAACTTAAAAATCTAATTTTTAATATCGGTTTTAGTTATAAGGCCCCCCTTTGTAAGTACGACATCTTAAACTGCTTTTATTAGGTAGGTAGGTAGGTATATAGTGCCTGTATTTTGTGTATAAAAAAGTATGTAGGTATTCCATTCTATTCAACGTGTCACTCCCAGAAAATTCAGCAAATCAGCATAGAGCATTGTACGTACATAGTTAACAGGTACCTATAACCTTAGTCCGGCAGTTGAACGGTAAGTTTGTACAAAATGTAAAACTAAAATTAATTAAAAGTAATAAAAAACAACACGGTGGAAACCAAAAACAAAGGCACACACACGAAACGAACGAATCCGGTGAATTAACTAAATCAAACAACTGACAAACGATACGACCAATTCCGGGCGAACAAACAAACCTTTTAAAACTACACGCGTAACTTGCGTAAGCTTACATAATTGGAGCGGCGAGCCATCGACCGCAATTTGGGCCTTCGACCTTCGCGATACGTGTCATAATGGTATATCGCGACAAAACTGATGATTCACGGCCGGTCGGGTGTTGCTCGCGCGCCGCGTCATGTTCGACTGTTGACACCTGACAGTAGAGGTTCGCGGGCGGCGCGATGGATGGCGTTATTAGTCTTAACGGACAGTGGCATTGGTAAAAGTATCGCCAATCTTTAAACATATACGATAATTAAACTGATTTAATTGATATCGCATTATTTTTCACTACTTTTTTCTGCAAAAAGACACAAATTAATTTTCTATCAAATCTGTTAATTTTGTCAATAAGTAGAAAAAAAAAGTAATAAAATATGTGGTAGAAGTGTAAAATATTAGCGTGAAAGTGAGACGACGTTGATGCCTACTTTTTTTACACACCTACATTGTGAATAGCAAAATATCTGCTAACTATTGCATCATCCAGATCTTGACTCTTTTCCGAAGAAATGTGATAAATACTAAGCACCTACGTGACCAGAATCATGTGTTTATGTTTTATGTTCAATGTTATAAAACAAACTACCTATTACCACAAAGCGATGACTGCGCGTCATATTAAAAGAATCGTGATATACTATAAAGAATTAAAAACACCAAGCAGTAATAGGTATAATCGAATCAACAAAAACAAAAAATCGACCGGACTAATCGCGTGAAATCTAGCGAAATTTTCAAGCAGCGAAGGACATTTTAATTAAAAAATTTATGACATAAAACTGCATTAAAATGCCACAAAACCGATGACCTCCGAAGAGCACAGAGCTGCATGCGTAATGATTAATAATGACTAATTATTAGAATAGCATAACAAAACGCATTTAAAATCAGTGCACATTTTAATGATGTTGTTATCGAGGTGTTAATTAAAACATACACTAAAAGTATATCTCGAATGCTAGCGTAGGTGCGATACGAGTTCATGAGTTTAGTGATAACTGTCAATGTCAAGGGCGTTGGAAGGCCGACAGGTGCGCGCGCGCAACCTGGCACGGCCAATCGTGAAAGAGAGATTGCGTCGACACGAAATTAACACATTCGCTAAAAAATAGTGTTTCTGAGCTAGAGCGCGCGAATACCAGACACAATAGAATTTTAATTGTTCTCGGCCACCTGGTGGTCGATCGACGCTCAAGGGGCTATGGAAAATAATTTAACTAAATAATGGCACATAATGGTGACTTAAATACACATGTGATTTATGTAGAAGAAAAACAATGTTTTGTTATTTATTGAGTGACAGAGACAACATTTAACTGAATTTATTTTATATGTTTAGTTCACATTGTTTTAGTAATATTTTATTACGGTAATGAGTGTTAGGTCGTTAGGTAGTCTACTTTTTAAGTTTTAAGTTGTTTTTGTGTTGTATAAAAATCATTGTTTGTATATAAAATCGATATGCTTATCATTTTCGCTTTAAATAAATAAACCAAAAACAACGAAATTCTTTTAGTTCAAAAACAATTGTAACAAATAAATCTTTCACGGTTAATTATCACAGATTATCACAGTCCCGATTTCAATATGGCCTTGCATGTTACTATGGCACATTAAGGAATACGTATGACGAAAGCTGGAAGACTAATAAGCACATTCTACCCGCGGTAATTAAAAATTGTCGAAGTATGCTCAATTAATTATTTCGATTAATGAACTTTTAATAGTCGCTATGAGATTTTTAATAGTCACTGTTCGGGGCATATACCATGTGGCCACGAGGGTGCCCAGCGTTGGCTGATAAAGGGACAACTTATGTGTAATTTTGAAACAAACAACCCGATTGATTGCTTCCAAATAATTGACACGGTTTCACCTGTTGATCGCAGCAACGGCAACGTCACCTTTTTTTAAATATCTATGAGTTAATTTTTTTCGCAGTTTGCTGATTGGAGGTGGAAGTAGGAGAAAGTAGGAGCTCGATGGCGCAGTTGTTAACGCGCCCGGTCTGCGAGTGCTGAGGTTAAGCAACTTTTGCAACGGTCATTGGATGGGTGACCAAAAATGTATCATCTCAAGCTCCTCCGTGCTTCAGAAGGCACGTTAAGCCGTTGGTCCCGGCTGCATTAGCAGTCGTTAACAACCACCAGTGACATATCCCGATTTGTCTTTAAGTCAATGTTTTGACGATACTTATTAGATTAGCAATGACCTCACTACATAATTATTTTTAAGGGCTAATGTCAATGACAAATATTTTAAATTTGTTAATTAGTAGTCAGACAACGCAGGTCCATAAATATAAGGTCACATTTTATCAACTGCAAATATTTTGACGATAAATTCAACAACATATATAAACTTATTTTATGAAAAAACCTTAAATTTTTATACGCTAGTTTTTAAGAAAAACGCCAAAAGACATGTCGATTAAAAATAAAAATAAAGCACTTTCGGTAGTTTCAATTCAAAAGAGCCGAAAAAGAGAGGCCACAATGCCTTCACCGCTTACACGTGCCCGTAGTTTCATTCAAAAGAGCTGACAGAGAGGCCGCTCTTAAAAATATTACAATTTTTGTGTCAGGAAAAGTAAAAATAAAACTAGCCTGAATTTTTTTTAAATGCAAGGCTTTATTTCTCTGATATAATTAGATGTTTTGTCAAAATATTTGCAGTTGATAAAAAGTGACCTTATACGAGTATATTGGCACATAGACAAATAGTATTTTTATGTACTAACATAAACGAATATAGAACAATTTTTGTTTGTATATTTTTTATCTTGAGGCGAATGCCTATAGGCTACATACTTAGCTGAGGATCATGCTCATTGGATCGCACTTGGAGATGCCTATATCATAGACTGATGATGATGAAGATGAATAATATTACAGTGAGGTCATAGTGTATTTCCCCCGACCTCTGTGTAGCTAAAGCTAATGTGTACCTAGCTAAAAGTCTGTTGAAATTTTTTTCTGCAAAAATATTCTAGTATCAGAAAACACGTGCTAGCCATATCTGCGTGCTGGCATCAATTAAGCCGGCATTTGCATATGCATGTTATGGGTGTAAAGGCCGCGTTGCACCGTAAAAATACATTTAGAACTTTTTTCAGCGGGCTAGTAACATTAGCTTAAATAACGTTAGCTGCTAAGAAAATAAAATAGCACAAAGCTAGTTTGGATTATGAAATATGTTATTCATCATCACAAGCTCATTTTATGTCCCCACTGTTGGGACACGAACCTTCCCTATGGATGGATGGGGGGGAAAAGGCTGTACACCACCACGCGGGCCCATTGGTGGCTGTTAACGACTGCTAATGCAGCCGGGACCAACGGCTTTACGTGCCTTTCGAAGAACGGAGGAGTGAGAGATGATACATTTTTGGTCACCCATCTGATGATAGGCCTTTGCGGAAGTTGCTTAACTTTAGCAATCGCAGACGTGGCGCGATAACAACTGCGCCATCGAGCTCCTCCTGTTATTAGTTACTGTAAAAGTATATTAATAACACACATATCCGCGTCCCTAACACTACGCAAGCTTTTAATAAGTCGTCATTCACGCTCCGTTACAAATTACGTATGTTATATTATTTCATATTTTTATTTTATTTCCTTTAGTTGATGGCTTCGTGCGATTAGCACATTTAGCCAGTGTCGAAGTAATTTTTCTTACAAGAATACATATAAATAAACAATATTTCCTTCCTGTATGATGATGATGAATGATAATAGAAATGAGAAGTGAAAAATGATATACCCCCAACCGCTTGAGTTTCTCACTAAGATCTCACGCGGACTTCTTGAGATAATTTAAACGTTGCACTGTTATGTTTCATTTGCCAAAACTCATGCACGCTCACAAACACTTTGCCTTACAAATAAACAAAGAATAGGGTCCGAATAGTTATTCCGTGTTTTGATTCTTTTACTTTAATTTGAAACGACGTTTAAATGACAGGAACAAAACACGGAATAACTATTCGGACCTTATTATTTGTTTATTTGTAAGGCACTTAATGTTTCATAGGTGATAAGTATCTTTGTTACTAACATTAAATGGACTTTGTTTTTTTTTATAACACAAATCTTAGATAATAAAACAAAACCGCAGTCATGACTCTTCACTTTCCCGCCAACAAGTCATGTGTTATATTTTAAGTCTAAACTGTACAAGAAAGCCAAGTAAAATCTACTCTGACTGCTTGCGTCTTGGCTGCTAAATCAAATTTTAATTTTAATATTTTAACCTGTCTGGTATTGTGGTTAAACTAACGGTCACATACCCAGAAGTCCTGGATTCGATTACAAGACCATATAGTGATATACAAATATCATTGTACTCGGTTTGGTTGGTGGTAGAGCTTGTTCTAAATAAAATTTATGTATGTATATATACATATTTTATATGTGCCGATAAAACTTTATCGTTTCCAGTGTATACCAGTACTGGTGTTTACATGAGCAGCTTATTATATAATAGAAAATATACAATTTCAACTACTCTGGAAAAGTCACACGTACCTACACTTATTAGTAAAAACAATAAAAACCTTTATCGTCAATTAAAAATAATCAAAACAATTTTATATACATGAAAAATAATCTTCAAGTAAAGTATCTGATTTTTTTTTTAAATAATTAGTTTTTGTGTAAGATTTCCTAAAAAGCAGTTTTTGTTAAACTTAACCTCTTTTTACCAAACCTATTGCAGGTCTGGTTCTTCTTTCCAATTATTCGTTACCGCGAACATATTTTTATCCCTGCAATTTCGTACTTCGATCGTAACTAGGATTGCCACCTTTTTTCAGGACGAATAAAGTATTTTTCATTTTGCTAGAACAAAAATAAAGTACATAGCATAAAAAAGAGTATTAATTTATTTGTCCTTAAAAACGTATTTTTGTTGCTCTTTGCGACATTTAACAAATATTTTGTACCAGTTTATTTAGTCTCATAAGTACTCATAACCAGTAACGAGCCAGTAACAATCAGTTTTTAGTAAATAGAGTATTTTAGCGTACTTTATTGGTGTCGTAGATTATAAAGTACGCCTACATGAAAAAGAGGACAATACTCTATTTTAGAGTACGGGTGGCAACCCTAATCGTAACCCCGAATTTCGGGGGTGTTCGTTAAGATCAGGTTACGGGGCAATCTGGGCTACATTCGATAACCAATATAGCCAGAGGCCTCGAGAAATTGAACAAGCTAATATTGAATATACAAAATTTTGCTGTCACGAAACTCCCTTTAAAATAATGAGGAAAGGTAGTTTAGCATTAATCTACATAATATATGTTAGTAAAAAAATACCATTTTGGTGCGTTTATATTTTTTATCCTATCTATCCATCATTTTTTAATCTACGTAGCGACGAGTGTAATAATAACGTAACGAACTCTTTATAGAATATTAAGTTGCATCATTTATCATTGACGAACACGAAAATACTAACAAAAAAATACATTTACTTAATAAAACACATGTCAATGCCAACTTTTACGGTTAATTTGCCTAAACAAAATTTATTTTGCGCAATGTTAATTAAACGAGGCTCAAGGCGCTGTGTGCCGAAAAACTACCTTCCTATATTTCTAACTGTATTTTGCAAATAAGCAATATGTGTACATTTGATAAACTATATCTATCATATAAAATAATGTGTAATTCAGTGTAGGTACATATTACAATTTTGCTATACAAATTTTGGGTACTTACCATTTGTTCTATAGAACTGACGTCACCGGGACAAAAAAAGAAAAAACATTCTCAATTGTTCCATAGAACATTTAGTATCTATTTTTCCCAAATTGTTCTATAGAACAAGATAACAAGACTCCTTGATAATTACCAAACTGGCCACTTGAATTAATTACCTACTTCAACGTGTTTATGCACCGAACTGTCTTTATGACTAGATTGTATTTGAAACACAAATATCCATTGTATATTTGTGTACGTTACGTGGGGTTCGTTACAATGCCTCTGTATGAGGATATTAAATTTAAACTAAAAAAATTGAATTTGATTTTTTTTTAATTTTAATCTAAACTCAAATAAGAGCCTCAGCCCGGGTAAGGGTTAATTATTTTTGATAACATGACGTTGACAAATTGATTCCCAATTTATATTAATGAGTAAACCTGGATGGAAAGGCAAGTATGTAGTTCTATGGAAAAAAATAAGAGACAATTGCCTTTTTTGTCCCATTGACGTCAGTTCTATAAAACAAATGGGAACTACCGCAAATTCTCGTGTATAATTCCCCGAATGTGATCGAACAGAAAACAAAACACATGACAGGCACCGTGTTGCTAACCAAACAACGCTAGCTACAAACACTCGCGCCAAAACACAAGAACAAAACAAAGGATCAACAATCGCAAAGATATATAGCACATCGATAAGTGTGATATATAAATACCTATGTACCTATCAGATCGGTGAAAGTAGATAGCGATGATACGGCACCTCGCGGTCGACAACAACCGGCGTCGCTCACTTTACGTAACTAACTCAATGTCTCAATGTCACAGAAGTGACATTGACGTGCACTGTACTGAACAACTCAAACAGTTGTAAAAGAGTAGCTACATGTTATATAAGAGACGTGCAGTGCTAAACATAGACATGGGGCAGTATATAATTTACTAACTAAATGATCGATAGGTAACTGGGACGATAGATACAAATTAGCTACCTACTACTTGCCGTGATAGCTGAACGGACAGATGATTGGGTTAAATGCGACAAATCGTGGTTCAATCAGTGTCGTGAACCTTTTTGGGGGTTAAAGTTACTCGCGTCCGTAGGTTTACCCTTGAGACCCTACGTGACCCCTGGGTGGTGCTAAATGAGTAACACTGTCTGAGTGGTAGAGCCACGCTGCGTTGCAGCACGAAATGGGCCGGCTCGCCCGGCGTAATACCACCCTCTCACAGAATATCGGCTGAAACAATGGCACTCGTTGCTGTTGTTTTTCGTCTGGTGATTGAAAGTACCGGAGGCTCATCTCTCACCCCTACCCTTCCCAATTCCTACTTCCTCCTCAAGATCCAACTCCTTCCTCAAGGCACCGGCAACGCATCTGCGATTATTTTGGTTTTGCAGGGGTGTCCATGGGCGGCGGCGATTACTTAAAAAAAACTTAGGTTGCGTCCATGTTCCAGCATAAGAAATTCCTAATAGGGCATCTTGCCAAATATATCGATACAACAACATATCTTGCATATACTCGTTTTCCTATCACATTAGATTCAATAATATTTACTACCTGTTAAATAATGAAAACCTGTTAGGTATCATTAGTTTAACATACTAATGTAACAGCTACATGTAATTTGGAATTATTTATTTATCTTTGTACACGCTATCGACTTTCTTAATAAATAAATTAAAAAGAACAGAAAATGTTTATCGACCCTATAAAAGCCGATCAATTATCTAAAGAGCGACACTTTGAAATAATTAGTACAAAAACAGCCTTATCAAACAGTCACGCTCTAAATCGTAGAAAAAACAATCTCAAGGTCATTCCCACCTAAACTCTAACTAAACATAAACATGAATCACTTAAAAGGGTTTCGGTGAACCAAAGAAAGGGGCATTCTCGCGTCCATGCAACATTTAACTGTTGCTTATCCCGGGCACAAAGTAAGAATACTGCAGAAGGCAAGCTTCATACCAGTACGCTCGAGCAACGCATTAACCACCTCTGTGGTCTAGTGGTTAAGACCACCGGTTTAGACCCAGAGGTCCCGGGTTCGATTCCCAGCGGGGGGTACATGTTTGTGTACTCAGTTTGGTTGGTGGTTGGTGGTTGTTTGGTTTGTCCGCCTGGCTAGCCACCACCATCTTATCTAAATATGTCGCCATAACATCTATGTTTGTAGCATTGTTGTGTTCCGGCAGCTAGAGATAAGATAGCCAGTGCCTCACTAGTTGAGGATCCGCGTGAAGTGCGCTTCCATCATTGGCCTTATCATCACTTAACATCAGGTGAGATCAAGGCACTGTGATTTCTTGTAAAATATATTTTAAAAAAACACATACCCCACCCGATCCTCTAAATGCCACTACACATTTACAGAATACACTAAACATGCACACTAGTTTAGGCCCAAGACACCGTACTCGTAGAACAAGGGTACGACGAGCCGGTTCACACGCGCTCTATACCAGGTACAGACATGTACCTGGGCGCTTCTCCCCATCATGTCCGAGCCTTTAGAGGCGCCCTGGGGTTGTTCCGCTCCCCGATCCGATCCGAACCCTTCGGAGAATCTAGTACGGGGACACGCACTAATGCGTGATGCCGTTCCCTCTAGAAACCTCTGACGTTGCTTCGTTTCACACGGCTTGAGGAACCCTTTAAGTTTCTCGCCGCCCCCAAAAAAAGTCGGTGAAGCTGAAAATGCCGTCATCAGCAATCTCAATCTCTCCAAAAAAAAATCAGAACGGAATATCGCTAGTCGCTACCTGCGCTCGGATTGTTCCGAGATACGTGTCCGTGCTAGGGATCTTTTATGAGTTGCTTGAGCGCGGTATATATCAAGCTTACTTTCTGAGTCTCCTTATTTTGTGCCCCGGGTTCAATCCCGTCAAATGGGGCATAAAAACCAGTGTACCTTCACTGTTACACAAAAACTCATTTGGTAACCGGTTTTAAAAAGCGCGGCTCACAAGGTGAGGCGTGGGCAAGGTCGGGTGACGTCAGGCGTGCACTCTGCAGCGGTTTGCATCTTCGGGCGTTCGGGCGTTCGTAGCCCGTTTAATCAACGATATTATTGTGTATGTATTAGTAAATGTGTTCTTATTAATATAATAGGAGTGTTCTAGAAAATTAAACGTATAAATAAAATCACGGTACAGTTGTATAAAAACATTTAAGTACCAATTTTTATTTGACATACAATAAGCTTTAATTTCAGGGTGCCAAGTGCGAGTTTCATTCGCCATTCGATCACGTTAACGAAAACGAGAATTCGTATGGCAAAAGTTTAACTATTCTCGTATGCCGCCAGGAGGCGCTGCCTCAATGCCATACCAATTTTCGTTTTCGTAAACGTATCGAGTGAATACGGATAGTAAACAAACTCACACTAGGCACTCTGTTACCTAAAAAGTTACTTGTAAATCACTCAATTGATGAAACAAAATAGTGACGTCATACACATTCTCAAACAATTTCTATAGGGAAAAAAAAAGACTAAGACCTTTATTGATTAGAAAAAAAAAGTTTTAACCCGGTTAGTCAGTAGAGAAACTTTTTAGCAATTGTAAAACGATTTTTTTCAATCTAACCAATCAACTAACCAATAATAATTATCGTATTTAGGTGCTTCAACAAATTAAAATGAAATTAAAAGAATCTACTCGCGTAAAAGTCTACATATTTTTTAAGTTTAGATCACTACACGGTTAGCTTTGATCAATGTAACACAAGATTAAAAAGTAGCCCCTTTAGGCTCGTTCCACGGTATTAACTTATGTATGTAAGATGTGTGTGCCGAGTAAGGTACATCTTCAAGCAGTATCCTATCTTCTTCTCGCCGGCAACGATATGTATAAGACTGTAGAGACACAAGACAATCGAAGAGCGCAATACTGTGGCATAGTGTTGTATCCAACAAATCCGCAGCAATATGAACGCGTACGCAATTATAAAATACATAAATATGAGGATCACATGGTGTCCTTTTATGATAGGGCATTTCCCAATATTATTGACGCTGTAAGGGAGAAAAGATCTGGATGCTTGCCGAGTTCTACTCAGTACAAGATCTAGCCCAGAGTAGACTTAAGAACCGATGGTATAATGACGTTCATAAGAACTATTTGTAGCCTAAACTGAATAAATGATTTTGAATTATGAATTTTGAATTTTTTTGAATTTTATAAACGCGAGTTTTGTTGCAAACAAACAAGAATTTGTGTTGACAGAACGGGAGTTTTATTAACAATCTTCCGAATTATAAAATCAACGTTTGATAAGTAAATAGTACTGTATAAGGTAACTATTATTTAATCTGTTTTATAAGGCCTAATCCGAATATGCATCAATCAAAGCACAAACTGCAGAAGGTAAGCTTACAAACGGGCTCGAGCACACACAAAGACAGCCTCTCACCGTTCCGAGCTGTTCTGAGATTCGTGTCCGTGCAAGGGCACGGCTCGTACCATCTGGCTCTCCTTATTTTGTGATCAAAGGCTCTGTGAATCGGCTCTAACGCGCGGAGGCAAGGTCGCGGTGACGTCATCGCTGCGCCCGCCGCCACGCTCCGCTGCCGCGGTGAGGCTTCGCAATAGGGATGCCCAAAAATATATTCCATCAAAATGTACAGTATAGTCAGTATATATGTCCCACTGTTGGGTAAAGGCCTTCATAACTTAAACACGAGGGATCCATCGGTGAAGCATCTCATGAGCCAGATGTTTTTCGATCAAGATCAAGTTTACGTTTTAATGAAATGTTGTAATCAAAATAATAATAATTAGTGTCTATGTTACTATGTTACTTGTATAAGTACAACACAATTTTAGTAAGTGTATTTATATCAGTGAGGGTTTGTAATTAGCTTACTAATGTTTCTTTTTTAGTGTCTCAGTTGTATTTCAGCTGTGTAGACTTCAATTATTGGAGTCAAGTCATCGCTACGATTGATGAGTATATGTAGGCTTAATCACCAAATGTGGATTGGTGATCTTCAACTCGGGCTATGTCGCCAAATTCGAAAACATACATTACCCGACATGGGATGTATGGAACCCAAAACTTCGATCGACCTTCGAAGCGATATTCCGTAATTTGACCGATTATAATACCACGTTTACCACACCATTTTATATTATACAAATTTAGGTTTTCGTAACACGACCGAATGGTGAATAGACCTCGCATTCGGCATTCAAAAGGGATTTAGTTTGCGTCGGTAACATAACGCAGTTGTTGATGTTCAAGCCTTTGAACATCGATAAACCGCTTATAGTATACTAACTGACCCGGCGGATTTCGTACCGCTTTGACAGTTTAAATCATTTAGTTAAATATATATCAATGGTTTCCATGACAACAAAACAAACAAATCATTTTGTATTGGAAAATTAAATTGTCATTTTAAGTATTTTTTTTTTAATATAGCCTATGTTACTCAGCGTTAATGTAGCATTCTAATGGTGAAATAATTTTTTAAAATCGGTCTAGTAATACATATGTACATACATACAAAAATACAAAGGTTTCCTCTTTATAATATTAGTATAGATATGTTTAAAATAAAGGCATAAGTCCATATATAAAAGCACTATTTCCAACGCATAACAATCCCGATTCGATCAAAATCCTTTAAAGAATCTAGTGGGGAAGGAGGATACACTTGCTTGATGTCATTCCCTCAAGAAACCCTCTGGCGGTGTTTCGATTACAAGCCGGCTTGAAGAACTCATTAAGTTTCTCGCCGCCCCCAAAATGTGCGTAAACGCTGTAAATGCCTTCAAACACTTTCCAATAATAATCGTGAAGTATAGGATGGCGATATAAAATTAAATTTTGTTTTGCCAACACTGACAACCCTATTCAGCATCCACCGCACCTAATTAGTATTAACGAGCATAAGAAAACAGATTCCACTGTAAATAGCGGTGTTTGTACACGTTGGTTTGTGACATTAATATGCATGCATGCATATGCACGTAGGCCTACCAGTGCGCAACCGTGGAGAGCATTCTTAAAGTATCCATTACCTGAAACAAAAAAATAAAAATTAACAATTTGCCTCACATTTCGGCAGGTTGGACACAACCACGATAGCATAGTTGTTAGTGCACCTGACCCAATCAGAGATAGCGGGTTGATAACAGGTTCGTGGATTTTTTTACACTTTTCGAAATTGTAAGTTGTTGTTGTAGTAACAAAATTTGCGTAAAATTATCTAGAAATCATCATCAGCTAATAAATGACCCATTGCATATGGAAAGATTTGGCAAACCCATCGTACCCTAGGTCACCTTATGCGGGTTTAGTGGGTATCTTACAACAACCGGGGCAACGGCTTAACGTGCCTTCCGAAGTTTTATTATACATGTACTATAAGTACTTCTTACAAACACAGTACATCCGCCTGGCTAGCTACCACCATCTTAGTATGTCGGCCTTTTATCCATTCATCTTTGGCCTTATCATAAAGAAAACATCAGGTGAGATGAAGGTCGTAGAAAAATAAAAAGTAATAATTAGGCGACTATACAATGGTCTTTTTTTTCTTAAATATTTATTCATACAAATTCGACCGTAATTTTATTAAGGCTGCACGGATTGTATCCTAAGCAATGAAAAATTAAAAAAAATAGAATGTGAGTTTGGATTGGCATTGACAGATGTCGGCCGCATTAAAGACAAACAATACGTGTGTGTCAAATACATATTGCGTGTGTGTCAAATACATGGTAGTGTGTGTAAAGTTGTTTTTGTAGATTTAATGTATTTTTAATGCATAATTTAAAAAAATAACATTCAGATAACCTTCTCTATATAAACTATAAGTGTGCGAAATTTCATACTCCTCTGTCCGCGCAATTTTCGTAAAAACGGGTACAAAATTTTTGCTTCACGTATTAATATATAGATAAAACTAACAGCTATTTTATATTCTTAACATATACTCGTACTTAGCAAGGTTTGTAACAAAGTTATTCTTAAAATAATGCAGACTACAATGACATACAATATGTTTTTATGAAACCGCTTATAACTTAGCTAAGTAAGTAAGTAAAAGACTAAACAGCTTTGAGCTTACCATATTTTCAGGTTGTTTACAAGTTTTCCGCGCTCTCAACTAGAAGGAAACATCAAAAAGCCTCTAGGCCATACGTACCCAGCCGTCTAAGTTTCGCAACAGATAGAATAGTTAATAAAAAAACTTTGAACTAAGCTCATTGTGACGAATAAGCATAAACGTTGGTAACAAAACGGATAGATGGTCGGATTCAATGCGACAAATCGTGGTTCAATCCCTATAGCTTCGTGACCATACTGACGTGAACCCATACCAAGTTATTGTGTAATTTATAAATTATACAATAACATGATAGCCAATTAAATATCAGTTAAGGTGAAAAATGGCATCGGACACCTAGAGATTCACCTAACGCGTTGCAAGTTCGCAACCCGGCGAGGCCGCGTGGCGCAGACTCCCCGATATCTCCGCTCCTACACACACGACACAACTTCTCTCACGCGCCACGTAAACGATTACTCTGCCCATACACTTTTGACTCCTATCCATTGTATTGATATTAACATGTTAATATTCGTGGCTGTACATCGCGCAATGAACTAACTAGAAACACAGAAGAAAGAACAGTCTAGAGATTCGCTTGACGCGTCGCAAGTTCGCAACCCGGCGAGGCCGCGTGGCGCGCCGGCAGCCAGCGGGCGCAGACATCCCGGCGCGGCGTCTCCGCTCACACATGCACGCCGCAACTTCTCTCACGCGCCACGTAAACAAACAAACAAGCCGCATTGTGTTCCGTAATTTAATATCAGCAGCCACCGCACCGAGTTCTGAAGACCCAACGGATATTTTAACTGTACACGCCCACGGGTACGGGTCTGCTCTTTTGTCGGGCTCGCAACTCCAAAACTCAATTTACTACTTGTTCATCTGAGATAATTTGAAAACTTTCTGCCTACAGTAGGTACCTACGTATACCTAAGTACCGAGCAACAATTCCTCGATGATGACCGAGGGCAGGGGTCTACATAAATATTAACTCGGTGCAAAAACGTGTTCGCGCCGCGCCGCAGATAATGACAATCGACGGAGATGGATTGACTTTTATGAGTGAAGTTGGGGCGAATGATTATACGCCGCCGCCGCCGCCCGCCGCCTGCCGCCTGCCGTGGCTGGCTCGATCGGTTTTTCCACATTTTCTGCGTGTCTTAATCAAAGTTTTCGATAAAGATACAGAAAGCTAGCTAGCTACTCGTCGTCGGTGAGATTAAGCGAGTTCACGACACAAAAATTTTATTAATCCTTGTTTGCACAAAGAAATTACATTGAAACACGTTACACAGGACATCTACAAAGGTGAGCTCTCTTCAGAAAAGATAATTTCCAGTCAACCCTAGCTATGGTGAAGTAAGCAAGACTGCGGGACTAATAAACTGTAAAATACTATACATCATACTATAAATATTAAACTAATTCATCATTATTAGCTCATTTAGCAATATTACTACATGATGTTACTGATTACCCAAGTAGCATTGGGGGTTCTATAGCGGTTGACTTATGGTACACATTTATTATTTAAGCTGTCTAAGTTTGGCCTATAAAGGCTGTATAGAACGCTATACAGCCATTATACTACTGGTTTGGGCACAAATTATTCAGCCTTAAGTTCAAAATAGGTACACAGTAGTAGAATAGTAGCATTTTAACGGCAGTTTAAGAGAGAAAAGTGGTCTTAACGCTGATCAACGGCATTATGTAAAATTCCGTGTGGTTCTTTATACAGACATGAAAGTTATAAGAGGTAACGAGTGAAAAATTATACAGCCTCTATTCTAAGTAACGCTCACAAGGTGTACCCTAAATGTATTAGTAGGCCGCTTTTTCTCCAAAAACTTCGCACCACATTTTGTGATTACATTTATTTTGAATTGCCATGAATCAATATTAAATAGTAGCCATTTTAAAAGTGATTCAAGATATTATATCTGGTAAGTACTTGTGTTTAATTTATTCCATTGTGTTAATATTATGGGTAATGTAAATTTATTGTAAAGTCTATACATATTTAGAGTAAAATTTTCACGCGCCATAGAAATAATACCTTTTAATAAAATAAAAAAAATTAAATAAGCAGAGACGAACAAACAAGATTTTCATTTTTGTGTTTTAAATGCATCCAAACAATTTTTCGGTTTTGTATATGAACATCAAACATAAAATTAATCACGGAAAGTCCGTAGTATGTGACAAAATCATAAATAATTTAAAAAAATTATAGGTTATGTTTATGTATGAGTGATCAAAATGGTGGACATTGCCTTCAGCTAAGGTGAACTATTGTAACTCCAAGTTAATGTCGCGGCCTCTATGAAGTGTCACATGTAAACCATTTAAATGTCGTGAGCTCCAGAAAGGTTCAAATGTGTACCAATTTATTATCAATCTCTGTACAACACATCTGGGTTAGGCTTATATTCAGCCCTGGGCTGGTATGCAGTTCTTCAATAGTTCACGTAAATACTCTTTTAGATATTTTTTTAGACAAAAATTTAGAGATCCACATTGGAAAAAAAAAATTGAATACCACAAGTTAGTTAGTTAGTTAATAGTATTGGATAGTAAATGCATTGAATGATAGGTATGATTGAATTAATAATTTACCTAATTTTTATAGACAAGTAGTTAAGTATTGTTAGAATTCGGACTAAATTAACTAACAAAAATTATCTGTATTTTTTCAATTTAAAATGAAAACACTCCAATCAGTGGTGACGTGACGTGTTTATGAGTTGTTTTTTTCCATTTATTAATTTTTGTCGGTAAATATTTGTTAATTGTTAATTGTTAATTATTTTTTTTGTTTTGCAGGTGCATAATGACAACAATGTGGATCCACCTTTTCCAGCCAATAATCATATGGTAAAACGGATGATACTTTGAATTTATTACCTACCTTCGACTGCGATCAACTCATAATCAAAACCTATTACTACAAAAAGTTAATAACCAAGACAAAATACTCCACGATATTGTTGAAAATATGCAAAAATTCACCTAAACCTAAAAACCAGACTTCCATAATTAAAGGAAACGAATCGAAACCATCCACAAGTACTAAAATAAAACAACAACAATCACGACTCTCCAAACGATCAAATAGATGAGATAGAAAACATTGAAGTTGATAAACCATCAGCAATGGGGGTTGAAAGGGGGACATATGGGGGGTCTGATGATGAAGATTTGTGTTAAAACAATTGTTTTAATGTGAAGTCATTTTGTTGATTTAAATTATATAATAATATTAGTTCATAGGATGTCCCATGAACGAATAATATTATATTAGTCATAGTGGAATAATTAATAAAGTGGAGTAATAAAGACTCGAAGTTTATTATGTTTTGTTATGTAATTTAAAAATAAAAATTATGAAACATTCGTAAAGTTGTTTTATTCTTTTAATGTATATAACAAAGGTATAAAGTATTGAAAGTCTTTTTGTTTAGTGCATCAATTAATTTATTGTAACACCAAATGGTTAGGTATTTTAACCTGATATTTTTTTATTTTTTTTTTATATTAAAAGAAGGCAAACGAGCAGACGGGTCATCTGATGAGAAGTAATTGCCGCCGGGGAGAGGTGAGAGATGGGCCTCCAGTACTTTCACTCACCGGACGAAACACTACAGCAACGAGTGCCATTGATTCACGCCGATATTTTGTGAGAGGGTGATATTACGCCGGGCGAGCCGGCCCATTTCGTGCTGCAACGCAGCGTGGCTCTACCACCCAAACAGTGTCACCAATTTAGCACCACCCAGGGGTCACGTGTAGGGTCGCAAGGGTAAACCTACGGATGCGAGCAACTTCAACCCACAAAGGTGCTCTAGCTGGTGAAACGCGTATAAAACATCTTATTTAAATTTTTATTTTCTTTTCTAAACTCTGAACTTGTGAGTCTTTCTAATAGTGTATTCATATCATCGACAAAATCGTCTAAAAAGTAATTTAGACTTTTAGGTTTTCTTTTCCCAAAGTATATTCTCAACTACGAAAGGCCTTATTCTAGGATTTTCAAAGATGGTACATAATATAGGTCAAAACTCATAAGAAGAACTTTTGAATATAGGCAAACCATCCATCCACATTTTTGTTTATTGAAATTGTATGTGGAACATCAATTCAATTGCGAATTTTTTTTTCAATTGATTTTGCTATTCCGTTATGCCAATATTGACCGCCTTCAATATTTTTTATAGTTATTTGTTTGGGAGTATACAAAATTGTTCTAGAATCTTTTGGTAGTGTTTCAGGAATCAGTTCGTTAATGATGACTGACAATTCATTTAGAGCGACATAACTCATATTATTTTTTACAGCCCATATTCTTAATTTCTCACGAAAGGATACATATTTTTCATAATCGTATTCATATTCACGATTCATAGAGCTGAAACCACCACACTCAGTGTCTTCTACGTTGTGTACGGAACCATCATAAACTAAGTTTGAACTCACGCTTGAAATCGCATTGCTGGTCTTAGCTTCAAGCATTTTTACCTCTGTATTGTGTACGGAACCGTCATCGTCATTAATAAAGTTTGAAGTACTAACAGGTTGCTGTTGAATGTGTTGATTAGATTGATTATTTGGTCTTACTATCTGCAAATATTATTTTAAGATTTTTCTTCTGATTCTACCGGTCCTCACTTACTGTTTTCAATTATTTTTTTGCATTTTTATTATTTTGGGTGTAATGCGCGTGTTATTATGTAACGTCCAAGTGTTTAATAAAACCACGTTCACATCGTTATTTAGCTTAGAGGATAACAATGTGGTACTCGTGTACAAATAAACAGTTGTCAGTGTTACTAGATATGAATAGTGGTGCGTGTAATATACCTTACACGTACATGTGAACTCATTAAATGCTCTTTAACATTATAATATAAAGGCTGACTAATATATCACAAACTTGACCTGCTTACAGAAACAAGGTGAATAACCCTCCACAAATTGCTCTATATAACAGCTTTTGGCTGCATTCAAGTTCACAAGTGTTGTATTACAATGCCAGCAATATAACACCGTACAAGTGAACCATTTAATTGTCAATGCCGTATTTTTCCCCTCTTAAAATGCTCTTGTTCAGCTTTAAAACTGAAAGCTGACTAGAAGTGTAATGTCATGCTATTAAAACGCCAATAGTTACTTAATGGGCTAGTTGTACACTTCTATACAGGACTTATACAGGTATAAGTGGTTTTGTTCACCTTAATACAGCCATTGAACCACGTGTGGATTACATTAATGCTTAGAGATGACCAGTGAACAAAATGTGTACTATTAAAGAGAAGAAAATGCTACTTGGGTAACCATTAAGTTAATAACCGTTGGAAAGATGGCACTGCTGCCGCTAAAATGCAGTCAAAATGAAAGCAGTGAAAAAAATTTGTGGTTACGTCAGCCTTCCCGGTAGCATAATGGTCAGTGCAGCCGCCCGGCTGGGTCGGGTAGGCATTAAATTTTTTACTGTATTTTATAAATATTTAATTCAGCTTAAGTGTAGCGCACACATAGACCCACCCTCTCACTGACACGAATCTCGAAACAGCTCGGAACAGTTCGAGCGCAGCTGTTGTGAGATTTCTTCACCGGGCTTGTTTGGGAGTGGCGAGAAACTTAAAGGGTTCCTTAAGCCGTGTGAAACGAATCACCTTCGGAGGTTTTCTAGAGGGAACGGCATCACGCACTAAAGCGCGTTCCCGTACCCTAATTCTCCGAAGGGTTCGGATCGGATCGGGGAGCGGCACAACCCGAGGGCGCCTCTAAAGGCTCGGGCCTCGGCTCGGGTTGACCGGGCCGTGGAGGCGGAGAGAAGCGCCCAGGTACATGTCAGTACCTGGTATAGAGCGCGTGTGATCCGATTCTTCGTGCCCTTGTTCTACGAGTACGGTGTCTTGGGCCTAAACTAGTGTGCATGTTTAGTGTATTCTGTAAATGTGTAGTGACATTTAGAGGATCGGGCGCGGTTCCTTGCCCGTTTCCGTTTGTCTATGTATGCGATGCTCAAGCGGGTTTGTATAAAACTTAACCTCTGCAGTGTCATTTTTTGTGGAAAGAGAGTCATGAGAGATAATTATATGTCATACTGTCGTCGCGTGTAAAAATGTTAGCTGTTTTAGTGAACGCATTTCGAGCATTGCTATTAGGCGAGCACACTTTTAAATGCGGAAATGCATGCATGAATTCATTATGTTCTGTAATTGTAACCCTGGCGGGCGCAAGCACGTACAATCGGCCAGCCAATTTGAATAAACCATAACCGGCCGGCCGGATCACGAACTCGGTAACCAGTCGCGCGACCGATTCCCAGACGGGGTTCTATGTATGTGCCTAGTGTACGTTTTGTTTCCATATAAAATATACATTTAAAAAAAAAAACATGGCAAACTTTTCTTATATTATGTCGCATGGAGGCGCTGTTTCAATGCCGTACTATAATTTTCGTTCTTGAACGTATTTCAAATAAAAGTCACACCAGGCACAGTAGGCACCTTATTCTCGTACTACGTAAGTAATCTAGTCTGTACCACAAAATAATATTTTGTGTTAGTACTGACTTTCAAGTGCAATGGAACGCTTCCAATTAAATAAAGCTGCGATGCTAGCAAAATTAATATAAAAAACGCATTATTAAAATGAAACACTTTTTATAAATAAATTTAATCGCGTTAATTTTTACATAATTATTTTATGACCCTTAACCGTATCCGGTGACAGTGCAATGACCTAGTCAAACTTCCGTTTCCTAACATGAACTTTTTGATGACTGGCAAATCTAAGGGTCCGTGGTCACAGGGACACTGGAGGGAACTACAAGTCATGTCATACTTATGTGGCAATTATCGTCCCACAATGATGAAGAAGTGGGCTTAATTATATGAAAAAAAATACAGGTATTATCGCGACACCAGTGCTCGACACTTTAAGCCCGGTTCAAACCAGTTTTCGTCACCAAAAAATAATAAAGAATTTCAATAAAATTTTACTGGAGGCCAACAAGGAACCATCCCAATTCCGTACGCCGAAACACGCATTATCGGATCCCCCAAATCAGTTATCACGTGACCTGGATTGCCTACTTGCGGCAAAGGGCACTTAATCGCTTAGTTAAGTCAGCCGACATAGGCAGCATCACAGTCACTGCAGATTGAGCGCGTCTAGCTAGGGGGCGCGCCGGCTTCACCACGGCGGCCGTGCACTCTGGTAGGCTACTCTTGACGCAAACTCAATCTCAATACAATTCCAATGCGATTAATATGTATTGATATTGGGATAAGTATCGCAATTTCGGAACGCTCCATCTCGATAATAATTTGTTCACTCAATTTCTACGCAATTTAATTCCAATGCAGCGCTATTATCGCTTTTAAGAGTGCCATTTGAATTTTTTAGATTTGGGATTGGAAATTGATTATTGCAATTGTGTTTCAAGAGTAACCCACCTGATTGAGTAACGCCAACGTCGCGTCCCATCCACGGCAGGCGACCGTTCCGTCAGTCTATATAACCCTTCAAAGGCTAGGCAACACCCTGGTGTGGCTACTGACTAAACACCCCCTGGAGTGTTTAGTCAGTAGGAGTCTGACACAGGCTAGCTCAACTGCTTGAGGTAGAACTGTACATGTAGTATTCACCTCCTCCCAACGCCGGGTTGCTAGTTTTAGCAGGTGGGTGCCCCATCAGCGGGGTTTAAAAAAAACAACAAGGAAGCAGAAAAACGTGAAAAATACATTAAGGTTTACGCGAACACTACACATTGAAATGAAACTACTTTTTTTACGGATCTACTCGCGTTTACTTTATTAATTAATTTGATCTAACGTTTAACCAGTAGTAGTAACAGTAGTTTTATTAATAACTAGCTGAGATTTCGTACTGCTTTGACAGTTTCTATGACAACAAAACAAACAAATCGTTAAATATTTACGAGTGAAAGCAAACAAACAAACAAAAAATAAACTCACTTTTTTTAATAAAAAGTATTCTATATCCTTCCCAATACCTTTGGGAATATGTGTACAAAGTTTCATGATGATCGGTAGAGTAGTTTCTGCGTGAAAGCGTAACAAACAAACTCAAATTCACATTTATAATATTAGTAGGGATAGTTTAGCTTTGTTTTTTCTTAGACAGTTTTTGACTTTTATTAGTACTGTATGACATTGTGAAAATTTAAACTGGCTACTGATGTAAATTGTCAAACTTAGATATTTAATTTTTTTTTTCTCACTTTTTTTTTACATGTCATTATTGTGATTTTCCTTATATTTTGTGTTTTTATTCGTGATGGAAAGTGTCGATAGTTTAGCTTTGTTTTTTCTTAGACAGTTTTTGACTTTTATTAGTACTGTATGACATTGTGAAAATTTAAACTGGCTACTGATGTAAATTGTCAAACTTAGATATTTAATTTTTTTTTCTCACTTTTTTTTTACATGTCATTATTGTGATTTTCCTTATATTTTGTGTTTTTATTCGTGATGGAAAGTGTCCTTTTATGATAGGTCCTTTTATGATTCCAATATTTTTGACGCTGTAAGGGAGAAAAGAGCTTGACACTTTGTAATGTTGTTTTTACGAGAGACAGGTGTCATGTGTCAGAGGTTACCGGTTATTCTGATCAATAGAGACGGGTATATTGATAGTACCGTAAAACAATGGAGGTGGTAACCGGCAGACGTTACCAATTCAACTTTATCTAATATAAATTTAAAGCGTATTTTCATGGTACCATAGTAAAATAAAGATCTCCGTGGTAACAAGAGGTCAGAACCCTGCCCGCCAGGTGGTCGGAGCGGCCCCATCCCTAACATTACAGATATCTTAACTACTAACCAACCCTTTTTACTTACCCCTCATTTTATTATTGTTTTTTTATCTAGTAGTTACTTTTGTCGACCAAACTGACCTCAGGACTCTGTACCTTTATAGTTTTTGCAATATTTTTTATTTTCAAGAAGTTAACTCAATAACCTTGTAAATCCACCATTGTATTGTTTAATTAAATACCTACCTTATTTTGTAAAGTATGGAGTTTTTTTTTTTGTAGCCTCCTCACAGGAGGAGTAGAAGATACACATTACAACTTGCTGAGTTTTTTGCCAGTTCTTCTCAGTACAAGGTCTCCCCGCCCAGAGTAGACTTACGGACCGATGGTATAATGACGTTCAAAAGGGCTATTTGTATCATAAACTGAATAAATGATTTTGAATTTTGAATTTTCAATCCTGACGTTTCGAACACTTTGCAGTGATCACACTCGCACTCACAGGGATAAAACAAACGCGAGTAGATCCGTAAAAACAGTTTCATTCCAAATACACTAAGTGCAAAACAATACTCGAGCATTTAGCTCCGATGTCGATCGAGCGACGATGTTAGAGTTTGCATAATATATCGAGCACTAGAATGGAACGGGTGTTCGTGTCGCATGCAAAGCTGTAAAGGCACTTATTGATTTCGTACGTGTTTTTGATGGACGGCCCCTTCGCATGCTGCAAGCGGACAGGTAACTAATTTTTATTAGGCAAGTGCGAATTGGTTGTGCGCCCAACACTTTAGTACTTTATCGAAGTGAGATATGAATTTAACAAGCGCTCGTCGACTTTTAGTGAAGCTAATAGCTATGTATGACATGGTCCAAAGCTTTTAGCTACTTTTTTGTATATGTGAGTAGGTAAATGACTCCTTTTCACTTGATTTTAAGCAGAAGCGGAGTCCATATATAAAGACAACTAGTAAAGCAGGATCGTGTCTCACTAGCTGTTGGACCTTGCCGATCTGCAGAAATATCTATTTAAAGACACAATTAAGGATTACAACCTTTTCCAAACCTTTTTGTAATTGACTGTACATGACTATCTTAAATTTTGACTGTTGTGCGAGTTGACGACACAAATAATAGGTAAAATCAAAAGGTGCCATCTCGCCTTTGCAGTTAATGATTCAGAGTACCTGTTTATGTATAATATACTGGAATAATAGGTGTAGATAGGTACCTAGATGGTACCGGAAAGGAAAAAAAGTAGGATTATCTACAAAAAGAAATGAGATGCCATCAAAAACAAACTTGTAAAAAAAAACCAAGTCTCGCAACTCAGTTCTTCTACCGTAAAAAATTGTGAGATCCATGTAATACCAAGTCGGTAAATTTATTCAGTCCCTACTTAAGGGACCTTCTGTCTTAAGTTATTACGTAATTAGTTAACCTAACAACATCTTATAATGACCCACTCGTGGAAATTGTTTCAACACTTTTCCACAAATAAGAATAAAATAAATACGCCCATTCAAACCACTAGCTAAACATTTAATAGACATAAAAGTTGCGGTCGCAAAGAAATAAAAGTCCAATTTCCTTAATTATAAAGAGGACGCTTCAGAGGCGACACATTAAACGGACTTTAAAATAAGCCATTAAAAGAACAAAGGCATAAAATTGAAATTTACGATCAGCACTATTTCCGATTTTATCTTTGAAGTTAATAATTTCACAAAGTAGGTACTACACTCCTCTATTGTTCATTGTACATTGTTGAGATGAGAATATTATACATATTATACATAAAGGTTCAGATACATTGACATTTTGCAAAAGACACCGCATTATAAAGATGCTACGTTTGGTCTACGCTCTTAGGTACATAACTGCGAAACATGGGTCTTGCTGAAAAAAATATGTGACTGGTTGCAAGCGTTTGAGATGTGCACCCTACGCAAGATGTTCAAGATACCATGGACTAGTTTCGAACGCCAGAAGGCCAACTGCAGAAGAGAGCTTGTGGCCATAAAAACTCAGGAAATTCACAGGTAATTTTTTAACAGATTAATCAGATAAAATTTAAAATTAAAGAGAAAATCCTAAAAGGAGAAAAACAATAAATCAGTATCAAAAAGTCTAAGCCAAAACGTTACTTACAATTATTTCATAAAGGATTCAAATTACCTGTTTATAGCTACAGGTTTTTCACAAAACACATTTTAAAACAATGTTGTTAGACTGAAGAATTAAGAAAGAATGATCATATCAAAACCAAAATAAAATTCCATGAAAATGACATGACATTCAGAGTACTTTTTCAGAACCGTTCATATAAATTTGACAAATAGTTTTTAAAATACCAAGGAGGCTATAAAATGCATAACATAAAAATATAACGTTGAGTAAATTGCAACGACAACAACGCTACAAGCAAGAGAGCTCCGGGACGTCCGCGACGCAAATAGCTGGTTGACATCAAAAAGTGGACTGGACTTGGTTATCGCCAATTAAAACATGCTATATGGGATCGCAGGAAATTTTGTATACTGATCTCCAAACTTCAGTATGAAGTATGGCACTAAATGATGATACATTGACAGGTACTATTTTAACATGTTGGTTGACGGTTATTAAATTTTTTTTTCTAAGAAATTTTCGTGGATTTATGTCGAAGTTATGATTGCTATACTGTAGAATCAAAACATAAAATTGTAACACTGTTCTTCTAATAATCTAATTGCTTGTCGTTATTCCAAATCAAGAATTACTACTTTGAAATCATGAAGCTATTGAAACAACCGTAGCAGATAGAGCAGAAAAACTGCTAAAACAACCAATGAAGTAGTAAGACTTGATTTCGCATAAACATTTAGATTATTAGAAGAAACGAGTTACAATATTATTTCTTGATGCTATAGTCTTGCAATCATAACTTCGACTCACTCTACGAGAATGATAACAACTTAATCTGTATTTACAACCATCAAATAATCAAGGTAGCCTTTGTAGAGCAAAAAGAACTGTTAATACCACCAGTAGTTATTATTATTATATCTTAATTAATAGCTTCGTTATTAGCATTCAACCAATTTCAAGTTGTATTATTAATGAGTCATAAATGAAGTCTCACAACACGTCTTATTATTACAGAGAGAACTCGAGTGAAACTCTTTATGTCTTGATGCAATAGTAAAGCCTAGTAGCTCCATAAAATTAGCGAGTTCATTAGTATTACCATAGTTTGTTACTTTAGTAATAGGTAGCTAAGGATTTATGTAACCCGGCATTACCATACTGGGACTATATGTCTTCTTTGCCTGTCGCGGTTCGAGCACAGAGTATACTGGTTTGTTGAATATTATGAAAGCGAATTACCCACCTTGCTAACCAGCGGAGTTTCAACATGTACAAGTATTTTTATTAATAGAAAAAGTACAGACGTCTACACGTTAACTTACCTATCCGATACTGTCGAATTTCTTCAATAAATGTTCAAACATATGCCACATAATCCCGCTCGCGGAAATTTTTCAACACTTTGTCTTTTTTCAAATTGTAATTTATTCGCAACAATATTTGCGTAAAATTATATGTAAATAATCATAAATATAGCTTGCCTAATTCTTAACTGATCTTTCAATATTTGTAAAAATATTATGATCTAATGTGGATGACGTAGTTGTCGACATTGAATAGGACTCCTAAAAATAGATAAGTGTTGATTGATTTCGGCGAGTTGGATTGAGCCACGATAGCATAGTTGGCAGTGCACCTGACCCGGCATGTCATGGGGTGCGGGTTCGAATCCCGCTCGTGGAATTTTTTAAACACTTTGTCTTTTTTCAAATATACCACAATACAATAAATTTCAAAGTCTATAGAGGACATTTGACAATTTCGATGTGCAGGCGAGTGTACTTACATCGAAGATAAATAATTTAAGCGAATTTTTTCGCTTTTAATTTTACTTTTTATTTTATCTTTATGCTTCGTACCAAGTACCCCGTACCGATTAAAACCCCTCGCAGATTCTACTAGGAAACGGAAGGACGCTTGCGTGATGCTATTCCCTCTAGAAATCCCCTGACGGTATTTCGATCAACGGCTCGAGGAGCCCTTTAAGTTTCTTGCCATCCCCAAACAATTCCGGTAACGCTGTAAATGCCGTTTGAGGCCAACAGCGAATTATGTAAAAAAAATCTTCGTAAGTAGTGGATTCACAAAAAGATCACGCGATGCACGTGTTCAGAGGACAAAATCGAGGGTAGTTCCTAGCTTATATTTAAAGTTACATTATTCTAATTACTTTCATAAGCTTCCATTAATTTAATTACCGCTAAACACAAACAAAAACCTCCGTCGACACATTATGTAAGTCATCAGTTTAATTCCCAAATTTCATCAAAAAATTACATGTAAAATGTCCCATTTCAATGATTGATGTAGTTATTACATTAAACACATACAATTAAAAGTGGCGTGGCGTCAAGAAAGCGAGTGTCGCTTATGACTCGAATATGAATTCTACAGTTTAGTAAATACGGACTATATTCGTAAAATATAAATTAACAGCTTTGGAAATAAAACTGCTTTTAAAATTATAGTGTCCTGTGCTTTATCGCATCGCAAACGGTGAACGCATAATATTTATTTATTTATTATGCCTCATAACGTCGGCATTAATGCATAATACACGGTCGAATATTAAAGCATATTAGTATACAAATCCCGACTGATTTGCGTAATGGGAGTTTTATGCAAGACTTCACCGAACACAAAGAGTGAAAATTTATAAGAGTACATTAAACGTTCACAAAATTTCAATTTCGCTTTTTTGAAACTCTTATCTTATCTTATCTTAGTGGGGCCTGCTGAGGTTTCCCTCTCCCAGTAACACTTCGACCCATTGGGCTTTTGTGCAACCCCATCCTTTCACTCTTCCTCCTCTGTAAAGATAGATGCCATTATTTGGCAACGTCCTTAAGAGCGAAGAGCCTGAAGTCCTCCGGTTTCGGATAGGCCGACCTCAGGGGTCCCATTCTTTTCCTAGCCAGAGAGTCGCAGTCTCACAGTAGGTGCTGCATTGACTCCGTTTCCTCTCCACATGCCCTACACAAACTATTTGTTGAAAGGTGCATTCTGTGAAGCATTTGTTTTGTGGCATAGTGCCTGTGAGGCACCGATGGTTAATCGGGTCTGCCTTCTACTGTCTTCGCATATGAACTTATTTCGTCCTAAGGCGTTTTTGCCTAGGAAGGATTTGGAGTGTTTCATACCCGTTTTTGAAACTCACTATATCATTCGGTTCGTCGTAAATCTCCGGTGAAGGACCACATACTGACAAGCTACTCCGTAAAGGAGTTCGAGGAGCTCGATGGCGCAGTGGTTAACGCGCCTGGTCTGCGAGTGCTGTGGATAAGCAACTTTCGCAAAGGCCGGTCATCGGATGGGTGACCAAAAATTTATCATCTCGAGCTCCTCCGTGCCTCAAAAGGCACGTAAAGCCATAAGACCCAGCTGCATTAGCAGTCGTAAACAACCACCAATCCGCACCGGGCCCGCGTGGTGGTTTATGGCCCATTCTCCCTTTCCATCCATAGGGAAGGATCGTGCCCCAGCCCCAGATGACTTCGTTAAGGCATATCTTCTTTCATACACAAATTTACACAAACCGCCATACAAATAGACCTAAGAGTACCAAATTTTGCAAACTTACTAAGCGTCTGCCTACGCAAATGAAAACACATCAAATGAACAACATCCAAATGATTAACAAAACACGTTCTTTTTTAAATCCGTTGTTAAACCCTGAAAACTGTCCAAGTGCTCCCCCCGACCGCAGCCGCTCGAACGAACGAACGCTTCATTAAAATCTATGCTAATGATTTGCATCAGCCCAGTAATCCCAACCAGTGCTGCCACCTCTCTCAACTCTCCAGCCAATAAGCGCCGAAAGTGCTTGAAAAAAGCGCTAGATTCCACTAATGGAAGTTGTCTGAAGTGAAAAATTTGGTCTGACTTTTAAATAGCTCCGGTATACATTTATTAACATGATGCGTTGATTTAACGTGCTTTTGTATACAGCTTAGTTTAAGTTTACATCACAATAGCACAATACATACACATAATGCTTTGTTAGAAACACATATTAGTTGCTGTGATAATTTAGGTTGCTAATACACATTTTCACCAACGACTCCAAGTTTTAGTTAACCCCTTAGCTTTGTCAGGTGATGATTTAACTCCAGCAACCTTAATAAATGCCATTAAAAGCGCTAGATCTAATTCCGCTAAAAGCGCTAAGGTGGCAGCATATGGCTGATACCAATATGCACAGCAACACAAAATGTTTGCGCTCGACTATATTCGAACATTACACATTAAACGGGGCACTCGTTATATCCCGGCGGAAACACGGAATAAGGAGTTGTATAAATATTTCCAAGGTAGCACCAGCCGCCGCCGCCGTACCACCGACTCTCGAATTACTCTCGATGACTTTTTAACGACGCCTTACGGTGCTATGGATTCGAAATTTACAATTCAATTCGACGAAATATGTGCCATCATTAAGGTGGAGATAGTGCACAGTCGACGCTCTAGGAAATAGGAGGGTAGTCAGAATTTATCAAACCCGTAACCCGTAAAAGTTGTGCGACGAATTCAACACTCACGGTAATCACCAGTCTTTTAAATTCACCTTATGTAGTTATCGAACGGTTTGCTTGCAATAAAAATTTAGTACTTTCTCAAACTCTGAAACTCTCGTCTGATTTAAATCTGATAGCGTAGGAACGTTTGCATGATGACACTAGTAATTTACATGAATGTGTTCATATAAGTACGTCTATGTGTGAAGAAAATAATTAGTTTATCATTATCATAACTAAAGCTTTAGTTGTAAATATTAAAGAAGCATCATTAACTAAACATGTGACCGTGAACGATGGCTCTCAAAAATAAACGATTCTCCAAACTCATTTGGACGGTCGTAAAACTTCTAACAAGTTTGGAATTTCCACAATATCATCTGTATAATATCCCGAGCCAGTGGTAGAAGCTCAGGTGGGTCGGGTCTCCATCCCGAGTGTGTAATATCGGAGCCGTAATAACACCGCTCTGTTACTTTACATTCGTATAGGCCATCCCTCGAAGCGCTCCTTATTGCAACTATCAGGGAATTCAGAGATGCAACAATGCGGGAATTGATATTATATATATATTTTTCTCCTACCGATCTCGGCTTCCGTAACGAGGGGATGCGCTGCCATTGTATTTGGTTTTACTGTTATCGGAAATAGCATTAATGAAGCACAGTCTACATTGTATTCGATAACAAAATAGACACGCGTAAGCCGGCGGCGTTCTCCTTTCGTTGCGCTAACGGCGGCACTATTAAATTTTCTTTGACTTTTTGAAATTTTATCGTCGTCGCTGCTAAAATGAGGGTTGCTTAAAATATTTTCTTGAAGACTAGATTTCCCTTTGATTCCGATCTTATGCTCAACTGATGTTGATTGCAAACTGCAGCTGAGCTCTAGTTAGAAGTAATGTGGTTTGAAGATTTGCGACTCGAAAGATTTGCTGGACTTTCTTTAGAATCGTACATTTGCAAATGTAAGGAATGCGAAGGATCTAATATTCGACAAACGGATGTTACACTGAGAATGTGGACTCTGACCGAGAGGTCAGGACAATTTGATTTGTCCCTTCCACGTACCGAATCGTTTATGGCAGATTTTTCTTTAGATCGTGAGTCTTCATCAAGGATGTCGTATTCTGGTAAACTATTTTGAAGGAATTTCTCTACAAAAAGTAGTGGGTAAGTACATACCTTTCGCACTTCGTTAACTCCATTTTTTTTGCAACTAGAACTGTGTCGAGCACTGTTAGAAAGTTTAAAGTTCTTAAAACATATTAAAAAATATGTTAATTTTTTTATTAAAAATATTAAAAATAATAAAATGCATTTCACCACGCACTATGTTATTGTCACGGGGGTTATTATAATATTTAAAGTTGCCGACCCCAAATTATGGTACCACGCCAACTAGAGCTCATGGGACCAAAAATAGACGTTGCATACAACCAGAACAATAAAGTTGTTAGGTAATTTATAGATCAAGATAACGCGGTGGTCCGAGCGTCACCCTTTATTCCAACCCCGATAGCGTGACGGCTGAGGTTCGATTCCCGACTGAGCACAATGTCTTTTTTATTCGCTTATCGTGTTTGAGTGTCACGTCTCGAGATCTCAGGTAAGTCCTACTAAATTGTTATTCCGATTTGTGTTAGCTTTGGTTGTATGAATATTCAAGAAATAAATGTAGTAACGGTTCAATGCAACAATGAATTTATTTTTAAAAAAAAGTAACTCAAGAATCTTTATAAATTATAGCCTATATTTTATTCTGGTATATGAACAATTTTATTTCAAATCAATTCAGTTGTTTTGCGTGAAAGGGTAACAAACATCCATTCTCACAAACCTTCGTATTTATAATATTAGTGTGATAATGGGAATAGGAAAAGAAACTCTCAGTAAGGAGATTGTCAAATCAAAAATATCAGTGTAGCATTAAGAAGACGCTTTCTCTTAAACAGCAAACGCTTAGAAAGTAATAACTTTACAAAATGTTATGGAGAAAAATACATTTTCCAAGGCTATTAGTTTGGAAAATCACATTTATTTCTTAAGCAACAAACGGGCAGGTACAAAATAATACAGAAACGCGTAAGCTCCTCTGTGCACGACGACTAAATTAATTACAAACTCGTGCAACAAAAGTTGATGTCGGAGGCGACCTTATTGAAAGCTACCCGCATACTTCTGCAATGTCCATGGCATGCGATGAAAAATTGGTGCTTTGATGCGAACCAAAACATTCTTTAATGCTTCGAGATAAAGTTGGAGACCTGCGTCAAATTAATAACACAAACGGGGAATGTAATAAAGAAATATCTATAATCAGTATTTTTTTATTACAGAACTGGGAAACGGTGACAAAGGTGGAAGCACACTTCACCCAGTATTTTCAACTACTACTTACTAATACAACTTTAAATGTAGGAACTCGGAATCAAAACACGACAATGCTTCTAATATTCTTGTTTAGGTAAGAGAATTACAGAAGATAGTGTTAACTAGCCTGGCGGACTTAAAACTAGCCTTACCACTACTAACCGATTAAATAACATTTTAATGTACGCTATGAATCTGGATAAAATCCGCACCGGTCTTCCCACTACACCACAGAGGCGGTTAATGTTGCTAACGGTTTGGTTTAACATAACCTGTAAGAGTTTATGTTCCAATACTAGAATAATATACGCAGGTTTGTAATATGATTTCATTTGTGATTGATTACACAGCTATTTAAAAACTCGCTTTAAAAATATACGCACAATTTTACGTAGTTTCGGAAATATTACATGAGTACGTTACTTAATATTAAAAGTTAGATAAAAGGGCGTTGCTTAATTATTATTTAATACTAGCGGCCGCCCGCAGTTTCACCCGCGTGGTTCCCGTTCCCGTGGGAATATCGGGATAAAAAGTATCCTATGTGTTAATCCAGGTTATAAACTATCTGTATGCCGTATTTCATCCAAATCCATCGTCCGTTGCAGCGTGAAGAAGCAACATATATATACACACATACACACAAACTTTCGCATTTATAATATTAAGTGTGATAATCTTTTAACTAAGAGATCTATTAAAATAGAGATAGGACATAATAGAGAGAGATAAGAGATTATTTAATAGAAAGAAAAGAGAAAAAAATGCAATATGTGTGTCCTGCATTGCACTTCCCTAAAGATCTGAGGGTTGGCAATGCCTTGAGCGTCACAAGCGTCATTTGTGCCAAATAAAAATATATTTACTCATTCATTTAATATTTTGCGGTGACCGCTTTCATAAGCGGGTCGTACTCTTTTTTGCCGGCTAAGTCGAATAAAGAAACTTACAAAATGCTTGCAATTTGGCTCATCATTAAAAAAAAACAGTAGCTACACTGCGAATCAAAATCATAGACCTCCAATAGTTAAAAGTTTTAACACGCCACATGCTTTCAATTCACAAAGCACAACCCTTGTAGAAAATAAAAGGAATAGCCTAAAAATAACAAACGGATACAAGCGGTGGGGCCAGTTATCACCCCACTCTCCCCACCCCCAGATTCACGTCGACACCTAGCTGTGTCGAACAATGGGGTATTATGTGGTCGAAACAAAGAAATGCTCCTTCTATATCTGAAGAGGTTTCGGGTCACACTTATTATTTTCGATTTTAATACATTTTAATAAAAGGCGTCTGTTCAAGCCGGTTGCGATTGCGACATAATAATAAGTAGTATTGTTATTACGTCAGATCTATATCAATAACGCAAGCATAATAATAGGTACGGACGTACATGCCAGCGGAATAGAAGTAAATGAGACGAGAGAAAACATTGATGGATTCGAACAAATGGAGCAGATAAGACAAAATAAAGCCAAATAACTTAGATAATGAAGCGATACAGATGTATCGCATCACATGCAATACGTAATCCGCTTTCTTTATTTGGTTTGCGATAATAAATACTGTTGTCTGATCAATAAGAAACAAATTCTATTGAAGGGTGCTTGTGCTCTGTTAAGTGTGTTAAGTTGCTCCATTTGATATCATTAGTCATCAATACATACTTCACTGAACCTGCCTTAATTAGACAAACACGAATAGTTTCAGATCCCAATAATCAACATGATCAGTGTTTGAAGTTAGAATTGTTTGACTAAGCTAACAACTTAAAATCTAATTCTTGATTCTTAGCTACGATACAACAAAAAGGTTGAGCGATAATCACCACAACCCGCAATTGATCAAAAAGGCGATTCTACGTGATATCAAACATTCATGTTCTAAGTAGTAGCGCTAATCAAAATATTCTTCGCTCAAAGTGACATAATTTTTTCCAGAACTTGATTAGAAGGCGACCAGTCTAATTCACTTATCTCTGCCGCCAAACAGTATTACTTTGCACTGCTGTGTTTCGGGAACTAGAATCCGAGAACTACAGGGCAGAAACTCTCAGAAAAACTGAAGCATCAGTAATGTATGCGTGATACCCTCAGATCAGACGGGCCGTATGCAAGTTTACCGGCTCAGCAACGTAAAAAAAAATACGTTGTAAAAACACCCGGAGCTTGATAGTTCGTATAGCGATCGGTAGCGCGCGGGTGCGGGGGGCGGGGCGTGCGCGGGAGTACGCCGCGCCGGCGGCGATGCGTGACGGCCGCCTGCGCCTGCGCGCCAATGTCAAGGTCGCGGCGCTCCCCGAAATAGCCGTGCCCTACCAGCAGTTCGACGAATACGTGAAATTATGCTACCATGCCACAAGAGATGTAATAGAAACTTTCGTGAATGTATGTCTCTTCAATTTTGTAATGGATATAAATAATACTTCCGTCTATTTTTCTTATACGTTGTCAAGTACGACTTTTTTTAAATAAAATACAAAAATATCAAATCAATGTTTTCGTAAAAGATAAATATATTGTACTCAGTAGCACTGACTTAATACTCTTTATCAGTACCAAAATAGGTACAGAGAAAAAAATAAAGATAGATTTCTCATTCAAACCATTCTCGTTTATATTATTTTTCGGAAGCAATTCAGTTTTAATAATAGTCTAGAGGCATGACTAGCTAGTGGCTTTCACCTCTAGAAAGGTCGCAAGGCGCCCGAATCGTGCAGTGTGGCAAATTAATGAGTTACCAGAATAGAAAACGTGCCATCTCGAGCCACACAAACAGATAGATGTCTTTAAAAACAAACTGAATTGCTCCATTAAGATTGGAAAGACATATTGCAATGATCATTCGAGTATTTAAAAACGACATATAAAAATACTGAAGCTAATAATAAACGATGCAAATGAAGGAGAGTGATTTATTTAGCAGACAATACGACATGAACGATGATAAAGATGTGAAAAGAAACAAACCTTGTAGTAGATGAAGATAAGATTCGAAATACAATGACTAATATAAATAAGTTGATCAATTGTGTTGTGACACATGATAACAGTTACTGGAGCAGTCTATAGAGAACGTAAGTAAAAAGTCAAGCAAGAAAGAAACACCGGCCGTTTAAGTATCAAGCTCAACAGATGCGTGTCAACAATGTTAATCTCGCCAGTTGATTTGCGCCGAGTAATTACTCATCGTCGGCTATAAATAGCAAACAGATAATCAAACTTTCAATGGCACATGCCAACCTTAATAACGAACGCAACAAAAAAAACTATTACGAACATGATTTTTTGTTGTGGTGTTACATCTTGCTCTCATTCATTACGTCCATGAGATGACTGTGTGATTTTCAAGCGATGATTAGAACGTTTGGATGGTTCTAGTTGAGACTTGTTGATTTGTTTAGATAGTTGTGATAGCGTTGGCAGTGTTTACACCTAAATGCTTTAAACAGTTTTTTCTTAAATTTTAAAGTGAATGGCTTGCGCGGCCTTGTCTCGAAATAAGAATCTAACCTCATTCTCCAAGTCAAGAAAAGGGTGATTTCAGGCTTGTCATCGATTACCAAGCCGCATTTGGCAAACATGATAATTAAGCCAACTATCCATCAATTGTAGCGATAATAACTTGATGTTAATGATAGAGGACTGTCCCGAGCAGTGAGACGGTCGGTATACATATAGACTAATATTAATACTATTTTCTGTATATGCCTATTCAACTGCAAATAACAACAACAGAAGCTATGTTTGATGATGTGGTGCTTTTTTCTCACAAATCATTTCTGCTGCAAGAATTTTTCTCGTAACATGATAATTCCGTTGATTTTGTCAGACAACAAACACGCAAATGATTACATGGACGGACACCACACCGCATTTTTCGCCTAATTGACAGCGTGAAGAACATAAACATATTTTCAGACGACACACAGTATCACGGACGAAATATAAAAAGTGTGAGTGGGAAATGTTTATGCATTTCGTGATGTTAAACACAAAACAACAGTCAAGTGCTTACATCATCATCATCATCAGTTCATTTTATGTCGACACTGCTGGGGCACGGGCCTTCACTACGGATAGATAGGGAGAACGGGCCATAAACCACCACGCGGGCCCAGTGCGGATTGGTGGTTGTTAACGACTGCTAATGCAGCCGGGACCAACGGCTCTACGTGCCTTCTGAAGCACGGTTGAGCTCGAGATGACAAATTTTTGGTCAACCATCCGGTGACCGGTCAAGTGCGTACACTTAAGTATACAAATTGTAAAACAAATTTTCAGTTTACTTTACATTAACATATTTTTTTAGGAAGCCCATGCCCAGCAGTGGGTAGATACGGGCTGAAAATGACGATGATGATAATGATAAAAAAATTAGTTTTTATACATTTGAAATGTTGTTTTTTATTCGATATGTTGGCAACGAGCATGCGGTCCGCTATAAGGTTAGCGGTCACCACTGCCATAAAGGTACAATAGAAGTACGTAACCACAGCTTATTGACGCTTGTTATGAAGTATGTACCATTGTTATAACCAGCTCGTTGTCTACTCTAGTTATTATGCCTATGTATGTTAAACTATAACTGGAATCGGAAGCTGAAATAGCTGAAAGTGATAGCCACCCTTGAGGATTCAAGGATATTGCGCGAGAATTCTTCTCTGTGGCCATTATTTTTATAATAAGTAACTAGCCTATGTTACTGTCCTATTGAAATCAAGTCATCGCTACAATTGATGGTGGTGTCTTAATCACCACGCGTAATAACTTTTTTATTTAAATATGTTTTTTATTTACCAGTAAGCACAGTGCCTTGATCTCACCTGATAATAATGCCAATAATGGAAGCGCACTTCACCCGGGATCTTGAACTAGTGAGGCACTGGCTATCTTATCTCTAGCTGCCGGAACACAACAATGCCACAAACATTGATGTTATGGCGACATAAACCCTACCACCAACCCAAACCCAATCTTATCTTAATATCAAAAAAGTTGATGACTTGAAATCATCTTCAAAAAAGTGTTACATCTCTCAAGACACTTATAAAGGTGTCAATGACATAACAAATAAAAGCTACAAGGCGCAAAATCAAATAAAACACTGGCAAAACAAAGAATCACTGAGAGCATAGTGTTAGTGAATCATAAAACTGGAAAGGTTGCCACGAACAATAACGACCGGCAATAAACCGGGCCGGTGTTGCCAGCCGAACGGTGTGTGTGTGAACTGTGAACGGCCCGGGTTCGATATCCGGATTGTGCTAAGCGTATTGACAATACCATACTCGTCGGGGTCTACGGCCGCACGTCGTATAATGCCTACTCGTAATCCAAAATAGGAGTTAAGAGTTATCATTTGTGCCCACCTAGTGTTACTAAATTGGTCGGCAACCAAATGCCAGCCTCAATACCTACTTTTGTCTATTTTCTTGATGCCATTAGGCTAACTCTTGAAGCGGTAAAGGAAAACAATTAAATGCCCGAAAAGGAATACTAATGAGCTGACATTTTAAGGCTTAACTGATTATTAGCTCTCATAACACAGAATACTCAAAAGGAATAAAGAATATCTCATCACCTAATTACCGTACAGAATATATAAAAAATAATTACTTGCTTTCAGGTTTATTTCAGAATTCCGACATGAGGCTGATAACCAGTGTCTCAGTAGATAAGAATTTCGGGCAAAACCTTTGATTATAAACCATCATCATAATTGAAAACACACAATAAGGGAAACTTATACAACAGTAAGAGTTGTAGACTACATGATACTTAAAGTCATGATGATGTGCAGAGATCTCAACGGCACTTTATCTATCGAGCTGACGTTCAAATACCACCCATGCACCGATCACGATGACCTGATCACGACCCATGGTAAAGGGCATTAAAAAACACTTGAATGTAAAAGCGGATCGTATCGGCGTCGATGACGAAGGTGACAATCGTAAAACGCGTCGGTTTCCCAGCGAGACGGTTTTTACAGCTGGCGATAGCTGGAAACGGGTCTGCTTGCCATTCATGGCGGTGTGCATCGATCGTGGCTAGTGCCTACCTGCCAGACACGAAGTCTTCGTTGTGGAAAGCAGAGTATCTAGTATGAGTATTTTTCACTATCCGTATTAATTCGAAACGAAAATTAGTATGGCGTTAAAGCAGCGTCTCCTGGCGACATATGAAAGGAGTAAAAATTTTGCCATACTAATTCTCGTTTTCTCTAACGTGATCAAATGGTGGATTAAATTCGCACTAGACACCCTGAGGACTAATTCCCGATATATTTAAAATCTCAGGGTAACCACCTATTTACAGAACACCAGAACAGACCCTGCGGACTAGCCTTTAGATATAATTATATACTAATACGTTAAACAAACTTAACTTGACACGGTAATTTTATTAATTGTTTACGCAAACTTACATTTCGAACGCTTTGCAGGGTCCATGGAAAGACTAATTATCCTGTAAGTGTGGCTTCGCAGCTAACATGGGTTATTTTATTGTTTCTTTTACAGTGTATTGATCGATTGACTGTTTTCCTACTCCATAAATCGAACATTTGATAGCTATTTTAGTTGATAGCGGAGCGCGCTTCGTCAGGTAAGCGATGATAGATATCGATAATCGAAAAATTGATTTACGGAGTAGTTTGTGTACATACTAGAAATGCGCATAGGTACTCCAGAAAAAAATCAGGGACACTCTCAATCTTTCCAAACAATGAAATATATCTAGTTAGCTATCCAATTCCATATCCGCGTAATATATCCGGCCCAAAATATAATAAAAGATCTTTCTTTTAAATTACGAGTCACACTTATAAGTAGATATAAAGTTAGCATATCCATGTCCGCTTAATTAGTGGTTCCATTTAATATTTTGCTATCCTTTCGGTCGCTCCTAGAACGATGCAGTCGCTCTCACTCTCTCCTGGTAGTGGCTATATAATAAAAGAATCTTACAATCTTCAGTAGTCTTTTAAATTACGAGTAGATATCCAGTTAGCATATCCATGTCCGCTTAATTAGTATTTCCATTTAGTATATCTATCCTTTCAGCCTTTCGTGGAACGATGCAGTCGTTCTCGCTCACTCCTTGTAGTGGTTACGTCCAGAAACTAAGTCCGTGAGCGAATTCGGAATCACCCAATTTAGCATAGATTATTATATGGACGTTCGCAAAATGGCATCCGTTGGCTACCGAACGAATAACCGAATCTTTTAATTAATCAATTAATTAATTTTGTAAACGCTCCATGTAGGTAGGTAGATAGGTAATACAAGTACCTAGTATAAAATGCCATTCTAAATGTTTCAGAAAAATTTAATATTATTTTATTCTTATCATTACGTCTACACTGCACCGGCTCATCATGGACTTGCCAATAAACGATTTCTAGTCAGGTAATCGTTAAAGCCTTCCCAAATGAACAAAGGGAAGATCAGGTCAAAACTCACAACGTTGCTCTCTCCTCTCTGCGGGTTGGTGAGATTCTACTTGTGTCAAATGTGGTAAGGTAACCCAACAACCGTGACCAATGGCATAACGTACAGACGCCTGGACATTAACCTATGCAAAACTGGCAAATTTTTTCAATAAATATTCAAACATATGCCTAAGACATAAATTTCAAAGCCTATTGAGGAATTAACAGTTTGTAGTAGTCTAATGTGGAGGCGTGTTACCTTCCGAAAGCGCAAACCTTCTAGCATTTATTAATCCGAATGAGTTTTTAGTCAAAGGTAATACGCTAAATATATAATTCGTCAATTTCTGTACCATTAATAGTACGAGTATTATTTGCCTGAATTGACTGTACTGTTGTTCGCATTTAGATCACATATAATAATAAATCACTTAATGCTACCAAAGCTTCTGAAGGTCAATTTGGCTCGTATCATTTCTACTGCCATTTTTCTTCTTTATTGAACATCATATATCATTAATAGATAGATATCTTTATAGAAATTCAATAAAATAAGTTTATCTAGAATAACAATTACACTGCTTGCTTATATTATAATTGGCAATTATTTCGATCGTTACAAAAAATATATAAGACAAAAATAGATATTACAGTGTTATTCAATTACTCACATATTGGCTGACTTACAAAGTATCTTTATCTTAACAAGAAACGCACCCGAATAAACTACTTAAGAAAAATTGTAACTGACAACGTGGAAGGCCTATAGTAGTCCTTTATTCCATATCTGCCATTTATGCCTAGGCCCTAGGCAGAATGGGCGGGATGAGCTAGACTGCCATACAAAGGGCTAGTTACAAATAGCTCAAGATGGAGATAAATGGAAAGTAAGAAGGTAAGCTAAGGTTTTGTCCTGCTTATAGGATTACTGGTATATTACACACGCTGTCACATCAGACCTGATGTTAAACAGAAGCAGTCCAGAAGCCGTGTAAAAGAAGCGTCGGATGTCAACCTGACAGATAGGCTGACGACCTTGTGAGGACGGCGGGAAGGAAGTGGATGCGAGTGGCACAAGATCGGGCCAAGATGCCGGGAGAGATCATGAGGTGCCGTATACCCAACAATAGGTGAATTATGGTTGAGGATAAAGAAGAAGAAGTCCAGAAGCGAGAAAGTTAATGGATCTTTACAGCTCGTTTGAAGGACCACACAATGCAGGAAGGAGGAAATATGTAAGCCGGGAGATAATTCCAGAGAGTCAAAAGCGTGTTTGCTTTCTACATTACATTTCTGTTTTACAAATATGTACAGAAGCCTACACATAAATCTATCTAAAACTAAATACTTATAAAATACAGTGAAAAAATTAAACGCCTACCCGACCCAGCCAGGAATCGGATTGGGTCTTCCGCAATTCGGTCGGCTGCACTGACCGCTATGCTACCGGGAAGCCTGACGTAAGCGCAGAGTGCTATAAAAAGCATTCAAAACTGTATTTTATAAGTATTTAATTCAGCTTCAGTGCAGCAATTACCACTTAAAATAAAAAAGTAAAATTTACTATCCAAAACTGTAAAATTTCCTCAATAGACTCTGAACTTTATGAATATTATGGTTGAACATTTATTGAAGAAATTTTATGTAGAAAGCAAACACGCTTTTGACTCTCTGGAAATATCTCGCGGCATACGTATTTCCTCCTTCCTACATTGTGGGGTCCTTCAAACGAGTCCCCTCCACTAACTGCCCTAACTTCTGGACTGCTTCTGTTTAACATCAGGCAGAGCAGTCATTTGTCATTTACTATTAAAAAAAGTTTTCAATGATTTTCGAGAGATTTCCATTGCACCTTCTAGGTATTCGTTAGCAGATGTTCATATTCCGTTTCACCCCGCTCAAATCGAGTAGGATTCAATATCAACTTGTTATTTACTACTTACGCGTAATGACGATTTCATTGGCTCGTAAAATGTTTTATGCCGGCCCGGAATTGTTATGCGATCTTGATTTGTCATTTCGCATGGCCGTCGGATGTCGTGCCGGCACGAGCGCGTAAAATCGGCGCAACATCGACAGATAACGTTAACGCATACGTTACAGGCTCGGCTGTTTGTGACGTTTTATCACTCAATTCTGGGAAAGCGGGATAATTGACGGACTCCTTAGTGGGAAGGTGAAAAAGCATGCTTGCAATTTGAATTCGGCTTCAAAAAATTTTATTATTTCGGACTACTTATGTTATAACGTTAACGCATACGTTACGGACTCGGCTGTGTGTGATGTTTTATAACTAAATTTCAGGAAATCGGAAAAAAATTACACAGTCCTAGGTGAGAGAAGGTGGAAAAAACATGCTTGAGATTTGGATTCGAATTGAAAAATTTAAGTTTTCGCGGGCATTACAGGATTTGATTTCACACGGATTCGCCTCAAAACAAATAACAAGTAAGCTGATGACCTCTAGAGCCTTTACTAAAAGAGAGATGAAAACTTATAATAAAATTTTATTATTATTTCGCCTTATTTTAAGATGATGAAGTCATAATTGACGACCTCCTTGGTCGAGTGGTTTGTACACCGGTTTTTTATGGCGTCGCCATTTCTGAGGTCCCGGGTTCGATCCCCGGTCGGGTCAATTTATAAATTATTGTTTTTCTAAATTGTCTCGGATTTGGGTGTTTTCTATGTATAATAAGTAATTATTTAAGTATTTTAAATATGTTTATCCGTTGTCTAGTAACCATTTAACGAGTTTCATAACGAAGCTTCTCTTGGGCTAGATAATTGGTGTGAGTGTAGGAAAGTTTATTATTAGTTTTATTATAATTCCATTAACAGTTTCGTTAAAAACGTTTTCGAAAACTTTCATTATTAGTAAGGAGTTCTAAGAAGGTTGTTACTTACAATTGAAGATCTAAAGGCGAATATTAAATTGGACGGATATAAAATTAACGTGAACGACTGGAGTTGCTAGGCAAAGCGAACCAATTACTGTCTCACTGAGTGAGTGATACAATAAATGCCATTTAATAATCATAGGAGACGGTTCGTCGTACTTCAGTTGGCGTAACAAACATAAAATGGAAGTTATATATTCGGCTCTGATTTAATGGCACACGAATCGTCGGCGCGTCGCAGATCAAAACGCCAATTTCAATGAAAGATGGATATCGTAAAAAGCTATTTTGCTTTTTGTCAAGTTAGAACTATGTTTGTATATCACTCAGTCATTCAACATTCGATATATAGATAAATACACGTTCCATTGTTAACAAAGAAATTTAAACGGGAATTAACGCAAACTAATTAGTAAAAGGTTTCATACCTTCTTTATACCCGACGGTTCGACAGAGTTACAACGGCCGTGGTCACGGGCTGACTGCTGTCGCGATGTTGCGCCTCCGTTTATACGGCAGAGTCTTGATCCGCCGCCGTCACATTATTTTCCCCAACTACCGCCACACACAACACTAACGGTGTCCCTATTAAGTATACAAGCCTTATTCTGGTTGTTTACCAACTGCGAAGAAAATCGAGGTTGTCTTTTTGCAAACACTGGATTCAACGCTGAAGATAGTTTGTGGCCGTCTTCCCGATTGAAATGATTAGGGTGCTTCTTTATTTCAATCGCTTCACACACTACTCTTCAATAAAAGTGGTGGTCTGAATATGAGGACTTGCGTAAGGTAAAATTCAATCCAGTGATATGGATATATGAATTTTGAGCTGCAATATCAGAAAAATTACGAGATACAATGTGGCACAATTATTGCTATAAAGCAAACTGTTCTAGGTCTAGTTGGATTGAAATATTTGGACGGTAAAATCAGAGATAAAGACTTTTTAAGTATTTACAATAATTGTATAATTACGGTCGATGTATTCATAAAACGCTGTAACTTTAACGTAATGCTTTAACACAAGGCAGAGACTTAAATAACGAAAGTGCTACTCTTAATAATAACACAATTTAAATAAATAAATATTAGTATACATTTTACGCAAAGTTTATACAATACAGAAAAGTGTTGAAAAAGGGTCGGATATAGCTACGATATCCTAAAATGGGGCGGCTGACCCAGATTATCAGAAGGTACGGGTTCAAATCCCGCTCGCGGAAATATTTCAACACTTTCCTGTGTAAGATATTTATAAAGATTTTTTTATATCTGACGACTTTGAGTGCGCCTACTGATTATAAAAAATCGTGTACATTACTATAACCACAAACCTCCCTCAGGCTTGCCTCGTTCTGCCGGAAATAGAACCATTAGGTCGTTATTGGCTATTACCACAATGAATTGTATTCCTTATTGTTTATTGCAAACTGGTATTAATTCCCAACACCATAAATATCTGCCCTGTAACAATCGAAAACAAGTAGGGTTGCTATTTTTGAATCTCATCCTTGAAACGTTTTTCTAGTTTATTCAGTAAAACTTTAACAAACTTCCATCGAACATTAAGAGTACGGATACTTTCGGAGCATTTAAAGCGAGATTGTGGAAAAATATTTTTTCGGATCATACCTTGCTACGGAACTGAATGCGCGAGGTGTCTGTGCAGTGCTTGTAGATACCGGATAGGCAAGTTTTAAAACTTTTAAATTTGTTTTTATCTTTTTTTGTTTATTTGTTTAGAATTGTAAGTTACTTTATTTTATTTTGTTTTTATTTAGATTGCCACGACGCAAATTTGTACTTAAAAATGAGTTCTCAAATAAGTGATATGTATGTCTTTTTATGAGAATAAAGTTCTATAACCTGAAAATACAAACATTCGTATCCCGTGGTTATTTTTATAAAATTCTACATACATTATAAAGGGAACTTCAGTGCAAATTTGTAGCTTCTAGGTTCAAAGGTTTGGGCTAGGCGTTAGTAAGTAAAAACTAAAGATAATATACAAAAAAAGCAAAGCCTTAAAATGCGTTGTAATTATGTTTGTATTGTTTATGCTTATATTTTTTTGTTTTTTTTATGTACTTTTAAACCATAGATAGCTAGCTTAAATAATTATAAAATATAGTGAAGAAAAGCCAATAGCACTGCAAAATAAAATAAAAAAGTAAAACATAGCTGGAATAATAGGATGAACTTAAAAATACCCCATTTTCATAAGCAATTAAATTTTTTTTTTGAAGGTTCTGCCCCAGCAGTGGCGACATTAAATGAGCTGATGATGATGATGATGATGATGATGATTTATTTTTATATCGAATCTGTTGCAAACACCGTTACCACTATGATGGATGAATAGTTGTTTTCGACACCTCACTGTTCCACCAGTAACGGGGTGCGTGACCTTTGACGAGCTCCGCGATCGCGACATCTCCGCTGCGTCTAAGAAACCATAGCTGAAGTAAAGCCTTAGTAATTACTAAACAAAAGAGCTGTACATGCGCGCCTCGGCTTGTGGATAATCCCGGCCACTGTTGTTATCCGCCTCTAATCCGGGCTGGGAACGTGGTGCAAGTGAGACAGGGCGATAAGATGAAACGGAACAAAAAGATATGGAAAAATTGAAGGTTAAACAATTGACGATGTATAATGATCTTACTTATATGGAACAAATTAAGGAGATGGCGAATGTCGTGTCTTTTGAAGAAGTAAAAGAATTTGCTTGGGATTGAAATGAATGGAAAAGGCTACATCGACAAGAGCCTAGATCTTAAGTTAAAGAAAAATTATCTAGAAGTATGTAGACCAAATCTGTAATTTTATGGTGTGTTTTAATATTGAATTTCTGGCTATCCGTAAGGTTAAATATTTAATAATGGCACGGAAGATTTTAAACACACATAAAATACAAAAACTGAAGTTTTCGTTGAAGTGTCTTACAGTCTTAACACAATGTGTGTAATGTGTGTGATAGTTAGAAACGAGATAACCAGTCCTTACATGGTTGAGGGTTCCCGGTGAAGTGCCTTATTATCACTTACTATCAAGTGAGATGAGGCAAAGCACTTCCCCGGCTACCCCGGTTAGGCAAAACCAGTGGTAACACCGATATTTCCAAAAGTAGGTATTCTAAATTTGAAAAGGCGTCCGAATCGCTGGCACTTGTCTCTTGCGCCGCGTGTAACGGTAGGCGGCAGTGAACAGGCCAGTCACCCGACTGCCGCGGTACGCACGCGCGTCGACCACGTGGCTGGCCGGCACGGCGATCACGCCCGACAATATCGTACCGCGTTCGCGGACAGGGCTGCCAGCCCTAACGAAAAAACTAACCAGCTTTTTTTGGTAAAATTAATCAATAAATTGATTAATAATCCATGTTTTCATAATGTATAAAGAAAAGTATGTACAAGAAGAAAACACAAATTCAAAAAGAAACATTTTGGTAAAACATTTATGAAATGTAAAAAATTTCTAGGTTAAACTCTAGTAGATTCGTAAATGCATCAAGACTTTTACGTCATTTAGCGCAAAACTGTTTGGAAAAACGCATTTCTTATACCATAGTTACCGATAAATCTCTTAGAACTATATTCTGAAGGCTATTTAATTTTTGTCACATGGTATTGTAATATTGGTGTTATTAGTGTCACATACCAAACATGACCGAAATCCGTCGGACCAATCATCATTATCATCATCGTCATCAAAGCTTAATAAAGCAAAACGTTCGAATTAATGAAAGCCTTTCAATAATTTACTGCGCGTCCATACTCGGCTTTGTCTTTACGGTCGTCATTAGAGCAATTAAACTATCTTAAAAAGTTAAAGTCTAATCAAGTTTCTGACCGTTTCAAAAACAATTTGCAAACATTAATTTTTGTTTTTTACTAACTTATTTTATTATAGAGAAATTGGCACAAGTAGTATCGTACCACCATAGCTTAAAAGTAGGCCGGACTGCGAGAAGGTAAGGTGGTTCGAATATCGCTTGTAGAAAAAACAACACTTTTCCTGTATCAAAAAGAAACATAAGAAACATTGGCCCTAAATGAGTACCCTGTGCAATTTAATTTGTCCTCGCGTTTTAATGCCGACTCAAGTACAGGGCGACAGAGGCGAAATTCCCGCAACAATTAATTATTCAACAGTTAAGAATTTAGGAGTTTGCTCGAAACTTCACGGGAAAGAAGTACATGATGTTATGAAAACAAGCAAAAGAGAAAAAGTACCGGGGCGGGCGCCTATGCGGAATTCTCAAGATGTTTTCGCGGTTGGGGTGGCGCAACCACAGCTTACAGACAAACTGGTGCTGTACTTTGGCCACAAAATAAGGAGACTCCAGAAGACAATCTTAATCGAACCACGCACATATACACCCTCTCAGAATCTCGGATCATCTCACACCAGTCCGAGCGTAGCTGTTGTGAGAGTCCGTTAGAGATTGTCTATGCGTGCGTTGCTCGAGCGCGATTGTATGAACTTACCTTCTCCAGTCTCCTTATTTCGTTTGTACTGGTACTTATAGACATCAATGCTGGTATTTGAACCTACACCCACTCAGACATACCTGGTCTGGCGCAATACTTATATGGTATGTTTGAACGAGCAGCATATATTGCGCTCGTGGATTTTTTTCCATGAGCTTTATGAAAACAAAAGCTAAATATAAAACAAATAAGCACTAGTAAGTTTAGTATTCTTTTATCTATCACATTGCGGTATACCCAAAACCGACATTCGAATACCGATATCGAAAATCTGAAACCGGCGCATTTCGTGAATACGATACATTCGGACCGAATTGAATCGTAACATTACTAATTCGGAATTATGCTGGAACTCGAATTTGGAGCTTTATTGCTGGACCGGTTGTTTGGCAAGGCACGAGAGGAAACAAAGCGAACTTCCCAATTTCATTGACGGTTTCAGAAAAATCTCTAGCCTCACTAACTAGCTACATTTAAGCTAGCATCTAGCTGGCAGTGGCAACATCTACGTTTTAACTTTCGATCCGTGCAGTTTTCTTTAAGTCCAAACCAATGACAAGCACTTTCAAAAGCAAAATATCTACTGCACTTCGGTACAAATATTTGTACATCCTGATTGGTTTATACTCCTTTCAATAAGGAAGATAAGCAAGAAGCACATCTATTTTCATTTGTTAGTTTAGATGTTCTTATTCTGATATTGTTTTCTTACAAGAACATTAAATATTGATATGGCACTTTATGTATTAGAACGCATCCAAGTAAATAAGTAGACTATATTCGCTAAAATCAACCTTTTACGAATTAATTTTGAGACGACTAACGTCTCTTTCTCCGTGTGACCACATCAGAATAAATTAACATATAAACGCTAGGATTTATAAAGGGTTTAATGTCTACGATCAGGTTAAGACAATTCTTGAAAATATTCAATGCCATCTCTGAATCTTCGGAGACAGATTATAGCTTTCGTGGAGACAACTGTTAGACTCCTTAAAAATAGAAAAAAGGCTTTATTTAAACCAGCAATGTCGGATCTAACGACGTTCAACACAACCAGTATCGTCGACTCAAGAGCAAACAGACATACACTCAACTGTGTACAAATACGGCTTCTGTCACTGTGTCATGTTAGATAACTCAATATGTAATGGCAATTTATCAGCCACGTACTTACATAAACACTATCTATCAAAATACTTACCAGTACATTGTCCTGAAAGCTAGGCGATAAGCGGCGACATTATCGCATTGTGTGTGCTCATAATAAAAACAGACTTTTGCAAACATCTCTCAATTATTACACAAAATAAGGATATAGAAGGTAAGCTCATAATAATACACACCACGCTCGAGATCCTCTCACGGACACGCAATCTCGATCCATCTCAGGTGCCTAGTGTGAGTTTTGTTAACTGTCCGTATTCATTCGGTTACCTTTACGAAAACCAAAATAAGTATAGCATAGAAGCAGCGCCGCCTGGCGACATACAAGAAAGGTTAAAATTTTGCTATACAAATTCTCGTTTTCGTTAATGTGATCGAATGGTGAATGAGACTCATACTAGGCACCCTGACCAGTCCGAGCGCAGTTTTTTTTTATATTAATGGGTAAGCACAGTGCCTTGAACTCATGCACCTGATGTTAAGTGATGATAAGGCCAATGATGGAAGCGCACTTCACCCGGAATCCTCAACTAGTGAGGCACTGACTACCTTATCTCTAGCTGCCGGAACACATTAATGCTACAAACATTGATGTTATGGCGACATATTTAGATAAGATGGTGGAGCTAGCTACCGTGGCAGACAAACAAGCCCTACCACCAACCAAACCGAGTACAGAAACTTGTACTCCCCGCTGGGAATCGAACCCGGGATCTCTGGGTCTAAACCGGTGGTCTTAGCCGACAGACCATAGAGGCGGTTGAAGTCCGTGAGAGGTTGTCTATGTGCGCGTTTATATAAAGCATACTCTCTGCAGTCTCCTTATTCTGTGATTATTAAGACGGGGCGGGTCCGCGACAATTATAAAGCATCAACGAAGTATCCATATTTTATGTTTCAGACATTGTTTCTAGAAGCTCGCCCGCTCCGTCATTACTTGTGAAATAAGAATGGCAAAGCGCCTTCTCCACTGTCCATTAGCGAATTACTGTGACTGGTATACGAGTTCAGAGCTCACATAATTCCACTTACAATATGACTTGACTACAGCACTGACAACGTAGCTCAGCTGAAAGTTATTTTATATGTTCGCTATGTTAATGCGCGTTAAAATAAATCTCGTTTTTATAGGCAAGACGAAATGTTCCCCGGAGGTCAGTGCGTGCTCCATGTAATTATACGAGCACAGCGATCGGCGCAAACGACAAATGCCATTCAACTTTGTCCGCCATCAAACACAGGAACGCTATCAACTACAGAATTAGTATTTTTATGCCCTCCGTCAATAAAAACTAGTTTGTGTAAGTTGCGTTACATTTTACTACGCAACTATTTACATCGTAAAGAATGTTATCTTAATTTTTTTTCGGCATTCACTTACGTTACGAATATTTTTATGCGAGTTCTGGAAGTGTGGAGGCATTTCTACACCTAATCGTCTGTTACAAACAAACATAAAGGAGAAATGGCGCTATGTGGCAAGCAGCGCAATTTCTTCGTATAAACACAAAATTAGAAGACTGCAGAAGGTAAGCTCGATGGCGCAGTGGTTAACGCACCCGGTCTGTGATTGCTGAGGTTAAGCAACTTTCGCAAAGTCCGGTCATCGGATGGGTGAACAAATTTACCATCTCGAGCTCCTCCGTGCTTGGGAAGGCACGTAAAGCCGTTGGTCCTGGATGCATTAGCAGTCGTTAACAACCTGCACTGGGCCTGCGTGGTGGTTTATGGCATCCATCTAGGGAAGGCTCGTGTCCCAGCAGTGGGGACATACAATGAGCTTCATACAAACTTTTTTTTTTTGAGTGTTGCTGATTGCCTCAGATTGCATTTTCAGCTTCACCTGCCTTTTTTTGGGGTGACAAGATACTTAAATAGTTCCTCAAGCCGTGTGAAACGAAGCACCGTCAGAGGTTTTCTAGAGGGAACGGCATCACATACTAGTGCGTGTCCCCGCGCCCTACTAGATTCTCCGAGGGGTTCGGATCGGTTCGGGTCATACATATGTACGTGCACGAGCAACGCACACAGACAACTTCTCACGGACACGTTTATTATGTTTGATTTAAATTAGAGTGGTTTACTGTAAAATGTGGTTAATTACTATAACGTGTGTATGAACAATGCCAGAAATATAAAAATATTGCCTATTTGACAAAGTTTCGCGAACACTTCGATCTATTTTCACTGAAATCTTAGAACGTGTATGTGTGTAAGTGTAAATGACTGTATATTTGATCTGCCAATGTGAGTGTTTTCTAATTCAGTATTTAAAAAAGACTTTATGTCAAATTAGAATTGATCTAAATCTAAAAAAACAAGTTATTGAAAAACAAAAATATTAAAAAGAAAATATTTACTGACTCTGTTTCGGGTATTTACTCATGTGGCTATAGTATAATGTTGTTCGAGCGCGGTATGTATCAAGCTTACCTTCTGTGACTCTTTATTTAGTTGTATAACCTACCTCCACCCGCGAACTACCTACGTTTCCTAGTGTAGCAAATTAAAGTGTCGTTAACGTAAGTCCATTTGTAATTAGCTGTTAAAACGTGTGGTAGATCCAATCTAAAAGTCTCCTTTTAATATTTTAATCGAAATAATTGGTGGTACAAAGAGCGTGAAGTGAAAACTTAATGGAACACTAACCTTCGTAATTTAAACTTTGTAAAACGTAATACCCTAAATCCCGGTTAAGCGCCCCCTGAATTTGGCAACGCTTTTGTGCTCGGGTATTGCCAAAACTTAAGGTATTCCGTATAATAATAATTGGAAAAATTTGTTGTTATCATAAATTCATCGTAAACCGCTAGCAAATAAGGACATTCATAAGTCACCATCATCATCATCATCTCAGCCAAACGACGTCCACTGCTGGACAAAGGCCTCCCTCAAGGATATGAGGGGTATTTGCCGTAATCGCCACGCTTGGCAGGCGGGTTGGCGATCGCAGTAGGTTGAGGGTAACCTCAGAGAGATGCTGCTGCCCATCCTCTGGAATGGTCCCTTAGTCGGCTTTTACGACACCCACGGGAAGAGATGGGGTGGTGCAATTCTGCTGGTGTAGTGGTATCATGCAAGATTCCCATTCATAAGTGATCACTTCTAAATACTGGACGGGCACAGAATGGGATCGTGATGGATTCAAAGACATCAGGGTGCCTAGTGTGAGTTTTGCTTACTATCCGTATTCATTCGATTACGTTTACGAAAACGAAAATTAGTATGGCATTGAAGCAGCGCCTCCTGGGGACATACGAGAAGAGTTAAAATCTTCATTTTCGTTAACGTGAATGAAACTCGCACTTGGCACCCATAAGTAAACTGACACATGAAAAACATTGCCGACATATTTAAGTTATCTTAGTACTGTATTATTGATAGGTGACATCTATCTGTTATATCTAAGTACATTGTTTTTAAAGACTAAAATCCGTTGCCGATCCCTATTCTTAATGATTTAAGGAGAAAAATGTCGATAACTGTTTCCTGTCGAACTCTGGTGCCACTACCCCGTCGTCTTAACATTTATTTCTGCGTAAGTACTCATCCGTTGGCACCCGACCCGTCAGCACACACGATGAGCAAATAGGTAATCGTAGGAGATTGGTTTCGTCACTCGACGCGTGACAAAACATTCGCAGAGCGTCGCGTTTCGCGTGTCGGCCGCGTCGAGTGGCCGCACTCGAGCCAGGATCACTCCTTTGTTACCACAAACTTCGTTTAATTCCATCACCACCACCACTCCGACTACTAAACGCATTATTGGATATTACGCGTCTTTTCAATCTTCACACAATTCGATAATAGAAAAGTAGGAATCTCCCTTTTCACATTTAATTTCACGATGGATTGTGATAAAAATCGGAAATTAATTTCACTCGAGATTTCATGCGGAAAAGCCGCAAAGAAAAATAGCTTCACAGTCAAAAGTTGCTGCGTAAAAAGCAGAGGCAAACTTCCTGGAGATTTATGCTCGTTTGACGGAGCAAACGCCGCGCCGGCCCGACTTTATATTTGGGCGAAGGAACACCTCCGTAAGATAACGTGCTTAAACCCCCGGCCTGTGCCCCACATTAATGTTGTGGAGCCGAATGTAAGGAGGACTTTAAGCCGTAGGGCGCGCGTAAATTAAATGTGGACCCAGAGGTGAATGACAAATGAGAAGGATGCTGTGCGCGCGGTTTTTCATGTACCGGCCGCGCCACCGACACCTTCTAACTGACGAAAATATATTATGCAAATTGAGATTTATACGGCCCCGCCGCGCCCAAGGGAACGTTTTTATATTGAACCATGAAATATTGGAATAAATAACCGCGTAGTGATAAACAAAAATAAATTTAGCCTACAATCTCCTTTCTGTTAAATTATTGTGAAAGTTCCAGCGCCCCGTTAAAGGTTTTGTCGTAGTCTCTACTTTGTTTATGGCTTATTTTGTAAAAAATAGCCGCCTAAATTTTAGCGGGCGCACATTACGAATCCATTTTATATTTACAATCACCATCTACCTGCCTTAGTTAGCGACCATGTTCGCAATTAAGAAGAGGAAAAATATCTAACTAAGCATCGTCTGAGACGCCCATACCTATTTGCCAAAATTTTACTTTGTCATTTTTTTCTTAACTTCCGACCTCTCCCGGGACGCTCTTTTACCGTTCATAAGTATGATGAGAACTCGTCATTTGAATAATGAAATATAAACAAATGCAAATTTAATATTTCCTCTCAAGTATCCGTTAAAATGGGTTTTAATGATCGTTCTCTTCTTCGTTTCGCTCACGGACGGTAATACGGTGAGTCGTATCGAAATTCGAGAAGGTTCCACGTTGTGTTTGACAAATAAAGATAAATCAACAGTGAAGGTTCTTGTTGCCACTCCGTTTCGCAAACACTTAGCCGGCTAAATAAATTGATTAACACGTCACATTAAACCGCGAGCGCCCTCCGTGGCGGCGGCGCTCGCCGAAAAAAGTAAGCTACCCTCATCCGCCAGTGAGCGAGGGACAAAATTACCAACGCAAAGTATTTGCGGACGGCTTAATAAGAAGCGCGTAATTATCCGCAGATCCGGCGTCTGAGCCGCGAGAGCCCATATCCGTTAAGGAGTTGTGCAAACTCAGTTTTGGGGCCCGGCGCTAATAACTTTTTGCAAGTTCCCTACAGCGGCGTAAACCGGGATTCATCAAAAACATTCCATCTGCGAGTCGAAACTTGCCAAGTTGCCAGCACTTAGCACGATCCACTAAAAATAAAAGAACGTTCTAAGCTCTCGAGTCGTTATTAAAAAAGTAAGTAATTTATTATGGAAGTGAAGTTAATTACGAAGTTCAACTTAGACTCCGGACTGAGCTATGAAAACTAAAACTTGATCGGACGCTTTAAGTTTACAGCTTATGTAAACTTAATCTCATCCAGCATCCGGGCATCGGCATCTCCCAACAATGGCGTCTGTGCATACAGCGTGATGCTGTACAATCGTCGACAAAGGCCGCGCAGCGATTCCGAGACCCGAGCGATGGATGAGCGAACGCTAAATAGATTAGGTCACGTGACCTGTAGCGGGCTAACTGGCTTGTTATAGAGAACTGCGATTGTGACATGGCAGTTATATTTCCGTATTAGACTAATAAATTTAATAATAAATAATAAATTTGTTTATTTCCATTAACAATTTTTAACGTTACAAACAATGGGTTGGAGCTTCTCTTTAAGCTTTAAGGCCTCAACATAAAGGCTGGAGCTGCGGCCCCTGATCCCGCGTTCAGGGCCCGGGGCGAGCGCATCGTGCATTGTGTCACGTCACGTCACGATAATCGCGTACGTACACGATTTAACATTACCGAAATGAATTACACGGGTGGCGAGCGAGAGTTGACATCAAAATAAAATTGTTCCGCGATGACTTATTGATGGCTGAGTTAAACGAGCTATATGATAAGTTATTCCCCGGCAAGGTTGTCGCGCAATTTCGCCGGGCGAGGGTAGCGCAAAATGTCTACGTTAAATATTACGTCACGATTCAATTTGAGGCGAGCGAGCGAGCGGAGCGTGGGCGGTATTGTCGAGTCGCGTATTTGTCGAGTGATCGACGAGTGTGGCCGTCTCCCTCGCACGCACTGCCCTTCTCCAACCACCGTTGGGCGAGCATGTTTGGACAAGCATGCTTTTATCATGTAAAACGTGAAACCCATGAATCATCAAGTGTTATCTTTACGCTGACGAGAGTTTACAAGATCTCTAAGTATTTGCCGATGAAGATGTTAAGTATTTACTCGAAATGTAAAGAATTCCGATACTTTAGGGATTGCTAGGGTAAGCATGACCCTAACGAAACGATAAAGTGGACTGAACAAAGCAGCAAATAAATTATTTTAGATCGGATCGTGCTCAGTGGCATACACTTGAAGAGGCCTATGTCCAGCTGTGGACTAGTTTAGGCTGATGATGATGATGATGATGATGATGATGATGATGATGATGATGATGATGATGATGATGATGATGGTGAGGTTGTAAACCTTCCATTCAATAAAACTGAACAAGAGCACTCTGAACGTAAACAAAAAACATTTAAAATTGTAAAAAAAATTAAATATGTAAAACCTCAATCCATAATTTGACGAGCAAACCTCCACAAGCTTAACTAAAAAATGCTTTCACCGTTATTGGATTTGCAAATAAAAGTTTCAAAACAGCCAACGATTTTCGTAAATTTTATATTTGGCTATGTCCCGATTGAATCTATCACCGTTTCAGTAAAAATATGATTCAAACCTGCCAGCTTCGAGTCTCAAATACGATCTACAAATGAATGAAAGTCGTAATCGGCAAGAGGATATTATCAATAAGAGAAGAGAATAAGATTAAGAAAAAGGATTTAGGGAAATTGAAAATGAATCTGCACGTCTTTTGGGAATAATAATCAAAAAGGAGGCACACAAAGTACATTAAAAAATGTAAAAGGATAAGCCATATTCGTGCCTTTCACTGTCGTATTTTTAAGTTCAAACAGTGAATCATCCATTAATGTATGCAAACCTTTTTAAATAATTCAGACAATGAATAATACAACACGTATTCGTCAATATTGCTTCACAGGTTAATCAACTCCGGCTGTATAAATCCATTATTTTCTATTGCGTTTTATTAACGAATATCGTATATTCACAGCATGATAATTAGCCTAGGAAAAGGAACATTTATCGTTATTATACGCGGAAGAAGAATTAAAACATCTACCTCAAGAAGTAGAATATGAAAGATATCAAGATATGATGCGGTAATAAAAATTTAATTGTTTGAATTTAAGATGAATACGCAACCATTTATTTCTAAAATATAGAACTTAAACTTAAAATCAAATTATGTTAAACTACTGATTTGCTATTATTAAAATACTAGCAAATGGCTCATGACATTCTAGGCGTTCTTTTTTCAAGTCGTTAATTCTTTCTTAGCGGATGTCAACAACCCTATAGGAACCTACCAAAATTTTAAAGGTTCTTATTTATTTAAACTTGGTACTAATACTCTACTAAATATACGTCACTAATAGTCCATACATCTTTGGCCATGTTTGTATCTTGAGGTACATAGATACCAAAATTTAGAGAAAAAATGTATATCATTTTGCTTTTATATTTAGATACAACTAGATGATAAATTAATAAAGTTGTTAATTACTTATAACACATTTTTATCACGTCGTAACATTGGATGTTCAATTGCGTTTAGATCAGACTTTTCCAAAACCTGTGGCGTTAAAAACATATTTTATTGCTGTTAATTATTGCCATCTACTTGTCGTCCATTTTTAATAATGCATAATTTAATGGACGTAAAACAATAAAAAATAGAGAATAATAATATTAAAATCAGCAAATAATTGTCTCTCTGCAAGTACCAAAACGCTACAAAATGTCAAAATACATCAAATATCATAAATGTCATTCCGTTCGTTTCGTCGTTTCGGGGCACAAAATACCTACTTTTTTTATTTAAGTTTCGGGGTGCTTCGTCGTTTTCGTTTGCGATTCGTATTTTTATATAATAACTTGGCTATTCCTTGTGGCATTCCGTTTTTCCTCGTGATTTGGTTCCTGTTGATAATCGTATCACAGATTATGTAACATAGACAGGGTCTAAAATACATATTTTTTCAAACCGAAATTATTATTTTTGTTTTTTTCCAAATAACTAACAAACAAAGTAGGCCGGCTATATTAATCAGCGTTTCGTAGAGTATTTTTTTCCATAAAGTGTACCTCGGTACATTAACTGGCCAGATTTTATTGTCAGTCAGTTCGACAATGTAGCTTGCTTGATTGGAATTGCGATTTCACACATCAAGTAGATGTAATGAAATGAAATGAAATGAAATGAAAATAAATTTATTTGGGACAGAACAGTTCAAACATACAGAGACTTTGTATATGTGGTTGAACCTTTATTGAAGAAATTTGACAGGTTTGGATAGGATGTGGATTGCTGACATGCAGGCGTCTACACCAAATTAATGAGGTGTTGTAATGTCAATCAATTAATTATTATATTATGTATTTAGAATGTTCAAACGGAACAACATGTCAAATTATAACGTTCAACGTTATTATAACATGGTCAAAACATGAATAACTATATATAATAAAACGGTGTTCTTGCAGACATGCAAATATTTTTCATTTATTTTTTATGTTAAAAGGAGGCAAACTTGCAGGCGGGACACTTGATGGAAAGTAATCACCGCCGCCCATGGACCCCGCAAAACCAAAGTAATCGCAGATGCGTTGCCAGCCTTGAGGAAGGAGTTGGATCTTGAGGAGGGAGTAGAAATTGGGAGGGGGGGAGTGGTGACAGATGTGCCTTCTACTTTAACTCTCAATATTTAAGATTTCCCTCGTACTCGTACTCAGAATATTTTATGCACAAGCAACATAATTCAGTAACCTAACCTATTAGAGACCCTAATCTGTCTGGACCTAAATCCCGAACAGACATATTGGTTGCGTATATCTCTTCGAGATTCAACTGGAATTTTGATGAGACACACCCACATCACACACACGTCTATAAACTGTGTCAGGCTTGGGGTAGCTAGCAAATAGTAATGTTAGCTTATTTAACATTGTCATCGTAAATTGGCCCACTGCTGGGCATATCTGTACTTCAGAACTACATAGGTAGAATAGCCCATAAATGTTACAAGTCAATTTTTCTTTTGTAGATAAAGGTGATAAAGACAACAACAATACCACCAGTTTTGATAAATACATATTCATCATCATAATCTTACAAAGATAGGAAATAAGCGATGGGAAGTTGGGGCCATAGCCCACCACGCTGGCCTATTGCTGGTTAGTGGCTGTTAAATCCAACTGCCATCAAATTCCATCGACTGAACATGCCTTCCAAAACACAAAGGAGTTTGAAGAATTTAGACATAGTTTTTCTAAATAGTCTTTCTTTTCCACGACACTGGCACCGTATTCGACATTATGTTTTTATTTTCGTTCCATGTAGACTTTACTACATTCCACCACAAGGTCTCCCCGTTCTCTGCGTTCTTCGTAAATGGAAATAGTTCCCAACGTTCCCAACTAATGATGAGCTAAACACACGTCTAAACGTTGCCGTTGAAACGTACGGGAGCAAGCCCTGGGTGCATTGTGCAAACGTCAGTTTCACATATGGGGCTCATTGAAAGTGCATTACGGAACAAGCGTTATGACGCGCCCGCTGCCGGCTACGTATGAAAACACTTGTAAAACTGAGCGGCCCTCGAAACTAGGGCTGGCGCGAATTGCTTTTCATTGCCAAATCGTTTGGACAAAGCTATTGTTCTCTTACGCGAACTGGGCAATGAAATGGTACAGTTTACTCGGCCACGGACCTTAGGAATAGCGACGCTATCATCAGTGATTATGCCAATATCCATCACTTGACTGATACTTGACTTGATTTCAATAATAAAGTCTTTTACCTGGCAGAAGACAGTATAACGGCAATAAAACAGTATAACGGCAATAAACTGCTATACTAACATAAATGCGAATAGATCCGAAAGTATTTTATTGGAATTTGAAACATTGTACGTAGGAAGTATTGCAAAATTATAATAATAATAATAATAATAATAATAATAAAGCTATTTAAATGGTGAGCCATTTAGATTTGTATTACATAGCATCAGATCTTTATGTCAGATGTCATTAGAAAGCTGTTATCCATTGGGGTTAATAACATTGTACTTGAGATTGAGACTACGTAGATGGCGACTCCGTTCTCGTGAACATTAGGTTTCGCATTATTTTGTTGTGCGTATTTTGATTTTATATGTATGGTCACATTTTATCAACTGCAAATATTTTGAGGATAAATTCAATAACATAATATAAACTATTTTTATGAAAAAACCTTAAATTGTTATACGCTAGTTTTCAAGAAAAACGCCAAAAGACATTTCGATTAAAGAGAAAAATAAAGCTCTTTTGGCACTTTCAATTCAAAGGAGCCGAAACAGAGGCCGCAATGCCTTCACCGCTTACACGTGCCCCTAGTTTCATTAAAAAAAACCGACAGAGAGGCCGCTCTTAAAAATATTACAATTTTGTGTTAGGAAAAGTATAAAAAAAAACTAGCCTGAATTTTTTTTTAATGCTAGGGCCTTATATCTCTGATAGAATTAGATGTTTTGTCAAAATATTTGCAGTTGATAAAAAGTGACCTTATATATGGGTGTTAGATGACGTGACAAAGTGTAAGTTATCTTCCCACACTAGGCCTGATTGCAACTTAGAAAATTTTCGCCAACTTACTATACAATTTGGGTACCAAAAACCTGCAAAAGGACGTCCAGAATAGCAACTATGTGTGATTAAATGTTTACAAATCGTTTACAACTTGCAAAATAACTATCACTGTGTTCTTGTCTTTCTGTAATAGGTATATTTAATATTTTTTTTATGTGATTTCCATGTGCGCCTTTCTCAGACAGGTTCCATAGAATACCAACGTTATGACATGTCAATGTCATGACGATTTTTCAGTTGCACAGTGTGATATAGCATTTTTAATGTTTAATATTTTTTTATACATTTATAGAATCTTAGTCAAGTTTACAATCGTGCTTATTAACTAATATAGTAGCAACATTTCTTACCTATCGTAAACTCAACACCAACGGTTACGTTTTACATGGGGGACTCAAATTAGTAAATATTATAAATAATAATTTTATTTTTAGTAGTCGAATAAATATGTTTTGTTTCAATGAATAAAAACTCATTCGTATTTCGGAGCCAACTCGACCGTAGCTCGCAACCCTGGCATGTTTGCGATAGTCCGCAGCGGATCGCTTCCCTGATATCGGTAAACAATTTACACGTTTCGTGCACAATGGTGATGTCGAGTACGCACAACATTATGTGTGCCTCCAACATATTTGTACGTGCGAATGAGAGTTTCTCTAATACTCGTGCGGGCTATTTTAAAGCGGCCATTTCCAATATCAATTATTGGGTTTGTGTTATGTTCTGGAATGATTGAATGATATTTAATGATAGCGGTAAATCTAAAAAGGCCGTTTGGGATAATTCGAATTGTTTTTGTTTGTAATTTCTATCGTAAAATAATTACTGTTGGACCATTTATTCATAATTGTGTTTCGTATAATTCGTATTTTGCCAAACCACGCAGATATGAGGATGTTTTATAGAGATTCGTAGTGGCATGGGAACATTTTTCAATTTATTTAGTCAATGTTTTTGTAAAAATGTTTTTAGGAGAATTACTCAATGTGACCTTTCAATACCCCAAGGAAGACGAAGATTGAACGAAAAAAAGACGTAAAGAGACATATTGCAGAAAGCTGTTTCTTTCAACAAACACTCTATTTATTTTTTATTTATTACTTTACCAACACTACCTACAGATTAAGAGAATACTTTACACCTATGTAAACTTAACTCGACAGTTCGACACTTAAAATTTCGTGACTAAGTCAACGCGTATAAAAAGAGGTACTTACACTGATATTTTACAAAGTTAATGTTTTTTCATGAAACCTCAAATTTTCTATAATCAGCTTTTTATCACAGACATGTTCTTAAAAATCGACTTACAACATGCGTTAAACTGTCTAGGCGGTTCTGCGGAACATAATACTGTCATAATTATTATAACTGATAATAAGAGGCAACATTAAGTTACTATAAAATAATAATGACACATAATGTTTCTACAAAACCTGTTACAAACAACTAAATCGAAACGCTAGAACCGTGACGGCAAAAATATGATTTGAAAAAATGTATCGCTACCGACGATACGCATCATACAAGAAGTCGCTTTGGAGGGCTTTTTTTCAAGAACCAATTTATTTTTAATTCATTTATCTCATAATAAACCGCTCAACACCCTGTATACCCAGTGTCCAAACTCGTCAATACCCAATACGTATCGGGCGGGGCGGCACTGTCGGCGGGCGCTTGTCAAATCCAATATGGAGGTCGGCACGCGGCTGTCATATCGCCGCGCGCGCCAATTACTCAGCACCTGGGCCCGCGACGCGCCTCTCGACACTTTAATCTCGGAAACCTATTTATTCGGCAGCGCGACGCTTAATCGGATGATTTGGTTTGACGTGTAGGTTTTATAGCGTCAGTCGTCGGGGGAGTGTGATGACCTGAGCTAACATCATCCTTGTTTTTTTACTGAGACTGCAAATGAGTTTACTGCTCGTCTGTAGAAAGTGGCCACGGCAGCATATGGACCTTCCTTTTGTTCAGTTGTATAGTTGTACAGTTGTCCAGTTCCTTTTGTCTATGCAATTTCTCTGGTACCATTTAATTCGCTATAAAGCAATATACGAAAAAAACGTTGTAACGCAATCAATATAAAAACTTCGTCTATTATATAGTGTGTGGACCATCCGTGTGAAATCAAGCATGTATCTTGCATGTTCTTGGCTTCCTAAAAATAAAAATAAAAAAACCATTTTATCAGATATCACCCGTAACAACATTATTTCCTAGTATTCGGCCTTATCAGCACTTACTCCAAAGAAATGAACGCCAATCGCTATCCCTACCGACGTACGAGTTCATCTGAAAGGTTAGTGATAGAATTTGCTATAAACAAGCGAATTACCAATTTCTAAATAAGTATTACATGATTATTTTCTTTTCTTTTTATGCTGAAAACTTCTAACACAAAAACATAATAACTCGCTTCCCCTGTGGACCCAACCCATTGGAGCACGGACACGTAGAATACCTCAAAAGGAACAAATATTTTCAGCTGAAATGCAGACATCTAGTCTCAAAGGATTCAGTTCAATTCATACAGTATGTTAGTTCAACGAAATGCGCTATTTTATAAATTTTGCATTAAATGCATAATATCTAACCATATCAAATATTAAGTTTAAAAGGTTCAGAAATTAAAGAACATAAATATGGGTGTATACATATAATTTTTTACTCATTTTTGTTGTGAAACTATTCTTTTCTAATCTAACTAAGGAAAGCCAGAATGTCTAAAATTAGTAATAATATTTTGTATGCCATTTTTTTTATATTCAAGCTAACGCAAAGCTTTTAAAGCGTATAGCTTCTTCAATCTTCAAAATGGCATACGGAAATTTTCTCGCTAAAAACCAACGCGAGCACACATATCGTAAGTGTACATACATAGGTGTACAAAACGTCGGCAAATAAAGCTTAGCTGCAGCAAATGATGGACGATGATCGAACGCGCAAAAAGCTCCCCACAAATGGGGTGACTTCTGGGGACTCGTTCACTTTACGTTGCGACTGTACGGTAAGCTTCCGGCACCAGCGTTTGTGCAATAAACGATTTAGCGTTACTCTCTGTGCCACTGTATTACGTCACGTTAAAAAAAGAAAAAAAGGTGAGCAAAAAGGTTTGCACTGACACAGGACCGGAGAACGGTGCAAACAAAAGAGCTATAGGCTTGACTAGCAGTTGGTAAAGGTAGGCCGTGGATGATGATAATATAAGATAAAGATTTGTTAGAAGACATCAGAATACAAAGGGTGGTCGAGGATGATGACGAAAAAGCATTTGCCTCTATGTCTATCCAAGATGCATTTGTTGAGTACCTAATCATACACAACAAATATAACATTATATGTAACACATAAAAGAACGAATGTTAGATTATAAAGTCACTTGACAGTTTAAGTTTTAAAGCCTGCATTCCAAAATCCAGGTTTGCGATCGTCTAAGGAATTTAAACAAACATGAGTAAAAACAAAAAATAAACTAAGTTACCTATATACATAGTTTCGCTCGTTTCAAGGAATACTCATTAAAAACATATCGCCTTGTTAACTCTGTTCTTTAACACATTTCGTGGAACAGAATATTAATATTGGGATCGCTACTGTTATGCGATGTCCTCATATTTTCAATGAAACTTTAAATCCAAACCAGGTTTGTATGTATTACTGAAAGCAGAATATTCCAACGAACGACAAACTTTGCTAAATCAAAACTTAGATTAAATACTTTCATGTGTGATATTAATGTTCGAATCATTGATACGAGGGACTGGAATATATTTTTACTGGAGCTAAAACTTACTAAATTCTCCACTGTGTGCTCTATTATAATTTGTGCTGGTGGAAATGCACCGAGATGTTTTCCGTGGTAATCTCAAGGCTCCCAGCTGACAGCTCGTAAATCGGCTGGTCTGGGCGACCGACGACGCGACGATAGAAACTTTAGAAAATAGCTAAAGGGTTTTCTGTGGAAGTAGCTGAATACCTAGGTAACCAAACTATGTTCACTGCAATTGCTGGTTCAAATAAAGATATATTTTGTTGCAGTTTTGAAGTACTGCCATTTTTGATAAGACAATTTTGCATGGTCGTAGAAATACAGAGATGATTCCTGTGCTAATCTGGAGGGTACAGCTTCACACGCCGCGGGCTCCCGCGAAAGGCTCGTAAATCAGGGCGGCTGGGCGGGGATATTAATGGCCGGCCGCGGCCACCTTCGCAAATACGTTTTATTGGGCTGCAACCCCCAATGATCGCTGCGTGCTTTTAATCGCCACACGCTCGTGTGGTTTTTAATAACGCACTTGCCATAATCGTCATCGATTCCACCCATCAAACAACACTTCGCCAAATTGAGATTCATTCCGACGTCGACCGGTATAATATTTTGGAGTGGCGTGCCACAGCTGGCTCTGGTTACAAACATTATTTCACAGCTGTTGTTTCCAAATGAGAGTTTTTAATGTAATCCTGGCGGTACTGCTGTTACTGCCATTCAGGAATGTCAACGATGCAAACTTTCACATTCTTCCATGTTGCATGTTTTGATTTAGTCGCGCCATAAAAGCGACTTTGCTCTAACCATTCATGAGGTGATTTACGCTTTAATACTTCGCGAGGCGTGTAAGGGTAGCTGGCGAAAATGCGAAATGTTTCGGGTGGGTGTTGCGTTGAGTTTGCGTTCTCAGCGACACGGGTTGCGCGTATAATAAGCGTGGTGGAGTTACAGTCATTAAAACATCACCTGTGTCGCTTTAAAAATGCTGCGACGCTGTGGGATGCGCGTGGGGGCGCCGCAGGCTCCTCTGCAAATCCATTCAGCAGCGAGCTTCCTCGCTAAATAAAATATCAACGTCCAAGATTCCGCTTCTCCACTAGTTTCATGACTGCATTTCATTCCTACAATATTTACCGGGGTGTATCCTGCCATGGCGGCGGGGAGCGATCGTGCTTCCGATATTACATCACCGACTGTGCACTTACCTGTAACAAAGAATTTAAATTTCATGAGCTGTTAAAGGGAATTAAAGCGGATTTATGCAAATAAGAATCGAGCGACGAAACAAAAATTTTCGTACAAGCCTATGGAAGGGGATTTAATATTTAATCCGGTGTGGTGCTTTGGGACAGAACAAAGTTGTTTAAGCACGAACGCATTATGAATAAACACGGAATTTGGCCTGAGGCGCGTCGGGCAGTCCTGAGGACTTCCAAATAGAAATGATTTTTATGTCGCTCATAGCTGTATGGGCTACGTTTACTTTCGGTAAAAAATAAGTATGCGCATCGCATATGTAGTGCAAGCTCTTTGTTTACATTCGATTGACAAAAAGCTCGCAGACAGGGTGACTATACAATAGATTTAACTGTGATTGATTACGAATAAAGGCTTTTGGTTTTGTTAATAGCTAAGGTTGCGTTTTTGACTTAATACTCCAAATTCATATACGTTTGTGTACGTGTCTTGTAACTTGTAGGTACACATGTTTTAAAGTATCGACTAAGACTAGGATCCTCCTAATCGATAATTTTAAGACTTTTAAACTGTTAACAAATCGATGCCAAATCTGTTACCAGTTCAAGCTCGCAAGGAATATATAATACTACAAGTCCTGAACTTTTAAAAGTAGTTGAGTATTTATCCTACACAAAGGCCACAGTCAAAGTAGGCCGTAAACAAAGACGCGTCACGTAACAAAAAAAAAGCGCTTAAAGGTTTTTCGGTGAGATGGAAGCGCAAGGTACAATGTAGCCAGCCCTAGTGCAGGGCGCGCCGAGGCCTACACGTTGGCCGGAGCGCGCAGGGCGCAGGGCCCGGGCCGCGATCGATACCGCTCACGTGGCCCAAGCCGGCAGCGGCATATTCTTTGTTCTCTCACGCCCTGTTATCGCCTCACACGACACGACGATCGACTTCCGCGCTTCACCACGCGGTCACAGAATAAGGAGACCCCAGAAGGGAAACTTACCCGCTCATATGCGGCGAGCACTGATCAGTGCTCTAAACAACTAAATTTTATTGTGTCTGACGACGGATACACAATACACACTGCGCTCGAGCAACGCACACACAGGCCCTCCCGCGGACACGGGTCTTGGACAGCTCGTGGAACAGCTGTTGCGAGATTCCGTGTCCGTGAAAGGTTGTCAATGTGTGCGTTGCTCGACCGCGTTTGTATGAAGCTTACCTTCTGCAGTCTCTTTATTTTGTGACGCGGTGCTCTAGCCAGCGGACAGTGGTGAGGGTAACACTGCGCTGCGTCGATTCAATTTTGTTGAGTGCGCTTTTCGCGTCGACTAAGTGACTGTGCTTAATATTTCATGTAATGTGACAAGTTTAGAATGAATGTGCTTTAAGCGTTTCCATTGATTATAATTAATTTTTTGTTTAGGTCTGTGGTTATAACTTATTTCGATATTTTTACATGGCACTTGTAGATTGCCTGGAAGAGGCGATTTGGGCGCACACCAGCCCAACAGGAATTAAAGAACGTAAAGGACACAAAGGTCATGGAAGGACTTGGGGGAGGCCTTTGTCCAGCATTGGGTCAGCCTAGGCTAAGAGAAATAAAAAAACATTAGCCAAATATAAAATAGAATTTAAAAAAAACTATGCCATTGTTTTTATAAACATTCCTAAATGATTTAAAATGTTTTACTTGCGATACTTTAGTTCGTATTTTGTAGTTATATGTATAACCGATGCCCTTAGTTTGTTACGCGATAAAATAGGGCTTCTGGCTCTTCGCCGGCCGCTGCCGCGGCACGCGAGCTTCGCTCGATCGGCTCGCGCGTTTTGGTCGCAATAATAACCTAACCTAACCCTGATCTGTATTATAACTTGACACCATCACAGTAATAAATGCAGATGACTGTAACATAAAATTCTAATATCAGTGTAAAATAAAAAGTTAACATTTAAAATAATGTCAGGTTTCGCCGATTGATTTAAAGTTACCGGTTTCGCGAGTAAGAAGAATTAAAGTGCAATGCAAACGAAACGCAACAAGTGTGAGAGCACGATCGCTGCTGCTGCAATTCCTTTAAGAATTAAGGCGATGCCACACAGAACGCAGTTTCGAGACGGTCGGTAACGGGGCGGTTGCTCTAATACCCTACAAACCCGAACACAACATGGTAAACAATGGCGACAGAATTAGGTATCATGATAATCGTCATCCAGTCAGAATTTAAACAATATTGTACCACCAGCTAAAAATACCACTACTCCGCAACACTGTCGTGTAATGCTAAAATACTGTAATTTGAGTTACGGCGGCGTTTTCTTTTGCTATAACTTTTATAGTACTTACAATTAAGTTTAAAAAGCAAAAACACCGTAATGCGTAATGTAACGCAATGTAATACAACGGTTGTAAAAAAGCAATGGAATGCAATGACAAACGTATGGGATTGACATAAGCCAATCAAACGTATCATTAATACGTATAGTTAGCTTATATTAATCCCTAATAATTCGATAATCAATATATTCAATTTCTGATTTATTACCGTTATGCCACTTGTCTTGACCCCCTGGCAATAATAGCTGCATATACAAGCATTCTGGCAAGGGCTTGGGTACATTTGATCCGGCTATAGCATTCAAGGCGAAAAACGCAAAAGACCTGCCGTTAGATGTGTACATTCCCAATAGGATTCCGTTATTGCACAACCCTTTTCCGCTTTGGTGGATAGCTGGCCTTAAGCACCGCAAGATGTCGGTCACGGAAAAAACATTACGCGCCGAAGAATGTCAGAATGACTTAACGTTTTAAAAAGCCACTCCTTATCCTTTGTCCGAGATAAGGATGGCCGGCGTTTGGTGTGAGCACGCTTTTACATTCCATCTCGTTGCATTCTTCAGATTGGGGCTTGGGGTTGCAATGATGAATGTCCTTTTTTTAATCTACTTATAGGTTAAATTTATGACAAAAAATTATTTTGTGGAAAAAATACAAAAAAACACTTAATTTTATGAATTTATTATTAATGTTTATAGAGTGCAATTTTCAGTTGGAGAATCTATATGTTGTAGGAGTTAAGTACTCGGTTTAGTTGGTTTAAACTATTAAATTCTATATTCTTCTTATATTTCATCCCCTTTCTTTAAAATTGCATGCCCGACAGTCTATAATTTGATCTTAATATTTTATTACCATCCTTATGAAAATACTGTTATTCTAAGATCTGTATGAGAGTAGCCGCGCATCGTGCTCAGTGGCGTGCACTTGGAGAGGCGTATGCCCAGCAGTGGACTAGTGTAGGCTGATGATGATGAAGTCTGAATGGCGAGCTTATCTATATCAGTTCTATTTGTATATTTTTGGAGCTAGATAGTCTTTCAACAAACCAAAGGTTCCAATCTTAGGACTCCATTTCCACTTAACATCAGAGAGAGGTCATTAAACTCAATTTATTAAAAAACAAGTATTAATCTATCTTCAATCTCCATCGAAAGAAACCATCATATTAGTTCCTCAATGATAAAAAGAAAATAATACTAAACTTGTTCCTTAATAGCGGCAATTACGTGTCATAAACTGTTCAAGTTGGCACACAGACCAATTTGAATAACACCGAGTAGTCCAACAAAACGTTTACATCAAAAAAATCAAACAATTCCTTTTACCTACTCTTGCTCGTAAAACTTTTTTTAAAGCTATCACCAACGACCCTTAATAAGAAACAAAGCAACAACTAAAACAAAACACTCTCAATAGAAACAAGCTCGCAAGCATTTTCGGAAGGAAGATTTGAATAAAGATAACACTCGCATGTCAAACCAGGTGAGAACAGCCGTTGTAAAAACGTATAAATCCATGACAGCGCAAGGCACCACTAATTGTTCGAATTTCAACTCGGCAGCTTATCGGCAAAGCACATCGGGAGGCAGTAAAAATTTAATGTGGCATTCGCCTAATTTCGCCTCGTGGCCACGATAAAATAACAAGCGACGGACGACTTTGAAGTGGGGTGCCCAAGCCAATTTGGACCGTATCGCGGCTGTACAAGATGCATTAATGCCGTTGATTTGTTGGCATCGTCGTGTTACTCGATAAAACCTCCATGTGGCACCGCGACGACGTGACCGCTCGCGCTCTCGAGTTCTCGACTCATTGATGCGACTCGCCGAATCGATTGCGAAATCGATGCGGACGATTGCGCGGCGAACAGCTGACGATCGCTGACGGCTCTAATCATCGAGATTATTCATATTTTTTGTAGATATATGTTACTACTTTACTCTTGCAATGTTTAACTTTTCTTAACGGACTTTAAATCTTTTAAATAATTTTTAACGCAAATTTTGTTGCGAACAAATTACAAAAACACAAAATATTTAAAAATTTCCACGAGCAGGATTTGAACCTGCACCCTTGATAGTGACGGTAGTTGTTGACATTGAATGGGCGCCTTTGGCTTTCAAAGTAAAAAGTGTTGAATAATTTCAGCGGGCTGGTTAGAACCACGATAGCTCAATTGGGAAAGCACCTGACCCGGAATGTCAGAAGGGTGCAGGTTCAAATCCTGCTCGTGGAAATTTTTTCAACATTTTGTGTTTTTGGACTTTAAATCACCAAAATTTTGTTAAATAAATGTTTTTTTAATGTTGTGTAATACATCCCAAGATTTCTATATTTTCTTAAAGCATATAGGTAAGAAATCTTCATTACAATTGGTTTATTGTCTTGAAACATATTGATCCTTGAAATGTATAAAGCCTCTTCTAAAAGTAGGTATAATATTGCTAGCGTTAAATTTCACCATTATTCTGTTGCTATAATTGAGTCAACATTAATTCAGGCATAACAATAGTAGGTACACATATGTAGCCAATTACAAATATCTGTTTACGCTATGAGAGCTACGCGCCTGTTCACGTACTAGATCCCACAGGACTTGCTCATGACTGGAGTGAGCTCATTACTGTAACGACATCATTAGCAATACTCGCAGACGACAAAGTTGAGCGGTAATTAACACTAATACCGTTGTCATATTAACTGTAGACATTTGTTTTGATCTCATCAATAAATCCGATTTTTTTATACATAGCACGGCAAATGACTCCCTTTCACCTGATGTTACGTAAATATGGAGTCCAGATGCGACAACAACTGGTGCAGCGTGAAAACAACTCAGCATCAGCCCCCCAATTCCGCTATTTATTTTGATCTGAAACGAATCTGGAACGCTATAGTTTCAACGTTTTCTTATCTGCTAACTACGAAACTATAGAGTTAATTTCGTAGTTAGCAGAATACGAGAACGCTATAGTTTCAACATTTTCGTATTCTGCTAACTACGAAACTATGTTTCAGATCAAAATAAATAGCAGAATTGGGGGGCAGTTACCCTCACTCTGCTGGCCCTGTTACCCTCACTCTGCAGGCCCAGTTACCCTCACTCTGCCGGCCCTTGGGATTGTGACAAGCTCACAAATTATATCCAGCGACTTACTGATATACAGATTTAAACCATCATCGTCATCAACATCCGCCAAAAGACGTCTACTGCTGGACAAAGGCCTCCCACTAGGATCTCCACAACGACCGGTAGGCAGGCCCCCAAAAAGGTGGACCTAGGATCTGCTAAAGAAGCCGCTGGATGCGAGCAACACAGATAGATATCACAAAATATTTTTTTGAAGTTGTAATACCGGGGTTTTGAAGTTTATAATTGTAAATTTATTATAATGTTATATGATTTGGTAACGACATACTTGTCTTTGTAAATGTCGTTACTTCTATAAAGCTGTGCAGTTTCTTGCGACCTTTCTTCTCCACGGCTAAAATATAGACCTACTGAATAAGTAAAAAATTTTTGGACGATTAAAAAGTACTTTTTTTTTTTAAGTTGATTTAAAGAAAAAATCTGGACTTTGACTATGTAATCGATGCATAGACCACGTACTAAGCACTCTCCGATGACGTAACTGACAATATAGCAAGGGAATCAATAAATTGCGCAAAATCGAACTAGTCGCGAGAACTCCCATTACCCCGGTGCCCGTACCCCTTTGGTGGAGTTAATCGTCCAAGAATCCGGGGGTTCGGTGCGATCCATCAGTTGCGAAGGCTCAGCCCGTATGCCGCGAGGCTTCACTTCCTTTTGTCACCATTAGTCACGGGAGGAGCGGTGTAACATAAAACTTAATGTTTCATCTCGCTCCCTCCTCACTGACTTCTGTACTTTATCCGATTATGAAAAACAAATGACGCCTCGGTCTCGATTATAGATTATAGGCTATTTTTAAAACGTCTTCTTTGTTTCTAAGTGCCCGATTTTGACTCTGACTGCCTCTTTAAGGCACTATAAAGTCTTTAGCTTATAGGTAATCACACGTGCTATATTTTAAAGTACTTAAACTTTTGTGACTGGCTGGTGCTTCACCGAATATATATAAAAAATATTAATCAATAGATTTATACGTAGTCTATTGTCTATAATTGTTGTTTGTTATTTATTTTATTTATATAGTATGCTTCGTAAATTGTGTTTTCTTTATCTCAAACCTGTCATCTCAACAAAAACGAACAATAAGAAAAAAAAACCAAGTTAACGAGCGTTAGCGTAACAAGAAAACTTTATAATTGTCCCAGTTGTAGTAAAACAATAATCAGAGTCGATAATTAAAGGTCCCGACAACGATCCAATCACAAACTGGACTCGGCAGTCGGAAGTGCAAGTTCGCTCGTTATCATTCGTCATCAATAAACAGGGAGGGCTAGGAGCTGCCGTCATTAGGTACGAGGTCATTAGTTACAGGGATTAAGCGGTCGATGTGTCGATGTGTCGACGTACGGCGCTCGCAACGATTGTCGATGTCGGTGCGATAGTCGATTGTTTACTTACGAACCGCATGCAGAGCTGTTACTCGTAGACGAAAGAAATAATCGATTTATCGCATCACTACTGTCGTCTTGTTCGGTACCCAAACACTAGCGGGCACTATTTTTTTTCGTGGCACATATTTATTTAAACTAAGATAGAACAACGTTTGTCGGGTCAACTAGTTTCATAGCATAGATTGTAAAAACATCATGAATTTCTAGTTTATATTATAACTAAGCAAGTAAGTAGCCTATAACTGTCCCACTGCTGGGCAAATGCCTCACTGAAATCAAGTTATCACTACAATTGATGGGTAATGGCTTAATAACCCGCCACCCGGCGGGTTTTGAAACTTTGATATTCTAATAAAACTTTTGTAAAGTATAAAGATTTGGTCTGGGACGTGAAAATAATGTATCAGCTGCATTACTTCGCGTACATGTAGTAAGATCCGACTAATGGACAAGTAATCCAAGATGCTCGCATATCAGGCGATCGGCAACCAGTCGCTGATGTTGTCTATTCCACCTCGGAGACCTACTTTGATTATGCTAAATATGGTGTTGAGGTCACTAGCGGCCAGTTTACTCAAAAATACTCTCAAATACTCTCGAATCTTTGCAATTGCGTAGAGATGTTGCGTCACTCAGCGTGTTTTACCGCTGATACCATAGAGAGTGCTCTGAAGAGCTCTTTGACCTCATCCCACCTAATCTCTTCCTTCATAGGAGTACACGTGATGCTCTTCGGAGTCACCGCTTCACTGTCTCAAATACCCCGCACAAAGAAATTTAGTGACTCGTTCCTTTGTCGCACTTCCAAAAGATGGAATAGTCTACCAGCACACGTTTTCCCTCCTTCCTATGATATGGGGTCCGTCAAAAGAAGCGTGAAGAAGCACCTTGTGGGCCGGCAGAATAAGGTTAACTGATGCTACGTTTGTTTTCACGCTGCACCAGTTATCTTCGCGTCTGGACTCCATTTTCACTTCACATCAGGTGGGATGGAGTCATTTGTTAGATATAGATAGCTCTATATAAAAAATGTGGTGATTTAGATGGTCTTTCTACCCCTTTTTGGGAGTAGGACGTGAGAATGTATGTTACTTACGAAGCGCGAGGGAGGGTCAACGCGGCCGTCGATATAGATGGGTAAGTGCCGCCGAAAATTAATTATGACCAATCGAATTGGATGACTCACTGGCCCGCTACGATTCGGTAATCAATTACCGATCCATCTATAGTTTCGTTGAATTATAAATCGTGACTGGAATTTATTTAGGTGGGCTGTTAAATCAGCTTTCTGTCTTAGTGTTTTCTTAGACATTTTCTTCAAATCAACAGCATAATCTGTTTTAGCATGATTGGTGATATTGAACCCTATTCTCATTAAGAATATGACTGTAACTCAAAATCAGATTAATGTCAGTTAACCTGTCATCTGCCGCGAGCACTGATCAGTGCCATAAACAATTAAAATTCTATTATGTCTGTATTCACGGTAGATGACAGGGCAAGTGATGACATGCTCAAGCAGTGGCGTATACTTACTAATTACTAGTAAAAACGTACGTGTACTTCATACAGCATTAAATTAATGTGACAGAAAGCGTAAGTAAAGTTAAAAAGATTTAATTTAAGTAAGCTAGGTAACTCTCATAGTATTATTAAATAGGGTATTCTAACCGGTTTGGAACATAGTCATCTATCAAGAAAGGACTGGCAATAAACACCATAGCTAGTCTCAAAAATCTAAGTTTACAAACAATTTGATCAAAAAAATCAATTTCGTAAAATTTGTAGAAAGAAACTGAAATCTGTACACTGTACTATGTCTATGTTCGCTTAAAACAAAAAAAGCGCTGATGAGAAGGCGCCATTTAAAAAGAAAATGTTAGCATCCAGGTCGAGCAGACAGACACAGCCACATACACTTGTACTATTATTTATGCTGTGCTCATACCTAAATCATACCGAACTGAGAGCAAACTAACAAACGTTCAGATGCTCAGAGCCTAAACACAAAATAAAGAGGACCCAGAAGGTAACCTTGACACATACCGCGATCGATAACTCACACATATAGACACCTTACACGGACATGTATCTTGGTTCCCCGCCCGATCTTCTAAATGTCACTACACATTTACAGAATACACTAAACATGCACACTAGTTTAGGCCCAAGACACCGTACTCGTAGAACAAGGGTACGACACCACAGCCGGTTCACACGTGCTCTATACCAGGTACAGACATGTACCTAGGCATTTCTCCCCGCCACCACGGCCCGGTCCACCCGAGCCGAGGTCCGAGCATTTAGAGGCGCCCTCGGGTTGTTCCGCTCCCCAATCCGATCCAAACCCCTCGGGGAATCTAGAAAAGCTCCGAAGGTGATTCGTTTCATACGGCTTGAGGAACCCCTTAAGTTTCTCGCCGCCCCAAAAACAGCCCGGTGAAGCTGAAAATGGTCGGTATATTGGTATTATACTGACACCGCGACCTCTGTGGCGCGGTGGTCAAATCACGGGTTCGATTTCCGCTGTGAAAAAAGTATGCTTTTAAGAGCTTTTAAGAATTGGTCTTTTTAAGAATAGGTCTTTTTAGGAACTGGTCTTTTAAAGAATTGGTCTTTTAAGGAGTTGGTCTTTTTAAGAAATACGTATTTTCAGAACTAGGTATTTAGTGAATTAGTCCTTTTTTAAGCTGTTGGTAATTTTAAGAATTAGACATTTATCGACTAAGCCTGTCCGTAAGAGGTTATCGTTGCTCGAGCGTGTTTCTATGAAGCTTACCTTCTGCAGTCTCCTTATTTTGTGGCCTTAAGTTGTAGAGGCCAGAGCACTGTATGCTAATCCACCGGTCCCATGTATTACAAATGAGACACGGCCTCATTGTACCACGAGTTTCGTACTTGATGCCGCACCAATAAATCTACATAGAACATCGGTCTCATCGAAATACGACAATATTGGGAGCCCTGTTTAGCTCTACATTCATACTTACAACGCCAGTTAATAGGGTTGATAACGTTACCAAAGTCACGCTGTAAAAGTAACGTTATCTATACTAATATTATAAAGAGGAAACCTTTGTATTTTTGTATGTATGTATGAATGTATGTTTGCAATGAATAAACTCAAAAACTACCTACTGGACCGATTTAAATAATTATTTCACCATTAGAATTCTACATGCGCTGAGTAACATAGGCTATATTAAAAAATAATAATATATAAAATACTAAAAACCACAATTTAATTTTCCAATACAAAATGATTTGTTTGTTTTGTTGTCATGGAAACCATTGACATATATATATTTAACTCAATGATGGAAACTCAAAGCGGTACGAAGTCCACCGGGTCAGCTAGTCACACTATACAATATTACTAGTAGTTGCCCAGTGGTCGAAATTCGACCGTAATTTTATTAAGGCTGCACGGATTGTATCCTAAGCAATGAAAAATTTAAAAAGATAGAATGTGAGTTTGGATTGGCATTGACAGATGTCGGCCGCATTAAAGACAAACAATACGTGTATTTTTATGCATAATTTAAAAAAATATTAACATTCGGATAACCTTCTCTACACATCACACCTACTCTTCCGTCCGCGCAATTTTCGTAAAAACGGGTACAAAGTTTTTGCTTCACGTGTAAATATATATGTGTGTGTGTGTGTGTGTGTGTATATTTGTTGCTTCTTCACGCTGCAACGTATGGATAGATTTGGATAAAATTCGGCATACAGATAGTTTATAACCTGGATTAACGCATAGGATACTTTTTACCCCGATATTCCCACGGGAATGACTGGAAACTGTCAAAGCCGCTTTTGACAGTCACTTTTGACAGACGAAGTCCGCCGGGTCCACTAGTAATTCTATAAATTTAAATTAGTAGCAGTAATGCAGGTAACGTTATCTAGTAAAGTTTGTTACTTTTCAGTACCTAATGCGCTTTAGCCAATCGTAGAGCGGTTAGTTAATATACTGGTAAAAATGTTACTTTTACTATTTTATTTTATATTTTTTATAGTTCTTTACCCATCAATAGTGGCGATGATGACTTGATTTCAATGATGGAGGCCTTTGCCCAGCCGTGGGACAATTATTGGCTATTCAATTTACTTTATTTTTAATGTCCACGTTTAAAAAATCAATAAGCATAGGTACTTTTAGAAATTGTTATATGCGTCGCATATAAAAAATTAGAAATGGTGATATCTCAATAAAGTGCGTATATCACAATTTTGATAAGACGATATCATGTCTAAAGCTTATTAACTAAGATAACGGAATAAGCGAACCTCCCCTATAATTAAGATAAATTCTAAAACAAAGCCATGGGTCCGTACTCCGTACCAGCGGTCGTTGACCCCCAAAACGGGGATAACAATTTAGTGTAACATCAAAAGAGCGGTCATTTAAAACAATATGCAAATGCGACCAACGTATAACAATGAGGATCGGCCACATTGTATCGAGTTTGTCATTATAACTCCACTATAGCGCAACACTTTATCTAATTACAAAGTGCCAATAAATAATCATCACAATGGTAGCTAGGAGCTTAATGGCGCAGTGGTTAACGCGCCCGGTCTGCGAGTGCTGATGATAAGCCACTTTCGCATAGGCCGGTCATCGGATGGGTGACCAAAAATGTATCATCTCGAGCTCCTCCGTGCTTCCATACACATAAAGCCGTTGATCCCGGCTGCATTAGCAGTCGTTAACCACCACCAATCCGTACTGGGCCCGCGTGGTGGTTTATGGCCCGTTCTCCCTATCCATCCATAGGGAAGGCTCGTGCCCCGGCAGTAACATAAAATGGTAGCTTAGTAAAGTTACTACTTATTTTGAATGTTAATATTCGAACGTATTTCAGATTTGGGACGTATGTAAAACAAGCAAACTAGTTGTCACTTAGACCCTTTTATAATGACGACAGTGAGTTTTTTTAAAGAAGAAGAAGAAAATATTACCCTCACACACACACCCCCCACACATAAAATACAATGCAGTCAAAACAAAGCAAAAAGTAATAAGAATAAAAAGGAAAAGAAGAAAAAACAATTCAATGATTCAAATATAAACAAAAGCAGTGTGCGAGGCCAACAAGGACCCTACTGTCTCTCCTCTGAGTTATTGACATACGAATGAAACTCGTCCGAATGACCGAGTTGGCACTGCGAGTTAGTATTTGATTTTACATATATTTTTGGCATAAACTAACAGACAGTGAAAACCTGAAGTAATTATGTACAAAGTAACGAATTGCGGAATAACAAAATCTAGGTATATATTATATTAAGGCGAAGGGTAAGGCACACTAGCGCCACCAATTGATAATTTGACAATTACTAATGGACCGGATCTTTTTTTAAACATTGCGTACCGTCCGATAACAGGAAAGCATCCATAGTATTTATTTAATAATTGTGCACAACTTTTTGTTGCGTGGTTTATTCACAAAACGGGCTATCGCATTTATTCACAAACAATGGCCACTTTTGGTGTTAGCGTATGAATACAAAAACAAACCTAAAGCACACAATTATTAAATAATAGATGTTTGCCTAGTGTCGGAAGGTCCGCAATATTTGAAAAAAAATCCAGTTTAGCAGTTATCAAATTAAATCCATTAGCGGCGCTAGTGTGCCTTACCTATCGCCTTAATGAGTGAAACTAAAACTTTGTGCTCCTTTTTAGGTACATTGCGCGTATGCAGGAGCATGAGATTTAGTTAGCATAGTTAAAGTTAACATGGTAAAGGAATTCCGAAAGATAACATTTAAATATAATATCTGTTATATTACATTGGATTGGATTAACATAGTTTATGACGATTCAAAACACTTATCTAATAAGTTTACTTGAATAAAGATTCATTTCATTATATATTTTGAGAGTTACGAAGAATTTAAACGGGGATTAACGCAAACTAATAAGTAAAAGGCTTCATACCTTCTTTATACCCGACGTTTCGACTGAGTTACAACGGCTGTGGTCACGGGCTGACAATGGAATGTTAATATGACTATTTTAACTATGGGCCGCGAAAGTTTAAAAATGTATTGAGATACCGTCGAATTTTGAATGCTGGGCAACCACTAGTTGTTTTTAATGTAATACTGAAAGAGGTTCGTACCATGTTTTATGTTGTTATAGAGTATGGTATCGGCACAGTTGCGTGTTTTATAATCGCAGACGTATTCAATTTAAAAAAAAGTAGCGTGGATCCATAGATTGTTAGTAAAAATTCTTAAAAGCTATGTGAGTATCTAAGACTAAAATATAACAATCTTAAAATCTTAAAAATATAGGATATTTTATGATACGATAGGTGAGTGTGCTAAGAATTACCAAAAATTTGTTACAATACTTTCGTTGAAGTTTATGAGCAGACCATCGCGGTCTACTGTCTTCCTTAGTCGTTTTTTTACGTTCTATACTTCTGATTCCTAACTCACAAAATTTTCAAAATTCAAAATTCAAAATCATTTATTCAGTTTAGGCTACAAATAGCTCTTATGAACGTCATTATGCCATCGGTTCGTAAGTCTACTCTGGGCGGGAGACCTTGTACTGAGAAGAACCGGCAAGAAACTCAGCAAGTGTCAAGCTCTTTTCCCCCTTACAGCGTCAAAAATATTGGAAAATGCCCTATCATAAAAGGACACTTTCCATCACAAACAAACACAAAAAAGGACAATCACAACACCCAAAAATACAACAAAATAAAAAAAAAAATTTTAGGTTTTCAAAAATTACATCAGGTACCTACCACTGTTTACTTGAACATGCTCTTGACACACTATACTCGCCGTAACAGATCGCAAAACGGCACTGTTTTTATTTTAATTATTATTCTAATATCAGCGATCTTAATAGTGAAAAGTTAAAACATTACTTTTCAATAGTTTTGAAGTACCAGTGTTTTGGAGCATCCACAGTCCATAACTAACCAAAGACAGTGAACAAATAAAATTTAATGGAACACTTATAAAGTTCCCCCGTAACGGTGTTACTTCCAAATAACTAATCCAATCGGAAAGTTTACGAAAACTTAGCTCGCTGTAGGTAATGAACTTAACAATTTTTAATTTGGAACAGCAAATCCTCACAACTATAATAATAAAAGGAGCTACCGTTTCTATTGTTCAATTAATAATGTCACTAACAAGACAACATGGTTTTGTTTTGTTGCGTATTTGAAGTTTTTCTATAGTTACTTACTCTACTCGTAATAACTTAGCTTTTACAATAACTTTATCGAAAGAAAAAGTTTCAATCCCATTTTTACAAGTCAACAAACGGAAGTAAAAAAATTGATTGATTCATATTCATATGCTTTAAAAAATTATGGCATCCATCAAAAAGTGCAATATCTCGGTCAGCTACGAATAAATATATGCCGCTTCAAATAAGCAAGGTGGAAGGGAAAAGACGCTTTGGACGAAGGAAGAAATAGTGACTGCAGTGTATCTAGGACTGGACCAGCATTACTTCTGTCGAACAACTGTCCTGTCTCGCTCTTTACAAGAGGGATTATACGAAGCTGACAGCTAATCTACAAAATTGAAGAGTTACAGAAACAAGACGTAGAAAATCAGTGAAATTTGTCAACAATGTCAACTCCTTCGCATCATGCCATACAAGCGTTCTAAGTGGATAGGCCTTTGTATCCCCGTCGAGATTTTCCTGTCTCCCAGAAAGTCCCACAATATTCGAGGTCCAGCCTTGGGATATGGGTATGAACAGCGCTAGTCGCAAGCCCAGCACTATGCTAAGTCGGGGCCGATTTGGGACAAAAATGTAACCAGCCTTCTTCTAATTTTGTATGAATGGGTTTTGCCGTGGTCCTGCAGCCTTGGAGTATGCGGAAGACAGTATCTTCTCTAATACCTTACTAGGTACTCCAAACGTTTGACCGTCCGAGCGGAGTCGAGAGTAACATCCAAGGGCGCTTAATTGTGTCATGGAGTCATGGATAATTTTAGCCTAGTAAATAAACATCTGATTTCATTTGATTGGGCATAACTGAACTAAAGTGAATCGTATGATTTGAACGATAAGAGACACGAGATGAAAGACGCGTTCACAGTCGATTGCTTAGACAAATTTTAATATTATATTTCGATACTATTTGTGCTTACGACTCCATTCGCGTGGAATGAATTAAGCTTCTGTGGCCTGTTTATGATTGGCAATCCTTTTCGTGTGTGGTTAAATAAACAAATGAAGGCTAGCCACCTCTTAACAAACAAACGCATACAAAGATATAGATCCCCGTAAGTGTAACGAACTCTTAAACATTATCTAAAACTCATTTACCAAAAAATATAGTGAGTGAAATAATAAAAACTTATCTGTCTCTGTCCACACGATTGTTGAAATTAAAGCTAAATTACATAATCAATAATAGTATGTGTGTAGGGTAATTCCAGCGTGAAAAAATGCGTCAACTTAAATCGAAAAATATGAGAACAACTCGTTCATATGCTGGTAACATTTTATACTCATCAATTTACAAATTTGTTATATTAGACGAAGTAATCATAAACTTTTGATCTTCTTCCAAGTCCCATAAGATTTCCCGAGCGCATCGGATAGCGTCGTGACCGAGATTCGTCGTATGATGAATACCTACATATTATTAACTCCGACAACCCGAGCCGAGGTCCTAGCCTTTATAGGCGCCCTCGGGTGGTTCCTAAAGTAGAATTTAGTAGAGGACGGAGACTCGCTTGCGTGATGCTATCCCCTCTAGAAACCTAAGGATGTCCGATTACCACGGCTTGAGGAACCTCCAGTATCTCGCCGCCCGGTACTCCGTAAAGGTCATTATAGTAACGTGGTTGGACTCGTCATTATTTCGGTCGCAAATCAGACGGTACATCTTGATAAGGGGTACACAAATCGAGCCCGCATTGTGCTACACCTGCGGAATACTGGCGCGTACAATAATAGTCTGGTTGTTTGTCCGCACGCTACCGTTCTGAATGCTTGATTGGATCCCTCAGTAGATCTAGATATTGAAATTTTCTGAATTAAGGGAAACTTCTACGAAGACTTCTATACGCATACTGGTTCGTCCTAATCTAAAGTAGGGTTCCGAGGCTGATAATTTTTTTTACGTCCCAGACCAGCATAGGCTGGGCTTGTTTATACAGAATAGAAATCTATTTTGGTGTAGTTCTCTTATTATATTAGCTATAACAGTCCCACTCCTTGGTAAAGGCTTCCCTACACGTTTTTCACACCTTTTGGTCCCCTGCAAAATCATGCCAGTTTTTCTTAAACCTATCAAGGTCGTCCAGCCATCTTCGTCTCTATCAACCTGGTCGCCTTTTCGCATTGCGGGGTTCACTAATACTGATGCTTCATTTGATCAATATGCAATTTAACGACAATATTAAGTAAGAGTACCATATCAATATTAAAAATCTTTTATTTTTAAATAAATAGATTGACTTGGCAATCGCACTAAACAATCTAATTTAATATAATATTATGTATTACTTGTGAGATACATTGTGTTTTCATGCGATGGCCAAGTCAATCTATTTATTTAAAAATAAAAGATTTTTAATATTGATATGGTCACTATAAGATGTTGTTAAGTTAACTAATTACGCAATAACTTAAGACAGAAGGTCCCTTAAGTAGGGACTGAATAAATTAACCAACTTGGTATTACATGGATCACACAACTTTTTACGGTAGAAGAACTGAGTTGCGAGACTTGGTTTTTTTACAAGTTTGTTTTTGATGGCATCTTTTATACACTAGAGGGAACGGAAGGCGTCTGGCCTTCATCTTCAATTGACGGTTGGTCACAACGAGGCCGAATCCAAAAATAAGCGCACTTCACTCGGAATCCTTCACCTCAATTTTCGTTGTTATTGCGACAGACTAGATAATAAGATGGTAGCTGGCCTGGCGGATGGTAGGAGCTCGATGGCGCAGTGGTTAACGCGCCCGATCTGCGAGTGCTGAGGTTAAGCAACATTCGCAAAGGCCGGTCATCATGGGTAACCAAAAATTTATCATCTCGAGCTCCTACGTGCTTCGGAAGGCACGTAGAAGTTGGTTCCGGCTGCATTAGCAGTCGTTAACAACCACCAATCCGCACTGGGCCCGCGTGGTGGTTTATGACCCGTTCTCCCTATTCATCCATAGGGAAGGTTCGTGTCCCAGCAGTGTGGACTTAAATGAGCTGATGATGATGGCCTGGCGGACTTTGGGAATCAAATCAGAAGTTAAGAAAAGTTGGTTTCTATCTTCGCCTTATCATTAATAAAGTAAAGGAAGATTCAGTCTGCTGAATGACAATGGTTGTCCGAGAAGATATGATAGTGAAAATAGAATATCAGAAATCTCTTATCGATGTATCCAATAATTAACATAACACAGAAAACAAATTACTGTTGCAAACACAAATAATTCTTATCCGACAAAAAAATACCTTTTTTTATTTAATTACTCGGCATGCCATGCGAATCAAACGCGCGTTACATAACAACGCACACTTTGCCAACTGCTGGAGCACCTAATAATAGCACTGCAGCACTTGGCGCGCGCTCACTGTCAAAATCGTAATACCTGCGTGTAAAAAAAACAATTTTTTTACTGATATTTAATTTTCAGTATGAAGTTGGCACTAAATGATGTTGATGTTGATGATGAAGTGGGTTTTTTGTTGTCTGCGATTACTAAGGTTAGCATCTTTCTCAAAAGCCGAATATCGGATGGGTGATCAAAAATGTATCCTCCGTGCTTCGGAAGGCACGTGGGGCTTTGGTCCCGTCTGCATTTGCCGTTTTTAACTAACACCAATTCGCACTAGGCCCACGTGGGGGTTTATGGCCCGTTCTCCCTATTCATTCATAGGAAAGGCTCGTTCCGCTCACTCACTGATGAGTGATGACATAAAATGAGCTGTTAGTGATAATGAGAATGTTATGGTTCCTCAAGCCGTATAAATTTCTATCTGTAGAGACCTTCAAAGGTACTTGGTTCTATCACTATGTGTAGCAACATTTCGATATCGGCAAGTAAATTAGTGACTTTTTTGCTGTTGCTTCCTATTTCAAGGTTTCTAAAGAAAAATACGATAAGAAAAACAAGTTAAAATTGAAGCTATGATCTTTGCTTGATCGCGAGGTCTCCCGCCGTAGACTCACGAACGGCGCAGTGATTTTCATAACATTTAAATTGAATAAAGAAATTTTGATTTACAATCCTGACTAAAAGAGCATGAATACGATTGCATTTTTTTGCCACATACATCATGAAGGCATATGGAAAAGCAACAAAAGCGTGACAACGAACATCCGCCAAATACATACGATTAACTACGCAAAGGTTTATATCTAATATAGTCGCGAGAGCACAGCCCACAGACAGACGCGACGTCGCAAAACCAATCTAGAAACTTCGCAAAAACTAATTCGGAAACATTTCTGTCCTCGTTACGCGATAAGACGAGAGTGAAAGTAAAACGCGATAACCTCACCCCAACGTATCGTCTAAAAACTAATATCCCGGGATTAGATGAAATATTAAAGCGGAATCCGCATCCGGCCCTTCGCGGAACATGGCGCAATGTCACCGGCACAATCTCCATTATTTACTAACGTTATAATCCGAACGGGATATTATGTAGCTCGTAATGCGACCGTTCCCAATAACAAGGAGGAACACAAATAAACGCGCAGTGGCAAGTAACGAGACCCAGCCTCGCCATTTGAACTTACAAATAAAGAAAGAAAAAAGAATAGTTAGGGGCTGAATAAAGAACGTAAATATTCAGCGGGGCGCGGTGAGCCCGGTAAGACGGTATTACGGCTACAACTCAAGCGAAATGTCCTTGTTAATAAAAACTACAGGCTCCTCCTCCCTCGGCCCGAACCCTCTAACAAAGGAACCGTTAGCTTTATGGGTCGCTTATAAGCGTGTACGCATGTTAAATGGCGCCAAATAGGTATGCGGGGTCATCGGCCCGGGGCGGCGACCGCACGCAACCGCGGCCGCGGCTCCGGCCACTTGTTTCCTGCGAATTAGTGATCCCGCGAATTAGAAGCGAATCGCTGTTGCCACTTGCGAAATCACAACTATTCAGCGCTCTTCCGAAACATCACGTGACTTCACGCTGCCGCTGGCCCAATTACAATAGAAACGCTTACTCATCGCGGAGTTGCAACAGTGAGCGCTGCAAGAAAACGCTCCACTGTTCAGCTCAGTAAAAAGAGCTAGCCTTTAACCCCACATGCTATAATTGAAGAGTGAGAGCAATATTTCCAGATGCTCGGGAAGTGCATTTCTCGTTTTTTTAGGTTAAAAAGCGTCGGCACTCTCGACCCAAAGTTCAACAGCCCTGCTACATAAAATATTATTACGTTTATCTCGGGAGCAGCGGCGAGCGAAGGAAAGTTCCCCGGGAGGTATTAGCCACTTACAATGTGGATTACGCCGGGCCAGTGTTGTGAAATAGACGCCTTTGTGCAACTGGACCTTGAGTAAAATGAGAATTCGCTAAGTCCCGGCAAATTGAAAGCGTTCCAGTTGAGCGGGAGCGTAACCCGTAAAACGGGACGTCGACTGCCGGGAACGCCGGGATCGTATTAACTACGCCCTTTGTCATGGCCGCCCGACGCGTATCGCCCTTTCACTAGCGTTTACAGGCATTGCTGTGCGCTCAGATAACAACGAACAAAGCGTTCCCCGCGACCGAATGCCAATTCGGGAAATGCTCAGTCATCCTTAAGAGCTACTATCTATTGGCATTTTCATTGAGTTTCAAATTTCGTAGTTAGCTATTTACACACAGCATTATTCCGCTCACATAGCCGGTCCACCTACATCCCATTCCGGGTACGATTCAGGACGCACGTTCTAATAAACTGCCTACACGTACGCGCTGATAAATGTTATCACTCGTATCTGCGTATGCTTATTAAGCATAGCCTGTGCAAAACAAAAGGATTCCTAACGTTTCCCAGGCTCATTTCGAGAATGTTCCAACGACGATCATCAACAATACTCACCGAAAAGTCAGTACTCTGCGGCAGAAGTTACGACGCAGTTTGTAGAAATCGGTAAAAGGCCGAACGAAGCGTATCGTTCACAGCCGACTTTCAGATTGGTTCAGATACGCGTGTAGTGCGTTGACCCCGGCGCACGCGCGCGTTCGCACACCGCTCTCGACACAAACATGGTTATAAATAGCGGGTGACGTCATCTGTTTATCATCGTACGCAAGGTTACGCGGCGGACGGCGCGGCCACGAGTCGTCCATGCCGCGGCCGCGATTGCGACGCGCCCCACACCATCATCCTTACCTCAGAAGCCTCATAAAAAATGAAAACCTTCATTGTCCAGTGGCCGGCCTGAGACGTGATGAAGTCATGCAGTTGCGTAACGACGGAGGTCGCTGCTGTGAAAACATCAAACGCAATATTTGAAGTCGACACTTTTCTTGTGAACATAAAAGACGAAACTTTTTTACAGCATCGCGTCCAAGTTTCCATTACTTTAATAGGAAAAAAGAAAGTGTCTCATTTCTTGATGTAACGGAAAATAAAAAAGTTTGTATATACATAAAACAGTAGGTTGCTTACGAGGCGCTCGCCGCTCTGAGTTTTGCAAGATGTTGAAGTATCGAGAGGATAATGACTTGTAGTACGTACAGTCATTCGTCATGTAAGGTTACACGCGAAATGTTTATAAAAAAGAAGTGTAGTATCAGATCGTCAGAAAAAAGGAAAAAAATCAAGGCTTTGAGATTGACAAAGGTATTCCAAATCTAAGTGGTTTATGCGTCCATGTTTAATAAATAATAATCAATCACTCTCATGTCTCATAATTATCTCTTTTTTAAAAACAAAACAATGAAAAACTAATTGTAATATCACAGTCTATTGTGGTAATATTATGTGTAGGTCAGTAAATCAGTGCAAAATCTGACATACCAGCTGGCACACTTGAAATTTAGTGCCTATTATATTTATCTTTAAAGGTATATCTATTTTATCTATTTGTTGGTTTAGTGAACTGGCATAGATACTAATCATCATTTAAATGCTATGGTTGTAGATAACAACGACTATTCATTGTAATGATTGTAAACAGGAATATCACCAATATAAAAAAACAATATGATTAGAAAATAAGAAGATAAATATATATATAAATATATATATAAATATATATATATATATAAATTTTTGTTTAAATTTTGGACCAGTAAAAGTGGCTATGAGTGATATATTTACTCATGTGGCCACACTGTCAGATGTCACAGTTAAATCTATACTATTAATAAAGAGGTAAAGTTTGCTATTTTGTTTGTTTGTTTCTTCGTTTGTTTGTGGAGGGTAATCTCTGGGACTACTGGCCCATTTCCAAAAATTCTTTCACAGATAGGATGCTATATGGCTTGCGGGTAAAACTAAAATATGTGGAAAATGTAAGTAAGTACTAATATAGGATTAGACGCGGTGTGCCCAGTCCTTAACTCCTGGACCAAGCGCAAACATGAAGCGCTAAAATTCCATCTGGTGCAGGCACTGTCAGGACACGGATGCTTTTTGAAGTATCTGCATAAGATCACTTAGAGAGGGGAAGCTCATTGTGCCACCATTATACCGGAATCTACTGCCACAGATACTGCTCAGCATTGCCTGCAAGAGTGCACGACTTGGGAACAGCAACGCCGAACACTAACGGCAGTAATAGGCTGCGATCTCTCGCTGGCCAGGGTGGTAAAGAAAGGCCATAACTGGGCATCGCTATGTGATGGGTAATTTTAGGAAGAGTTGCAAAAGAAAGAGTATTTTTGTATGAAATAGTACGAAATTCACGTGGACAAATTTGCGGGCTATATCTATACTACTATATAAATCTGTAAGCTCTGTCTGTACATGCAATTTTTCTGACAAACTTTGGGATAAATTTTCGTTTTATAGTCATAAAACGAAAGACAAAAATTTCAAGTGAAATTTTTGTCTGTCTGTCTGTCGGTCGGTATGTCCTATTATAACTCAAGAACGGCTTGACTGATCTTGATGAAAATTTGTATGTAGTAAGAACATGAGATTGTGCAAATGATAGGCTATATATGATGTTGGTAAACCTAATAATTATTTTATTTAACATTCATTGATCCATTATTTTCCGCACAGCCAAGCGGGCGGGTGACGGCAAGTATGTTTATAAAGATACTAGCTTCCACCTGCATCTCCGCCCGCGTGAAATTCTATGGTGTTCCCGCAGCAACATTTGACTCATCTATTTGACCGACATAAAAGTATCCTATGGCACTCTTGGACTCTCCAGCTAGCAGTTCTGTACAAAAGAAATACCGCAAAGGTTGCTTATAAGTGATGGAAAAAACTACACCTAGAATCCTCAACAACCGAGGTATTGGCTGTCTCCAACTGTCGGAGCACAACAATGATGCTATGGCGACATATTTAGAATAGATGGTGGTAGCTACAGTATCTAGCAAGACGTACTTAAAATAAGTCATACCAACCAAACCGAGTACAATCATGGACCCCTTGGAACGGAACCAGGAACCTCTAGGTTTGATACTAGAGCCTTAACTAGACCGCAGAAGCAGTTAACAAGTTTCTCGAGAAAAACTCCACTAGCTAAGACGCTCTCCCCCCAAACTGTCGTACGCAGCATCACACAGACTATTTAAGTTGCCCAAACACATCCTGTGTTGTTTCTACAACCACACGCTTGAAATATGTAAACAAAGGAACTTTATGTCATCGTGCAGCGAGGGGCAGAGATCGGCCGGCTACCATGACGACGGTGTGATGACTAAAATATGGTGCAGTCAGACGCAATACTCAAACATTAACAGGCACGTCTCTAAGGTGTCTAACTACACTAATATGTATAACTAGCTGGCGGACTTCGTACCGCATTTTTTTAAAATATAGTCTATGTTACTCAGCGCTAATGTAGCATTCTAATGGCGAAAGAATTTTTTAAATCGGTCCAGTAGTTTTTGAGTTTATTCGTTGCAAACATACATACATACATACAAAAATACAAAGCTTTCCTCTTTATAATATTAGTATACATAAGCAAAGAGAGGCTTAAGCCAAGCAGTGGATCGGGAAAGCTGCTGCTGATGACGATGATGATGATATACATATACTTTTAAACTATCGCGTTCCACAGTTAAAGAAAAAAAAATAAAGGGGATTAACGCAAACTAAACGGCCGTGCTTACGGGCTGACTGCTGTCGCGATGTTGTGTCTCCGTTGTAACTCGGTCGAAAAGTCGGGTATAAAGAAGGTATGATACCTTTTTACTAATTAGTACGGTAATGATGATGATGAGAGATAAACTTTGCAATGTAGGTAGGTACGATGAAGAAAGCATGTGGCGCTGATCCCAAAGAAGAACAGGGAAGGCAAATGATAATGAAGTACGAATTTACTCGGTTTATTGCTTTGGTTAGTGTTTAAAAGGAAATACTACGGTAAAAAAAAAGCAAAACATAGGGACACAGCCGAAGCCTTTCTTTAATTTGAAATGAAAAAAAGTAATTTAAATCGGTCCAGTTTTGGAGGAGGAATCAGGGGACTACGAAACATTGATTTTGTCTACTTTTCATATAATCAGTCGACCTTAGTATTTACTTTTAACCCCTAGTCTGTCGAAACGCCATATCATGGTACGTAACAATTGATATAACCATTGTTATACGTTATTGACAGACGAGGAATTAACTATATATCTTCTAACATTATTATTAGTATCAGGTTAAGAATAATGACGTGAACCTATCACCTAACGCAAGCATATTAGCTTTTCGGATGGGTTAAAAAGGGTACAAATAATAATAATAACAATTTATATATTAAAAGAAAAGTGCTGACTCGCACTGACAAACTCATGAACGCCCATCCCAAACCCTTGGACCTATAAAGCTGTTATTTGCAAAGAGGTTCCTTACATAGAGACATCGATATTCCCGATATAGAGACAAGGAAAGGGCCGAATTGTTGAAATTTCCCACGCGATCACAGGATACGTGTGTAAGTCACGAGAGGTTGCTTACACAAATAAATATAAAAAAGTTGTTCTGTTCCGCCAGTTCGGGATTACCAGAGCTGGAGAGTTTGAAAACTATGAAATAGGACCGTCTAGCAACGCGCTTCGGAGCTCACTTAAGGCGAAGGGTAAGGCACACTAGCGCAGCTAATGGATTTAATTTGATAACTGTTAAACTGGATTTTTTTTCAAACATTGCGGACCTTCCGACACTTGGCAAACATCAATTATTTAATAATTGTGCACTACTTTACTAGGTTTGTTTTTGTATTCATTCGCTAACACCAAAAGTGGCCATTGTTTGTGAATAAATGCGATAGCCCGTTTTGTGAATAAACCACGCAACAAAAAGTAGTGCACAATTATTAAATAAATACTATGGATGCTTTCCTGTTGTCGGACGGTACGCAATGTTTAAAAAAAGATCCGATCCGTTAGTAATTGTCAAATTATCAATTGGTGGCGCTAGTGTGCCTTACCCTTCGCCTTAAGATCTGCATACAAGCAAAAGGGATGCAAATAACAACGCAGACGTGCGTGATCGACTAAGATCAAATTGAAAAAAAAAATTGTTCTATGTAATATAAAAAAAATTAAACAATAGCCTTTTTATTATAAGTATACGTTCATAAGTTGTGGCGATCCTTGGGGGAGGCCTATGCCCAGCAGTGGGCGTCATATGGCTGATGATGATGATGATGATGATACGTTCATTGACGTACTTTAGAAAAAAGATAAAGATAGTCATGTAAATAGATACCGTTTAGAGGTGACTTTGGATTTTTTTCTATCAAGGAAATTTCATAATTCTGCATTATGGAAACAATAACATTGTTGCAAATATAGTCTACTATAATAAGTATTTTTCTTGACGTTGTATATATATTTTTTTCAATAAACCATGTGATGTTGGCGCTTACAACTATGAAGTGATGCGCATCTCATAGTTGTCAGAGCTCCTTAAAAAAAGAGGTATTTAGGCAAGTTCGAGTAAAGCCGTTATCGCTTCGCCATAACCTCCACGTGTATGCCCAAACGCGTAGCCACAGTTTAATGTGACCAATGAACCTAGAGCTCGGCGCTTTTGTCGCCGCAGCACAGCTAATGTATGCAACACGCCCCCATTTTTTTAAATGAAGCCTCTAACGCCTTTATACTTGTACTATTATGTATTCTGTGCCTTTATCCTCAACTGAGGATAGGTACTTTCACTCGACTGTGGAGTAGCGCATGAAAGATATTTTAAAATTAGCCAAACATTTTAGTAGGTACTCTAAAAAAAAATGCCCTTGCTGTCGGTTCTTATCAGTAAAAATTCTTTTTTTTTATTTTATTATTTTTTTTTTTATTTTATTCGGGATAACAACAGCTTAAATACTAAAAGCTTTACAAATGTGTCTAATCATAACGAAGCCAATAACAGTTATCCACATAATATTAGTAAAAACAGATACTATGGACACACACACACTGATGTACTTTAAGCTCTTGTAATAAAATCTATTTATGAATTCAAAACAGAATTGGTACGTTATAATGAGCATTATCTTATATCATAAACCTACCGCCTACAGTCTAGGCCCTAGACTGTAGGTCACCTTAAATTTTTTTGACGACACGAGTTCAATCGTTACTTGTTATCATCGATCTAACATAAACTACAATTCCTATGTATAATATATAGACACAAATAAATCGATATGGTGAAATAAAAAATAAAAAAGTTATGTTAAATAAATAATCAAAAACGAAATTATTATAAACAATAATAAGCTGGTAACAAAAAACGTTTATTTGGCAAAGAATCAATCATAATACTGTAACGTCATAAAACTCATTAAAGTTTACAAAAGTCATGTAAACATAATAATTACGTACGAACTTAGTCATCCATGTTAATACTATGTCAGTCGTTTAGAAAGAATAAGCATTATATTCCACTAGACTAGGCACTGACATGACTCATAAAAGTTTTGTAATGACAGGTTACTGAATAAAACTTTTTTCGTTTCGTTACAATCCCGTTGCTCATACGACACAATATAGCGTTGTCAACACGACCAGCCAACCTATTTAATTCAAGCGTTGTTACCAAACGCGTAGGCGAAGAACAAAACGACACACATTTTTACCTGAGCCGTGATGTGTGTAAGCGTCACGTAACATCTTGTCATGTTCCACAAAAAACCTTGGATTTTGTGAGCACGCGCCTTTGATGAATGGTATCCTGCAAATAATTGTCCTTCAGGAGGAGGGCGAGGCTGGGGGCGCGGGGGCGCAGGGCGCAGAGCGCGGGGCGCGGGGGCGCAGTGGGCGCGGCAGGGCCGTGACGTCACGAGCCCTGCGGTCGCCGACCCCGCCGCACAGCTGACGGCTCGGGTGCTGGCCGGCCGACACTACGCACTTGATTGATGTTTGTGTATCTTCACGCTACACCGTGAAGGGGTAGCACTTCCGAGCCCCTTGATTGATTAATAAAAACATTACTGGCGAATACCCGGAGCCATTACGCGCTACAATAATAACCGCCACCTTGTTTACTTTTGTCTCCGAACTACCAAGCATTCCACTCGACGACAACGCCAGGTTTGTTGTGGCACGGTCAGGCGAGAATCAATTATCCGACATACAAGGCAGCAGTGGTTCAGCCGAGGAATGCTCCAATGAAAACTTTTTGTTTTTCAACTTCCAAATGAACACGGAACAGTTCTTAATCATTCATCCCTTATCTCAAATTTTAATTGGCTCTTAGCGTTTCCGAAACGCACTAAAAATAATATAATTAAAGGTCGAAAATGGAATGGGGTGAGTGAGTGAATGAATGAATTTTCGTTTATTCAGATTGCCGGGCGGAATGGCCGTAATCCCGGGTATCCCTTTTTTCTTGGGGGAAATACGTTACGCATACCCGGCCGGGGAGTCTACCACCCGGGCTATACAGGAGAGAGGTAAAGGAGTCCTACTTACTATAATGCCAAGGCATTCTTGTTGCTGCGAGTAAGGGGTGTGACGTGGGGTTGTGCTGACAACTCCGGTGATTGTTAATGAGTCATTAACAATCACCGGAGTTATGACAGAATGATCGACCTGGCGGCACATGAGTTTGTATTGAAGTGGATATGCCCTTCCCATCAGGGAAGGAGAGTCCCATATTTCCATCTGCGTGTATCTTTGACTGACCTGACCTTACCTATATCTTTTTTATTTTATTTAATAAATTTTTACTTATTTGCCTGTCAATAAATAAAAAAGAACTTTATTAAGCACGCATATTGTTTACGCGAGTATTGAAATGAAACACGGTTCTACTCGAATTTATTTCACATAAATTATTCTATGTAAAAATAGTACGCAACAAAAACCAACGATCGCATTGAACAATGGTAACTTCACTAAGTTAGGCCACAGAATAAGGAGACTGCAGAAGGTAAGCTTCGTACAAACGCAGTTGAGCAACGCACACTTAGACCCTCTTAGGCCTGTAACGCACTGACACGGCGGTGGCATGCCGGGCAGGCCGCATGTCTACTTTTATATGAAAACGTATTGTTCAAACGCACTACTCGCGGCCAGCCGTCTACTATCTACAAGGCACAAACGCGTGCCGGATTGCGGCTGGCCGGATAGTGCGTTGTAGGCCTTACAGACACGGAATCCGCAACAGCTGCGCTCGGACTGTTTAGAGCTGTTGTGAGATTCCGTACCGTGAGCAGTACTCTATGTATGCGTTGCTCGAGCACATTTGTATGACCTCGATCCGATCCGAACCCCTCGGAGAATCTAGTAGAGCACGGGGACACGCACTAGTGTGTGATGCCGTTCCCTCTAGAAAGCTTACGAAGGTACTTCGTTTGACACAGCTTAAGGAACTCTTAAAGTTTCTTGCCGCCAAAGAAGCCCGGCGAAGCTGAAAATGCCGTCCGACGCAGTCAGCAAACTCTCCAAAAAAAAGCGTTTGTATGAAGCTAACCTTCTGCAGTCTCGTTATTGTGTGGTTAAGCGTTCTAATTTAAACGGCTGACCGATTTCCCCGCCCCATCCACGCTCCATAACAATAAACTCATTATACTAATCCCAATTAAGGGAGCACCCAAAAACTCCTAATATAAGAGCAAACAGAGGTATTAGAAGGCATTCAATCGTTATCGGGCACATCTAAGCGGTTCGGCAAACAGCGCTGTACGAAATCTTTGATAACCCTTGTTCTATATTAAGTAACTCGAACAATAATAGTATGTGAACATTGCGAGATCTTAGCTCGTTGTTACACGACAACGACGCTACAAAAACAAACTACGTGAAGTGACAGTCGATCACGTAAACGAGAATTTGAATAGCAACATTTTAACTCTTATCGTTTGTTACCCACAGGCGTTGCTTCAATGCAATACCAATTTTCGTTTTCGGTAGCGTGATCGACAGATAAAAAGAACTCGCACTATCAACCGAAAAAAAAATTTTTTTTTCAAATCAAATCAAATCATTTATTTGCCAGATTACAGGTAAAGTACAATATAATTGTGATCTTAAGATTAACATTTGTTTCACTGTAGTCAGCCTGCGTGCAGACGTGCAAAATGTTAATATAAGTGATTAAAATTTAAAAAAAAACGTAAGTAATAGTAAGAATGAAATTAATTATTAAAATTCACAAAAAAAATTACAATCAAATTAGATAAAATTAAGTATATCCAATTTTAAAATCCAGAAATTCTTTAACACTATATAAACAATTTGAGATGAGCCATTCAGTCAATTTTCTTTTAAAACTATTTTTCCGCATTATTAAACTATTGGAAAAACGTTTCTAAATATAAAATCTCTCTCTTATATTTTCATACCAGTCAAACACTTTATTATGTAACCTGCCTAGGCAGTATGTAATGTGAGGAGCTCGATGGCGCAGCGCGGCCTGCCATTGTAATATTAGTGATGTGACACACTAGACCAGTGGTTCCCAACCTTTCCAGACCTAGGACCCTTTTCATAATGTTTTTGTTAGCAGGGACAACATAAACTGTACTTAAAAAGAAAGTTTAATCTTTATTCAAAATTAAGTAGCGTAAGTTCAGTAGTGACAGTTTATCTTCACACACTTAATGCTACCAAAAATGCTGATGCGAACCATTCAGCGCCTAGTGGTACTCCTCTAGAAACGCCATATACATATTGTACTGCCTTTTTAACAATTGTTCAGTCGATTTAATTATGTTCTGTCCCGCGGACATTACCGATGCTCTCACGGACCATCTGTGGTCCGCGGGAACCATTGTACTAGACGGACACTCATTGGTTACAAACAGTTTTTTTCTAGTTTGTTTTGAGTCATCTATCATCATCATCACGAGCACATTTTATATCGCGACTGCTGGGGCACGAGTCTTTTCTAGTTTTTAAAAAACAACAGGGGAGATCGGGCCATAAGCCACCACGCGTGCCCACTCCGGACAGGTATATGACGGCTAATGCAGCCGGGACCAACGGCTTTAGTGGCTCGAGCTCAAGATGAGACATTTTTGGTCACCCATCCTATGACTGGCCTTTGCGTAAGTTGCTTAACTTTAGCAATCACAGACCAAGTGTTTTGAGTAGCGTATTTTAAGAACTGACAAAGTTTAACAATAATACCTACTATGTGAGTGAATGATGCGAGATCTCATACTGTCAATGTTGCTAGTTTTTATCGCGATAGTCAGAACCGTTTTGTGCCTTCATCACGAGGCACGGCGCTCGCTTAAGAGGAAATTGCAGATAAAACTTTTAAAGATATGTAACAATGTTGTTTTCACACAATGTCGTTTCAACATTTATCTTGCAGCCATTCCTTTGAAGTACTATTACGGTGACGACGGACGTTTAAACACTTGGCTTATGAGCACAGTCTTATTACAGTTTAGGCAAGTTGTTTTATGGGGACGCTTTTGTTTTAACAGCCCCCACTAGCTGATTTTATGTCCCCACTGCTGGGCACGAGTCTTGCCTTTGGATAACACTACAGAAAGAACGGGCCATAAGCCACCAAGCATGCCCAATGAGTATTTATCAGTGCTGGAATGTAATCTATATATTAACTAGCTGACCCGGCGGACTTCGTACCGCTTTGACAGTTTCCATGACTACAAAACAAACAAATCATTTTGTAAAAAAAAAAAAACACAAATGTTGAAAAATTTTTACGAGCAGGGTTTGAACCTGCACCTTTCTGACATTCCGGGTCAGGTGCTCTTACAAATGAGCTATCGTGGTTCTATAACCAGCCCGCCGAAATTATTCAACACTTTTTACTTTGAAAGCCAAAGGCGCCCATTTAATGTCAATAACTACCGTCACTAACATCCGATCATAATTGTTCGCAACAAAATTTGCGTTAAAAAATATTTGAACATTTATAAATCATTTTGTATTGAAAAGGCTGAAGAACTGTACGTCATTTTGTCACGTTCAATCACACACTTTCATATCGTGATATTTAAAAAAAAAACATATTTTTTCTTCTGTATAAACCTTGTCCTGACAATAACAACAACAAAAAAAAAGAATTATCCAATTTTCTGCAGTCGATTGGAAGTTATGTGCGTACATACATTTCAGTGATTCATTTTAAGGGTTTCGTAGTCAACAAGAAACACTTATAGTTTCACCATGTCCGTCTGTCTGTCTGTCTGTCCCCAGCCTAGCTCATAGACTCTTAGTACTTGAAAGCTGTAATTTGGCATGGATATACATGTTAATCACGCCGACAAAGTGGTAAAGTAAAATTTTGAAAAATATTTTTTTAGGTTACCTTCCCTACACGTCAAGTAGGGATGTATATTTTTTTCTTGTCTACTTCAGTGTGGGGTGTCGTTGGATAGCAATTTCAAAAATATTGCGGGTTTGTCAAAACAGTTTTTTGATTGAGCCATCTGTTTGTGAACTATTAAACTTGAAAGTGCAAAATTTTGTTAGAGTCAAGTGGGGGACACTTGACTCTCCCCCATAATTTTTATATTTTCTATCTTGTTTGGAGAAAATATAGCAAATTTATTAATGAAGAAGTATTTGTAACTTTTGGAGATGAGTGTACTACTATACACAATTATTATTAAAAGAATGGTTATCCAAACGCAACTAAATGTATGGAATATAAAAAGTTTACGAAACGCTACTTTTGTGTAGGTATTTTATTAGGGTACGAAACGGGAAGTACCCCAAAAACCATATAGCAATCCAGCAGGCTTTAATTGGTAAATAGTAAAGTTAAAAGCTTATAACTGACCCACTGCTGGGCAAAGGCTTCCATCATTGAAATCAAGTCATCACTACAATTGATGGGTAATGGCTTAATCACCACGCTTGCCAAATGCGGGTTGGTAATTATAAACCCGGGCTATGCATCGAAAGGTCCGAAACACACTTTGCCCGACCTGGGAATTGAACACCGAGGCATCTTTTTTATACCTAAATCATTATTACATATGTATCTATAATTGCAAATTAAGCAACATTTAATAACGGAATATTAATTAAATCCTGTAGTAACCAATTAACTGCAAAAGTTTACAAATACGAATGCATAATGAGCTCTACTAAATCAATTATTACCATTAGAATGTTGTTAATATGGCACGCATCTGACATTAGATGATGTATCGCAATTTGTTTGGATGCTAATGATGTTATCGATAATGCATTCTATGTAATCTACATAATATGTCAATCGCCATTAATTAATTATGACCGACCGACCAATTTGACAGCGATGGGGGTTGCCTTCAATCATCAATAGCATAGTATTATCACAAATGGAAAATAGGCATATAACTAGTGTTGCCAGGTCTTTGTGTGTCAAATTTCGGGACGGAAGCTACAATTGCTAAAAAAAAATGCAGGTTCTTATGAATCGCCATGATTGGATGAAAACAATGAAAGTAAAACTAAATACACTTCTACATATTATAACAACATCTCTCCCGCAATTTCGCTGTCAAAATTATCGAAAGTACTCACAATTAGTTAGATAATAGTTGTTGGTGAATGGTTCCAACCACCATATTTATTTATTTACTTAAAACCAGACAAAACTATTTCAATCGAACATTCTCCAAACGAAGTGACCAAGACCAATAAAAGTTGTTATTGGCAAAATACATCTCAACCACAAGAATGTGAACGCTACTTTAAAAAAAAAGGAGGTTAGTAAAAAATCAGGACATTTGGCGTCCCGATCAAGGGTAAATAAAGACCTGTCACCAGACCCCTGAAAATCGGGACGTCCCGTGCAAATCGGGACACGTGTATAACGCCTATTTATTAATTTGCTAATCAGCATTAGGAAAGTTAGGCTTTAATCTTATCTGATGGTGGAAGCGCACTTCACTATTAATCGTCAACCATTGAGGAACTTGCTATCTTATCTTCAACTGTTCGACTACAATCATGCTTAATGCTACTAACATTGTTGTTATAGCGACAGACTCAGATAAGATCGTGAAATGAATGGAACCCAAGACCCCTAATCTTGGGTTCAATTCCTAGGTCGGGCAAAGAGTTATTTAGCCCGTGTTTGACTACCAACCCGCATTTGGCAAATGTGGTGATTAAGTCAAAACATGTTTTAACGAGACTAGATTTCAATTATGGATAGTATATAGGCTGATGACTAGTTTTAAAAAGTATTTTTAAGAACATAACCTTCAAAAAATCTTTATATAAAAATCCACCGGTTCTCAAACTGTGACTCTCCGCCCCCATCAAGAGGATGATTAACGGCCATCAACATTTCGCTTACGAGTGCGACGATAGCAACCAACAATGCAACACAACAAATACGCTGAAGGGCGAATAATGTCATTTAATTTTAAGTGGCATTTATTAAGGCGCTGTTTACACGGCAGTTTCGTCGTGACCCACTTACGCGGGTCGCTGTTTGACTTTTTGGATTTGCGCGTAAGTATGCCTCGCCTCGTGTCGAATGACTGCGCGATGTGCCCAAAGTCAGTGAATACTTTGTATCTTTGAATAACTAAGATAGAAAATATTACATAAAAAAAGGTTACAAAGGTTAACGCTAAGCAAAGGATAAAATGATTTGCTCACAACTTTGTAGCCGAGTGGATACTGGTAGCTCGGGTTGAGTTTATTTGTTTTTTTACAAAACATTGAATTACGAATATTACACTATATATTAACGGGATTTATATTATTTGTGTTGAGTAATTTGATATTTCGGCATAGTTGTATGCGCTATGAACACTACTCAAAAATAACATAAAGTATACGTTAAATTCACATGGTAATAATAATCCATGGTTAATAATGTCGGTAACTTTGTACAAGCACTAAAGATGATGATGATTTCTTGCGTTACCGTAACAAACTTGGGGACCCGAGCTCCTAATGCGACGGTCCTAATAGTCAAATAACTTAATTTAAACTATCAACCAGTGAACGCCGTAGATATCTGTGAGATACCTGATCATTTAATATTAATTAAAGTTAAGGGGCCACGGTGAAGTTTGAGAAACAATACTTAGAGCTAAGTGGGTTTATGCACGGCAAGTTTGATCACGGCCACGTATCTTGGACTAATTGCATTTGATAATACCACTTCGCAGTGAGCCCGACCCGAAACTTATAGAATTGGCCCGGGATCCGCTCGTCCGTAAAACTATATTGACACTGAGTGACCTCGTGCTTATACACATTTACTTGGACTTATTAACAAAATAAAAAAATATGAAAAATTATGTAAGTGTATGTAATTTCATAAATTATATTTTAAAACATTTTTATGTAGAATTGGAAGTCAAATGGGTTTTTCATTTTATAAGATTCTAAGAAACTCTATTATCACGCTTGGTTGATAATTGTCCGTCCCCATACATACACTCGAAAAACGTAATCTGACGCAGTCGGGTAAAAAGGGGTCAGTCTTTAGCAAAAATTAAATACAAACGCAGAGGGTCCTAGTCCTAGGTCCTAGCTGTTATCCAGTAAAATTTCAATGAAACCATATTACATTTTGGCGACGAAATCTGGTGTCGAACACTGGGTAACTGTGTCGAACACTGGGTAGCTATGTCGAATACTGGGTAACTGTATCGAACACTGGGTAACTGTGTCGAACACTGGGTAACTGTGTCGAACCCTGGTGCCGCTACGATACCTAATTCAAAACCACCAAAACGTGTTACGTACGAGCCTTTATAAAACGATTTTGTGCTTGACATTAGTATTAGTGACTCCAATTCGTATGATCATTAATACATGCAAATATTAATTCGGCCCGACCCGCTATTCGTTCCTATTCCGTTTTATGCTTACGCAACAAAACCTAAAGCGATAAAACTGCCACCTGAAACACGCAACCTTGGGGACGTGACGAAAACCGCTTATATACTGCTATCGACGAATCACATCTAGGGACACTAAATTTGCCTCTCTATAAACATAAACTTGGCTACGTCTAGGGCTACCACTATCAGAGTACCACTAACTGTCAGATATCCTCTACAGACTTTGAACTTTATGTATTGACTAGCCGTCACCCGCCCGCTTCGCTGTGCGAAAATAATGGATCAATGAATGTTAAATAAAATAATTATTAGGTTTACCAATATGATAGGCTATATATTATATACATATTAGCCTATCATTTGCACAATCTCATTTTTATCCCTCGTGTGGTGCCGAGGATAAAGAATTGCACCACCCCATCTCTTCCCGTGGGTGTCGTAGAAGGCGACTTAGGGACCATTTCAGAGGATGGGCAGCAGCGTCTCTTTGTGATAATTCTAACCATACTGCATCTCCAACCATGGAGGTTCATCATCATACTGGAAGGAAATATTTTTTTATTTATCTATTACTTTTAAGAAAAATTACTTTGACACTGACTAAATGTGCTAATAGCACGAAGCCATCAAATAAAGGGAAAAAAGACGTCATTTGTTCTTGGAATTAATTATTGTTATTGTCAACATCAGCAAACCTCGTATGACAAAGAGTGCACTTCTAAAGTATATAATTCGACATATTCTTGCATATACAATATTCTGTATACGATTATTTACAGTGAAACTGCATAGCTTCTTAAAGACGATAAAAATCTACAGATTTCATTGATCCGATCCCGATCCAAACCGCTCAGAGTATCTAATAGGGCACGGGGACACCTTAATAATAAACCGGAATAAGACAAAATTTCACTTTTTTGGGAAATCGCGGTCAAAGTTTTGAGTCTCTACCTAGTTGGAAACATTTTGATGGTTTTCACGTGTTTGTCGTGTTATTTTAATTTTCTTGGTCTTAAATTGTAGAGAAATGTATAGCGAATATAACTGACATAATTGTTTAATTATATTAATTATATCAAATAAATAAATTAAGTTTATTTTCTAAAGTTTCGACTTATGTCAGTTTAACACGCAATTTTTCTTATCTTACAATTATAATTTAATGATAAACTGCAACAAGTCTAAATAGTACATGCTGTATTATAGCACCGTTTTCAACTAAAGTGAAGTAAAACTAAAACATGCTAGTTTAGAATAAAAAACAAAGGAGAATAGTCTCATCTGCACTTGAAAATAAACCGAATTATTTCACCTTACTCCACTATAGTCACAAAACAACGACACCTATCTCACATCACGGTTGCCGCATCACTGAATAACTCTCTATCGCATGAAATGCATAGTCGCGCGCTTTTGTAGAAAAGAGAGGGGTGATCTAACAATCGTCCATTTTAGCTTGTTTCGCATGGCGAGATTGTACCTATAGATTCTTCAATTGGAGTTAGTTCGTTTTATTAACAAAAGTGGGAATCCTTAATTTTTGACATATTCCGGTTTATTATTAAGCGTGCTACGTATTAGTGCGTGATGCAGTTCCCACTAGAAAACCTCTGACGGTGATTCGTTCCACACGGCTTGAGGAACCCTTTAAGTTTCTCGTCACTCTCAAAAAAAGCACGGTGAAGCTAAAAATGCCCAGTAGCAAACAGCAAACTTTCTTAAAAAAAAAAGATTTCATTTAAATGGTGACCCTATCTCTGACAATGTCAGCTTACTATTAAATATTGTGGCACGGTACGCATAAGCGTATTTCTGAGAAGTGCGTAAAGTGCGATAACTGAATACGCTGTAATGATACAAACTGACAGCAGCACGATTGTAGCAGACAGTTTTAGGAACACATTACATTGTTGAGAGCTAATATAATTATTTATTTTGTTCTTTGAACTTTAATGGCCATTAAAATGGAACTAAAATAAATATTACTTTTAACCGCCTCTGTTGTATAGTGGTTAAGACAACCAATTTCGACCGAACCTGGGGTTCGACTCCGGGTATGTACTCGGTTTGGTTGATGGTAAGGCTTGAATGCCCACCTGGCTAGCTACCACTGTCTTATCTAATTATGTCGCCATCGCCATAAAATCAATGTTTGTAGCAATGTTGTGTTCCGGCAGCCAGAGATAAGATAGGCAATTAATGCGAACGTGAGTGAGGGGAGGTGTGTGTGTGCGTGTGAAACTCATCATCATTCATCATTGAAATCAAGTCATTGCTAGAATTTATGGGTATTGGCTTAAATCATCACCCTTGCCAAATGCGAGTTGATGATCACTAACTCAGGGGCTTCAGTCCTGGGAATTGAACTGAGTACATTTGCATATCACGGATCGAACACTTAGCCGTTCGGCCACCGAGCCGTTTAATTGAACTGGAAAAAAACAATTGAGGAGAAAAGGAGAAAAGAGAGAGATAAAGAGAGTGAGATGCGTTAATCAAGAATGATATTAATTCAACAAAGCTTAATTAAACCCACCTATTATCTGATGCCACTGAGTATATCCATCGCCACATCCGAAATTCCGAAGCGACACGGACGAAGGCTTGTTCGGCCCCGGCCCAGCAACGTCCACTGCCCGACTCATCCGAACGGGCGGTCTATTGCAACAATCGATGCATCGACAATTTGTATTCGATTCGTTTGCACATCAAAGAATGATATGTGCAATTTCACTTTGAAAACAATATCAAACCTAATGTTAGTCGGGTCTCGCGAGGTTGCTCTCTTTCAGAACATGCGTGTAGCACAGCGAGATTCGAGATATTTTTGCAATCTAAACCTTACCATATATGTCAGTACATTTCAGTGCTAACCACAGGTCCTAACACCACACTGCAATTCTAAAAGAGTAAACGTAAAAAGTAAGTGCGGGAAACGGAACGCACCCAATTTAAAATAGATTCCAGTAGAAAAAATGAGGGATGAGGTGCTAAAATAAATATGCAAATTCTAGGCGAATCCTACATGACGTCACAAAACTACTGCCAATGCTATATTCAGTCTAGATTTCTGCTATTGGCTGCTTAAAGCGTCTTAACGTTCCAGCACTTGTCGGACAGCTGCGTTAAGTTCCACACGACATCAACCTTCGAAGTTCGGTAATTGGCCCCCCAGTCGCATCCGTACCGCCAGATTAGTTTGTGTACGTTAATTGATTTAATTGTTTACATTAGAGTTCCACAAATGTGAGCTCTGTTGGAGTGGGATAGCGAGTGTTGTCGTATGTCCATTAGCCAAGTAGAGTAAGTGTGTTTCCGAAGTTTTCCAATCCTTTTCTAGGACTGGCTATTTTTTATTCAATTCGTCGAGAATAATATAGACGAAACTTTGCTATATAAATCGGCTTTATTTAAAAAAAAACATTATAATTAATCATGATTATACTTTAGTATGGTTATTAAAAGATGGAATTTCTTTTAAAAAAATTGCTTTCGTAAGTAAATCTTTCTTTCATCATTCTCCGAAACTGACGAATATTATATGTTTATAGTCGTGCTAGTACGATACTGAATGGAGTTTAATAAAATCTCAAACTAAAAGTGGAAAAATATTGACATCTGCCAATATTGACAGCGGCCCGCCCCGGCTTTGCACGGGTGTACCTACTTTTATTTTTAAACATTTTGAGATATAAAATAATAATATATATAGCTTATGTTACTCAGCACTAATGTAGCATTCTAATGGTGAAAGATTTTTTTTTAAATCGGTCCAGTAGGTACTTTTTGAGTTTATTCGTTGCAAACATACATACATACATACATACATACATACATACATACATACATACAAACAAAACTACAAAGATTTCCTCTTTATAATATTAGTATAGATTAGTTAGTTTCCAATAGTGCAATTCACGTAACCTGAGTTGAGAGATTGTATTTGAGAACAAAATTCTAAATCATTCATTCAGTTTAAGGTATAAATAGCTCTTATGAATGTCACTATGCCATCGGTTCGCAAGATTACACAGGGCGGGAGACCTTGTACTGAGATGAACCGGCAAGAAACTTAAGGGCATTTCTTTTCTCCTATTTTTAACAGCGTCAAAACATTGGAAAATGCACTGTCATAGAAGGAGACTCGCTTTAAACTGTCAAAGCGGTACGAAGTCCGCCGGGTCAGCTAGTAGTTTATATAGAGAAGGTGTGCAGAATGCTATTATTATTTTTTAATTATGCATAAAAAATACATTAAATTAAATATTGTTTCATAAATTTTTCAAAAATTTCAAAAATGGAAGAGCGGTCGAAATCTGTCAATGCTAACCCAAACTTACATTTTTTTTAATTTCGTGAATCGTGGCTCTGTTTTTCAGCCAAAATATACACGAACAGATAACAATACCACGAACTCATTATTCAGAAAAGAGTCCAGTTGCAAAAAAAACAACGGGAACGGTGAACGAAAACACGTCAACTATTATTAACTAAAATAAGTGGCGAACAATAAGTCATTTCTACTTTATCACGTCATAAAATAAAGTCTTTCCCTACTTTGTGGGTAAATTGTAGCGATAATAACAGTGGGTGCAACGCAGCGCGCTCGTTTCTTAGTAAAAAAAATACATATTGGCCGTTCCAAAGTTGCCATATAAATAGTGAAATTATCGCAACTTCTCAACTTAAAAGCAATTTACTTGGAACAAAGTACACCTTTCTATAAACTATTCTTTAAATTGGATAGGTACAAACAACTAACATTTCTCTACAATTCTTGACGAATCTAAATAAAATTAGCAGTATTAATGTTGATAATCCTTTGAACAACTGATAGCAGTTTTTTAAGGCACACCTTTAGTAGGTAACCTTTAAGGCGAAGGGTAAGGCACACTAGCGCCACCAATTGATAATTTGACAATTACTAACGGACCGGATCTTTTTTTAAACATTGCGTACCGTCCGACAACAGGAAACCATCCATAGTATTTATTTAATAATTGTGCACTCTTTTTTGTTGCGTGGTTTATTCACAAAACGGGCTATCGCATTTATTCACAAACAATGGCCACTGTTGGTGTTAGCGAATGAATACAAAAACAAACCTAAAAGTAGTGCACAATTATTCAATAATAGATGTTTGCCTAGTTTCGGAAGGTCCGCAATGTTTGAAAAAAAATCCAGTTTAGCAGTTATCAAATTAAATCCATTAGCGGCGCTAGTGTGCCTTACCCTTCGCCTTAAGAATGTAGGAATAAATAAACTAAATTCGTTAAGGATTTCCTTTTATTCATTAATTTAATGAAACAAAAAGTCTTTAAGTTCTAAGAAGAGATTTACAGTTTCATTAACTTTATATAAATACAGGAGGACGGCTAAATGTGATGATATTATTAGTCCACTAGCGGCCGCCCGCAGTTTCACCCGCGTGGTTCCCGTTCCCGCGGGAATATCGGGATAAAAAGTATTATATATGGTAATCCAGGTTATAAACTATCTGTATGCCGAATTTCATCCAAATCTATCCATCCGTTGCAGCGTGAAGAAGCAACAAATATACACACATCTACACGTTTCGCATTTATAATATTAGTGTGATTAGTAATACTCGTAATATACTTAAGGATATTAAGGATTTATTCAGCGTTAATGAATTCTACAATCAAAACAATCACAGCTACTTATGATTTACTAAAGTGCTTCATGTGTGTCGCGTTGCATAATAAAAACAGTCTTCGATACAGTACAGTACTAAAACGCGATTTTATATTGGTACTTAGTAGCAATGACATGGTAACACTTTCCACTGGACGTTTCGGTCGGGTTACACCGAACTTGGTCACGAGCAGACTGTGACCTCGTGACCGTGAAGTCACAAAATAAGGAGATTGCAGAAGGTAAGCTTCATACTAACGCGATCGAGTAACGCACAACCTGTCATGAGTCATGAATGTCAGGTTGACGGACACGAAATTTCACTGCAACAGCTGCGCTCGGATTGTCCCGAGTACCGATGGACGATATACAACGATGTATTTTAAATACCCAAATATCGGATATTATATCTATGTTTTTTATTCGACCACCTTTAGTGAACACTTCGAGGAGGTCGATGGCGCAGTGGTTAACGCGCCCGGTCTGCGAGTGCTGAGGTTAAGCAACTTTCGCAAAGGCCGGTCATCGGATGGGTGACCAAAAATGTATCATCTCGAGCTCCTCCGTGCTTCGGAAGGCACGTAAAGCCGTTGGTCCCGGCTGCATTAGCAGTCGTTAACAACCACCAATCCGCACTGGGCCCGCGTGGTGGTTTATGGCCCGTTCTCCTTATCCATCCATAGGGAAGGCTCGTGCCCCAGCAGTGGGGACATAAAAAATGAGCTGATGATGATGATGATAGTGAACACTGTGATCTTAATAATCAGTTCAACATCGTCCAACGCCTATTATCGTTATCTTATTATCTGTCCCATCAGAAAGACTCTTTTCACAGGCAGGGTTAGTTTTAAATAAGCAAAGAAACCGATTTAAGGGAAAAAGATTTAGTACCTAAACATTTGGTTTTACATAGCATTGAAAAGAAATATTGGGATTTGTAAATTTGATTTTTTAATAAATTTTATTTCTTTTTAGTTTTGGCTTCAGTTTCTTATGGACTATTAGGCCAGTGACCTAACAAACACTAGTGTAGTTTTTAAATCACCTTACTCCCTAAACATGTCGATTGAGAAAAACAATCGATGTTTTAGAAACTCAATACATCGTATTAACATCCATGCAACAGAGCGAAAAAAGCATCGATGCTTTTTTTCAAATGTCCATCCCTAGTCCCGAGCTGTTCCGAGATTCATGTCCGTGCAAAGGGTCTACGTGTGCGTTGCTCGAGCGAGGTATGTATTAAGGTTACCCTTCGGGTTTCCTAATTTTATGGTAGTCGCGATCGAGCGCAGAATCAAATAAGTCTTTGCATAACGGAAGCAAGTCGCTCCGCTTGTTACACCAAATCTATTTACTTACTATTACAGTAACAGCCTTTATTACTATACTTTACTAGCCTTTATTAGGAGCTCGATGGCGCAGTGGTTAACGCGCCCGGTCTGCGAGTGTTTGGGGTTAAGCAACTTTCGGTAAAGGCCGGTCATCGGAGGGGTGACCAAAAATGTATCTTCCTGTATGTAGCTCCTCCGTGCTTCGGAAGGCACGTTAAGCCGTTGGTTCCGGCTGCATCAGCAATCGTTAACAACCACCAATCCGCACTGGGCCCACGTGGTGCTTTATGGCTCGTTCTCCCTATCCATCCATAGGGAAGGCTCGTGCCCCAGCAGTGGGGACATAAAATGAGCTGATAATGAACAGCCTTTATACTGTCCCACAGCTGAGCAAAGCCCTCTCTCTACCAGTAAAGATCGAGTCATCGCTACAATAGATTGGTATTGGCTTGATCACCACGCTTGCCAAATGCGGGGTGGTAATCACACAACCGAGCTATGCCCATGCATAGTCTGTTTGTCCCAATCTAAAGTTAATCCCAAGTATGGACTTGGGATTGAACTCAGGCAGGTCTTCAAGACATTGTTTCGAGCGCTTTACCAAAGAGCCACCAGGGTGCTGACTGCTGAGTGAGAAAATTTGTATGGAGAACGGAAAATTTGTATGGCATTGAAGCAGCTCCTGGTGACAAACCAGTTGAATTACAGTTTTGCCATACAAATTCTGGTTTTTGTTAACGTGATCGAATCGCGAATGAAACCCGCAGTAGGTACCCAGCTCGCAGTTAGCGTGTTGCGTACTCGCCTCGCCGTGTTTAAGTATAAGAACAACAGTGTCAACACTTTGCTAGCGTAACAGGTTTTTCGGCAAGCGGACTGGTGGGCAAAGTATGGGCGCAAACATTAGATTTTACAGTCGGCTGCCGAGACTCCAGCCACAGAATACGTGGGGAGACTGGAGTTCCATGTTTGCACCGAGGTGCGAACTAGAGCGGGATATATTATTTGTATGCACCGAAGAATAGATACGAGACAGTTGGTGTGTTGTGTTTGGCGTTGCAAATAGAAAAGTTGTTTTGTTTTTCTAGCTCGCAGCTTAAGGGTGTGCCATACGAGACAATGTCACAGATGTATAGGGTAAAAACTTTGTTTTAGCACACCACAAGGTACAAATCTCAGCCCAAAATTATAACTTGCTTGAATACTTTCAAAACTCATTTCTGTCGTGAGCTGCCACTCTTTTGCGTTTAATATATTGCTAAGATAACTTCATATTTATTGCCGTTGTATCAGTCTACCGTTGGGCATGCAATATTCATCATGTGTCAGCGATAACACCGTTTCTGTATTTAAGACGCAAAGCGAGTGTGGTCAGCTCATAACGTAAAACCGGCGTATGACGTGAATAAATAACAATCAACTGTTTATCTTGCCTTGAATTTGGCTACGGCGGGCGTTCCGTTTGATACTCATGCCTCTCACTGGTGATGTTGAGTCTAGAAACTTGTACAGACTTGAGATGCTCTGTTCGGTTGGATAAGTAATGAATGCCTTACCAAATTGAAAGACCCAACTTAATTGAACGTTCAATTGACGATTTCGACAATTTATATTAGTTTAGGTATTAAGCCAAATAGATACTGTTTTATATATACTTTCCATGACGGAGTTCCGGCGCAATATATGGTATTCATTGGAGTAATAACTCGCTGTGATTTCATGCAAATAAATTATTATTTATGAATTGGAAATCCTTATAACACAATATTTCCATTACATCAAATCAAAATTATTTGTTATGCTACGGTAGGTAATCGATTTGAAATATTATATATTTTAACTTTGTGAGTTTGTGACCTACATACATAGCAACAAAATTGATCGACATAGAGAAAGAACATATATACATAGAGAGCTAGGAACGTTATTACATTTAGGAACAATATATCAACCTAATTATATTTTATAACTAGTTGACGACGGGGGACTTCGTACCGCTTTGACAGTTTCTATGACAACAAGACATCATATGTTTCACAGATAGGAACCTTTTCATATTGGAAAATTAAATTGTCGTTTTTAGTACTTTCCGTTACTTATTATTTATGTTTCTCACCGTTTAAACCTTCCCTGAACTTCCACAAATATTTCAAAATCAAAATTAGCCAAATCGGTCCAGCCATTATCGAGTTTTAGCGAGTCAAACGAACAGCAATTGATTTGGGTGGTGTTTATATATACTATAGATAAATAAGTTTTGGTCGATAACAACCACCAATCCGCACTGGGCCCGTGTAGTGGTTTATGACCCGTTCTCTTTGTGGTGTTTCCATCCATATGGAAGGCTCGTGTGGGACACGATCCCAATAGTGGGACATCGAATGACCTATACTACAACTGCTACTGGAAGTGTTTTTTTTATATAAAAAGACCTGAGTTCAGCAGTGGAACTTTAATAGCTGATGATGATGATGATGATGACCCAGCATGTTGTACGCAAGGCTCTATGTCCACGTACAGACGCTTAACCCAAACGCGTGTGGCACAATCGATCACGCGAGTGTCGTTGTGAAACTGTCGCTGCCGTATTAATTAGTGGCTAGCTGGCTTGTGCAATCTGACGTCTTTGGCGTACGATGGAGACGCCATGTCAACGTGGCGACTTTTAATAAAGCGCTTTTTATTTTAGTTTTATTTAGAAAAAATACAGAATCGAGAAACATGTTTTCAAATACAGAAACTTAAGTCGATTTTTTTTTAACATCAATAATAGTAGTCATGTTTGGTAAGCTAATAGTATGTCTATTAGGTATAAGATCACGTCAGTATGGCCTAACGGAAGCTATGGGGATTGAACTGCGATTTCTCGCGTTTTGGCCTCGGCAATCGCTTTACATGTGAAATACAAGTATCCCAAACTTCCTCCTTGACGGGGTTAGTTAAATACTGGGGAATAATAACTTCTCGTTCTATGAAAACCAAATCTTCTTAAAATGTAAACGGCAGGCAACATGGCTAAAGTTTAAAATGTTGGTATTATGTCATAGTCCAGTCGCATACTTAATTTAAATAAGTAAAATACCTACTATTATGTAAGTATTATTACGTCCGTACATTTAATATCGATATGACGTAGTCATGAAAAATACAATAGGGAAAGAGGTCAGCCTTTGCTGGTAAGCTACCTATATATCTTTAGTACGTAAGCATTTAAATCAATGACTAATTTGTGTTAAGTTTTTAATCGATCGCGCGATAAACTTTCCTAATTTGCATATCACAATGAATCTTAATATCGGCAAAGGTTGGCAACACCATAATTTATTTATAATAGCTACAGAAAAAGAAAATTATAAAAAAATAATTTTACAACTTTTAACAGCTCTACTCCACTAGATGTCTTCTCATTGACTCCGCTTTTGCTGATACATCAGACAGAAAGAAGTCAATTGTTTTTCTTAAAAAACAATTGTTGCAACACACTTGTCTGTCAAACGCCAATGACGGGCGGGCACCATCAAAATCATCAATGCTAAGAGGCGACGCCTACCGCGTGGCATAGCCCCTACTAATAATAGCCCAAGTCTTAAGCAATAAAGAGTCCGCAGAAGGTAAGCTTCTTACAAACTCATAGACCGCTTGCACGGACTCGGATTTCGAAACAGCTCGCAACTAGTGATGCAAGGATTCCTGGTTTTACGATTAGGATTAGGATTAGGAATATCTGCACCGATAATCGCCAATTAAGATTAGGATTGGGATTATTGATAGAAGAAAATGTTGATCGACTAAAACCACCAGATATTATTAATAATAATTAACAACTATATTAGATTAATCATCTTATGTCTTAATCTTGGATCTTTTTAGTGAAATGCACCCAAATATCCACTCGTCAAATGATTGTTTTCCCGACATTCTCAAACAAAAAATCAACTCAACAAACGAACGAGGTTATGCTTGCAATGACATTATACAAACATAATTTTTTATGTCAGTCAAGTAATTTCTTTATGTCAATTTACGGGAAAGGCAAAGAAATTAGGCCATACAGCCAATTTAACTTAAAAACAATAATCGTGAAGAGTCGTATGTAATAATCGGCGATTAGGATTAATCGGAAATATACCGAATAATCGGAATTAAGATTAATCGAACCCTAATCCTTGCATCACTACTCACAACAGTCCGAGCGCAGCTTTTGCGAGATTCCGTGTGCGTGAGATGTTGTCAATGTGTGCGTTGCGTTGCTCGAGGGCGGTATGTATAGCTTACCTTCTGGGTCTCCATAATTGTGTCTTAAGCAAGCAGGGTTCAACGAACGTTTTTTGCGTATTTAGGTTGCAGCGATTTGCGCAAACGCGTGCATCGGATGCGTAGCGTTATCGAAGCGAAGGAGTAACGGGTCAGCCGGGCCAAAGTAAACAATTACGATAGCATTGTGGCCAGGCCGTTGACCCCGCGAATCGCGCGTGCTGAACGCCCGCCGCGCCGCGGCCGAAACGCACGTTGCGCCACGCATACTACTTTGTTTATCATGCGCGCCACTGGATATCTGTAGCGACAGAAGGTTGACTTCCACTTGCGCTTAGCGTGATTTTTTTTTTGTAGCAGGCTAGAGGTTGGTGAAGGTATGGAGGGGAAGCAGGAAAGTAAAATTACTAATTATATTATTTTTAATTTGTTGCTGCCGGCCTTTACAACTTAACCGAATTTTTTTGTAGGAGACTTAAAGGGTTCCTCAAGCTGTGTTATCGAAATATCGGCAGAGGGTTTTTAGAAGGGATGCCATCACGCAAGCGTGACCCTTACTAGATTCTTCGAAGAGTAAGTTATAAAGTCATACTTCATTCGATCTACATGATAGAGTTTGTAAGCAGTTGCTCAGCTGATGCAAACTTGAACATATCTTGAGCCATTCAAGTTTGTTTATCACGCGCGCCGCTGGATATAACGCCAGAAGGTTGGCTTGCACATACGCTTAGTCGCTTAGACACGTGTAGCGTTTGTACTTGCGGATGCCTTTCCCGCCCCTTATTTTGTACCTAGGGAAACCTTCTCATGGAAACGGGCACCAGAAAGGCAGAACTCTCCCCTTTTCTATTGTAAAAGCTAACAGTGCGCCGCCGCCGCACAGTGTCCGGCGTAGAACAAGCCAGGTGGACAAAAATATATTTTCATGGTTTTGGAACTATATCTATGAATTAGTTAATTATAAAGTACTATAATATATTTTTATAAATAAAATGCAAAGAAATTGTATACAAATATTTTATTTCATGTAAACACGATTTCTATTAGAAATGAAAGGTACAGGAAAAAAATAAGAATAAAATAATTATCTTAATCGCTACAAATATCGACGCTAATTATATATACACAACCTTAGACTAATATATTATATACAAAAATTATAAATCTAACGCTAGAGGTAGGTATCTATTTACATTTAAACTAATTCTCAATATCAGAATCATCGGATGCAGAATCCGATGATTCCGATAGAAGATAGTCTTCCCGAGCTTGTGGAGGTCTTGGTTGGAGTTGGAGTCGAGGCTCTATAGTGGGAGCTATGATGAGCTTTAAGACCTCCGCGCTCAATTTATTCGACTTTTTTTTTGGTACTTCCCGGAGGCTGTTGATCAGAGGATCAGAAGTTATAATCAACATATTGAGCAAGTCTCTATTCGTGGCAAGACGAGAGCACTTTCTGGTGTTGTGCTCTCTAAACCTCCGGCAATCTTTGTTTCTCGCTTCTTGCGCTTCCTCTGAAAGCTGCCCTATTGGAACTATTGCTGTCTTAATTACCTCTGTACTATGAACAAGCAATTTATGCACAGTAGCAGGCATGTAGTACCACGAGTAAAGACTTAAATAAAGTCTTCTTGTCTCGAGACAAAGCTTGTTGAATTCAACAAGATTTATCTCGAAACCAGAAGACAATGTCCTCAATAATGTATCAAAGTTTTTGATGATTGTAACATCCAATCCTGTGATCTGAGCACTCACTTCGGGGTTCCCGAAAAAACGTCGAGCTGTGTTTCCATCATTTGTGGAACCAAATCCTGGCTTTGGCTTGTCCACAATTAATCCCATTTGATTCTTGAATCGTTGTTTGATTTCGTCTGATCGTTGTTTTACACTTTCTTTTTCCTCTGAAGACCTAGCTTGCCATTTCTTAATATCTAACTTATAACTAATGTGTAAAAAGCACTCAAACGAACGAATCCAAGCATGTAATGTTGACAAACCAAAGCCAAAATTATCCTGGTTGCTATCAACATGCCTTCCTTCATCATTCATCATTCTGGGAGTAGCCCCACAAATATAGCATTTCTGCGATGAATGTGTCTCTGTCAAAGCATTGCATACTTTTCCATCGGTCATTGTCAGTAGTAACTTGTGCTTAACAGAAATTTCAGAACCACCAAGATCACAAGATGTAGGCTCCAAGTTGTTTATTTGTTCCAAAACCTTATTCGTCTCGATTTTTGTCAACTCCGTAGTTTCTTTGGCAAAAATGAATTTAATTGGACGGCAAAACATCGTCGATGATGGTCGAGGATTTTGCCAGATAATGTTATTACCTTCGTCGATTAACCTAAGAGGAACAAACGAATAAACAAAAAGGAACTCATCAGTGTCTTCGCTATTCTCAAATCTCTGTTTGTAAGTGCTATGGCCGGAACTTCCATCACACCCCCATTTACTTACAAGAGTAAACGATGAATTGGGTAGCACACTTGTGACAACATCTCTCTGAGCTTCCACTAAACGTTCTGTTGTTTTATTTAAAATAGCTTGTAGCTCAATTTCTACTCGAGATTGTGTCACAACAATATGCTCCTCGGATGGATAACATGCTTTTTTTGATTTTACAACGCATTCATATGATGGAAACACGTGATGTCCAACTTTCATAGTCCACTTCCTAGTCTGTTTGTATGTGTGAGTTGTTGATTTTGAATCTATATAATACGCTAATGCCTCGTCACTACTTAGCGGTCTATCACTTTGCACAGCACTTGCTTGTTGGAAGCTAATGCATGCATTTGCAGAAGCTGGATTTTCGGCAATGTCTTTTATAACTCTGGCAACGTTCTTATGCCCAGTTGACCGTGCAGCTACCTCTGCAGCAGTCATTAATTCCCCAACACTCCGCGATTGAACTAGATCTTCAACTCTACGTTTCTTAGTTTTAAAAGACGATTCTTCGAAGACTTTTTTAGGTCTTCCGGGTCGAGAAAAGTCAGCGGATGAGGTAGAAGGTTGCGGTTGAGTCGATCGTATGCAGAATTGTATATCTTCGCCTTCCAGCCACAACTTATTCTTATCAAGGAAACGCTCTTTCGACTTTCCCGAGGACACCCATTTGGTAGCAATTTTCGATGAAATGCTGGCCAATTTCACCTTAATTTCCCTTTGACAGTCTTCAGTGATGTCAGAGAAATCAAATTTAGACGAAAGAAACTCAAATAGACGTTCATTTCTTACGTCTTTTTCGTGCTTAAGCCACTCTTCGAAAAACTCTATTTTGTTAACCGAGTAACACTTTTCTGCAAAAAAAAAAAAAAATGGTTGTACTCAAGTGTGCTACATAAAATATATGTCATAATCATTAATAGCCATGCAGCTAAAGCATATCAAAAATTTAGCCTGGATACAAGAGGATACATGGCTTTTCCAAGCTCGATAAGTTCGAAAACAAAGAAAAACATTGTATTTTTTTGTGTATTCATAGATAGTCTACTTAATGAATATTTATGACACATTAAAAGATTGTAATAAGAAAAATATATTATACATACCTTCAGAAGTAAAATCCATCACTAAACTTTCCACAAAATTAGGAACTGCCACCATGAGATGTTAGTGCAAGTGTCGCTAAAATGCAACTGACCCATTTCTTTAATTGCACTTACCTTTATAGCTTACTTTGATAAGCGATGACTCATCAGTATGGAATGTTAGACGTAAACAATTCTTGGAATCAGGAATTTAGGGGTGTTGTTTACAGGTAGAAAGTACCTATTTCCGGTAATTTGATAATGACTTTTGTCCACCTGGCTTGTTCTACGCCGGACACTGTGCGCCGCGTGGATTATAGCCTGACTTCATGATTGCAAAAGTCATACAAAATCAGTTCCTAGTAGTTTTGCTCAGATGATATAATAGACTTGGTTGAAGATATATCCAAGTTTGTTTACCATGAGCTTCCCTAGGTATAGCGCTAGAAGGTAGGTGTGTACGTTGTTATTTGTGCGATAAATTATAACCAGACTTTATTTTATCTGTAAGAAAAATAAAATAGTAGTAGTAATGTTGTTGAATTTATCCTCAAAATTTGCAGTTGATAAAATGTGACCTTATATTTATGTTTGTGTATGTTCGATCAGAAAGTTTCATAGCTTCACTATACAAACCGGAACGTGAAAGTAAGAAATGGTCCTTCTGACTTTATGTCACTTGTGTGTCGCCTCCAAGAGTAATTCTAATTCCACATTAAGGCTTCGAGGTTACACGTCGTTGCGGTGCTCAATGTAACTGCATTCAAACAAGCTTGGAGGTTGCTGATTTCTAATGGTAGGTAAATAGTATTCTTAATGGTAATTTTTAGAGCGTAAAATGAAAGAAAGTTTTTAAAAAAATCTACAGGTAAGAAATAAAAACTGCAGTAAATTTCGAAGAAAGGAAAGCATCAAACCATGTAGTTTTGTTTTTGATTTATAGATGGGAGAAGATTTGTCGTAGATTCCTTCACGGTTCAAAACATCAGTCTAGGGAAGGCGTTCCCCGAAAAAGCAAGGGACAAACTCAATTTTATTTTAAAATAAATATATAAGTATCTCTTTTTTTTTAAGAGTCATCGTACAGATTCTTCGACAAAATTTCCTTACTTCTATTATGTCTAAATATACATACTTACCTAATTATGTAGCAAATCCACCTGCCAATTTTTTCTAGCCATACGATTGGTAGAGAATGCCATTTGTCATGAAATCCACCTTTTGTAATTCTTCCAAAACTAGTTTTTCCAATTTGAAGTGAATAAAACGTCATATTAAATTCCTCAAAAATAACAAAGCAACAGCAAATCAAGACGTTTCAATTGAATATAAACGAGAAAGCCCTACAATGGCACCGGCACATTACTCATAGTCGAGTAATCAGTAATGGATTAATAGCACAGCGCGTACTAAATCCGACAGCTCACATGGACGCCTTGCCGACACTTACACCACAAAATATGGAGATCCCAGAAGGTAAGCTCATACATACATACCGCGGTCGAGCTACGCACACATAGAAAGAGAGAAAGAGAGAAAGAGAGAAAGAGAGAAAGAGAGAAAGAAAGAAAGAAAAAAAGAAAGAAAGAAAGAAGAAAGAAGGAAAAATCTTTATTTGGTACAATACATCACACATCACTACATAATATAAAACAAAGTTGCTCCCCGCTGTCTGTCTGTCCCTGTGTATGTATCATCATCAGCCTATACTAGTCCACTGCTGGACATAGGCCTCTCCAAGTGCACGCCACCGAGCACATGTATATGTATGCCATCTGTGTATGTATGTATGTATGCTTAGATCTTTAAAACTACGCAACGGATTTTGATGCGGTTTTTTTAATAGATAGAGTGTTTCAAGAAGAAGGTTTATATGTTATATATACATGCATAAAATTAGACCCGGTACTCAAGCGGACGAATTCGCGAGCGGGCCGCTAGTTTGAATTAATTTAAAACACAGGAACATCACTTAAGCATATAACAAATGCCTAGACCATCTCAAGCCAGTCCGAGCGCAGCTGTTGCAAGATTCCGTGTCCGTGAGAGATTGCCTATGTGTGCGTCGCTCGAGAGCGTTGGTATGGAGCTTACCTTCTGCATTCTCCTTAGTTTGTGCTTACACAAACACTTCTGAATTAGTCATTTGATACCTGACGTTGTGGAACGGACTATGGAAATTACAAAGTTTAATTTTGAAAATGTGAGGTGACAAGGTTCGATCCACTTTTGTTAAGTAGTTAACGATTTGCGATGCGGTTTTAATTGTGTTCACAAGCAAACGATATATGATTCAGAACAACTGCAGAAAACACAATGTAATCATAACTTAGGAGATTAGTATACTTAGCTAGAGTAAGAGTAAGTATAGTTTTATTGTAAAGAATTAAGTACTTGAGAATTCGAGAAGAAATTGAAAATTAATTATTGTAGTGAATTAAGTACACTGCTGGATAGGCTTCCCCAAGTGCATGCCACTGCGCTGATCCGCGATCTAGACATATATGTGAGTTAATTATTAATATCACAAACTGGACAATACAGCTTATAGACATATATGTATAATAGACACATATACAGATACAGACACTAGTAATACGACCTTTTAAAGGTACCTATTATGTTTATTAATTGATTTTTAATTTATTGGAAGACCAACAGCTACTATAAATATATGAAACTTAAACCTGACACCAGACAACCAATTACAGGTCTTCTTTCACTTCATCAAACTTATTAAACGCAGTAGAGGTATGTGCATTGGATACTGATATTTATTGGCTTTAATAAAATTTAAACCCTTACCAACAAACAAGTACAAGTTTACCTATTAATTTCTATCTATACGCCTGCTAAGCTGCACAGAATCTCAAGCGAACTGGATCCAGTCACACCAGATAACGTTAGCGATCTCGGGAAACCTGTTGGCTCCTCATTTATCACTTCATCCATTTCATATATCACGTCGCGGACTGAAATACCGGTGGATACTGGGAACGTAGACCTTTTAAGATTTCTGCTAAAAGCTACAAATAAGCTTCTCTTTATTGGATCACCATCATGTCTTAGACACGGCGGTTTTGAGGTCGATGAATATTTTGCGTTAGGTCTTGTTAAGTAAATTGTCATAATCGTATTGTTGTGTTTTGTCAGTTATAGGCCGGATAGCCAGATCCCCATTGATTGAGAATTTCGGGCGAATTGAGATTTCATCTTCGACCTTATCGTCAATTTCTAACAGGTGAGATGGTAAACAAGCACTTCCTCTCTGTGTAAATCAAAACAAAAATAAATAACGAGCGCTATTTGGCGTGTGACATCAGACATTGAATAACCAGAGTTTCTTAAACAATGAGACAAACATTCAACACCATTAAACTGTCAACAGCAAAACTATGAATTGAGTACAGCCGATTTCAAAAAGTTTCAAAACTAGGCCAGATCATGCCGATCTATATCCCTAGCGTATGCCTTGCGGAGTTTGTGCAAAGAAAAAGTCGCGAGCACACTTTTTTCCAACGAAACGCCGTCGGAAATTTGTCAATATATAAGAATTGTCGGGCTGGGAGGAAGAGGGAAAGTGCGGAGGATGCGATAGGACGCCGATAGTTTCGCCGATAATACTACGGCATAGCCCAATTTACGCACCCAACGCCAGAGTGAATTGGGGCCTCTGGGGAAATTTGGGACGTGCAGACGAGCTATCACGAGCTTCTCATAAGACGCCATTGAAAATGCATGCGCCAATGTACATGCATTCTCAGATTTTGCATCAACAAACATCAAAAGCTTCTAGAAAGGACTAAATTTACTTGTCATGACACAAAATCAATTGTCAATACACGAAGATTACACTCAATATATAAATTAGAACCAAAAGTCAGTTAAATTTTAATATCGTCCTTGCTGTCATCAAATCATCAAACTACGGTCTCGATTCGTCCACAGACGTCCACAGTATCAGGGGTTAATTCTGACATTTTGAGACCCGATTGAGGATATTTTTAAATAGCCGAATCTAAGCCCTGGCCTATTCAACTATGACCGGGTACGGGTCCGAAACGTCCGTCGACAAATCGCCGGCACCCACGCCGCGTCTACAAACACTTAGAAAGTGGTCTGCAGTGGATACGCAATATGCGCTGTGCGTGCGCGCGTCATGAATAGAAATCGCTCACTTGAACAATAACTTTCGTGCGACCGCACCGCCCCGCAGCGGCGTAATGACGAAACACCAAGGGAAGACTATCCACTCCCGGTTTATTGGCCTGATACATATTTATATCGGATACTCGTTCCCGTACTCTCGTTGCGTGGCTAATCGAAGATCTGAGATAAGGACCATCGAACGAGATGTTAATCTCCGTGCAGAGATACAGTGAATGTATATGAGGCAGAAATAATTGCGAGCCGCTGTCTGAGAGTGGAGAACCTGACTTGACATAAAACTGAAATTACTTTCAAAGAACATTAAAAGCATTGTCTTACAGCGACACTACAACTATTCGTGAAATTCCAAATGAGTTGGAAACAAACGTTTAGTGAGATCACGATGGCATTTCAAACGTGTTTAGGAATATGAGCGAGATTGCATTTCGCAACATTGCACGAGAACTTTAACTGTCGGTTTAAGCAATTTAAACTCACTCTGAAACGACTGTGGCTAAAAACATCATAGGCTCAATTGAAATCACTTAGATACCAAACAGCTTTTAATAAAAAAGCTTATTCTTGAAACTCTAACGTGAACCTACCACTTTATTTCTGTAAACTAGCTTTCGTACGTAATAATAGCGCAAAAGATAAAAGTGTAAGTAACAAAACACGGCGGCCTCGGCGGGCGGGGGCATCCAGAAGATATTTTTTCACAGTTGAAGCAGATATTTACGAATGGGAATCATGTACGATACATCAAAGGCAGCAGTGCTCGCTACGTGTGTGTAGAAGGCGTATGCAGCCGTACCGCGCCACTCGCCGGGTTCAGATGCACTGCAGCGATAGATCGAGTCACGTTTTTATCTGAGCGTGGATGGGCCGTTGTTCCATTCGCCGGCTACAATGTGCATGCTTTATGTTGAAACGCTAAGTACCTTTGCAAATAATCTGATGATGATATGACAACAACTGACAATCAAGATTATGTAAGACAAACAATGTTACTAACTATAATTAGGAATAATGAATGAATGTACCTAATTGAGCACAATGCTCATAAAATTTTACGAGTGTACTCGTACATTTAATAGCTAGGAGTGTACTGAGTTCTGAAACCATCTTAATAAACAAGGGGATCAATAACATCATTGAAGGAACTAGCACAGAAATAATAATCATTCTCAATAATACAAAGGATCCTTACGCACTCACCTAATTGGAACTCTCGAATTCAGAGCATTAATTAGTTAAAATGTTTAAAGGAATAACAAGTCGCGACGGGAAACGGGAAGTGAGGAGTGAGGAAGCAGACGGAATACCCGGCGTGGCTTAGCTGCGGATATACTAAGGCTTGAGTGCCCTCAGCCTCTCCGTAAGTATTATAAAAGTATGTGCAAACCTTAGTACGATTTTAGACAATTTAAGGTTTGACAATTTTAAGACTTTGGCGATTTAAAGATTTATTTAATTCATTAGGGACAAGGACAACCAACAAAACATAGACCAATTAAATATTACAAAAGAGTAACATAAATAAGTTTTAATGCAAGTGCCGTCATACTTAGGTTGCCACGGTATGCAAAAATAATATTATTTTTTATCGTTACTTAAATTTCCCAAAAACTGTAATTAAACTGTATAATATATTAATCGAAGTCCAAACTAAGTCGACCTAATTGCGATACACTTCAATTCTTTACGTTTGAATTGGTAAACTGTATCAGCAAAAATGTCCCCAAAATATTCTTAGTCCTGTTAAAGATTTTTTTTCAGAAATTTCAAAAACACTTAAATGTTACATCAATGACGAACTAAACGTATTAATGAAAGCAAAACTCTTAGTCTTATTGTAGATGTCCATAAACAACATCAGAACTGGGTCAGCTCAAAACACGGCTTTCCATGCTAATGAAGACTAAAATGAACGAAACCTATGCAAGGCGAACTTCTACTAGGATCATCACGCAAGCTGTAATTACGTAACACAATGCTATGAAAATTTGCTAATCTACGTTTGTTTTTAATTGTTGAATACGAGTATTATAGTTTTGTTTTAAATCTGCCTGAATCTTATGGTTTTTCTTTTATTTGTTTTCATTATGTTTGTTTACTCTGTGTAAAGTAGCGGTTATGTGTAATTGTTTTCCATCGTGTGTGAGAAAATCAAATTGTTTATCTATCTATCTGTCTTTATCTATATCCTCTTTAAGAAATAGACTTGCTAACTGTAGACGTGCACAGTTCCAGGAACAATCATTATCGTTACAAAGAGTACCGCGAAATTCTCAAAGCTAGTTGTTGGCGATTCAAAGAATAAATAAATAAACTATCGTCTACCCGAGCGCGGTACCGTGTAAGGCAAAAAAAATAAAGCAATCTTTTTGGTGGATTTACCTCACGAGGCCAGAGTAGATAGCGACCCTTACAGCAAAGGCGACCCAAACGATGATTGACGAGGAAAGCCATTCTCCAAATGATACTACTTCAATTCCAATCGAGATTATATCCGAAGTACAATTACCGGCCGATTGATTTTCCAAAGGTGGCGTTCGGAGTTTCGGACGCCATGTTTTGATAGTCGCGTCGAAAAACAAGAGCGCTCCACGACGGCCATTGCTCAAGGACTAATTAAATGAAACTTCACAATAACCGCTGCAGCGCTACCCCTTATTTTGATTGCTTCCATGTAAATTCACTCTCTGCTATTCGCATTCGGTACTAAATGAATTTCGTGTCGGACGGTATGCAGCCGCAACGGCCCGACATCGGAAACTTTGTAAATTATTATTACGACGAGCAAAACAATCCACAAATCCGAACTACGTAACGGGAATGCTCAAATTGAGTTGTAAAAGTTCAGATGTTGCGGGCGCAACCTTAAATTTACAGTCGAACCATCCACCGCTGCTAACGACAACTTAATAGTTTGCGATACCGCCGTCGCGCCGTGATGATAAATGACCGAACGTATGAAACTGTCGATTAAACTGGCATAGCTTAGTGCCTTGTTTTATCGCGCACAGCCGACGAAAGGCAAGTCAACAAAATCGATGCAGCCGTATTGATGATTGCCTGCTCGCGCCCCATCGTTAATTAACTGGGAATATCACAATCCTTAAATCAAAATGTTTTCATATTACATGAGGCGTGTTCGGTTTACAACGATTGTGGCACTGAGGTTGTTAGTTGGGAGAGGGCGATCGCGCACTCATGGCTGAACAATGTTCGCGAGTCGTCGACGACGAACGTCAAGCGTGTCACCCTTTGCCGCATTCGAGAGTAGATATCTGTAGCGAGCGTCACAAGTAATTAAGAAGCGACCCACGCTTTGTGCCTGGCCCCTAGGACGGCTCGGGGAGCTTTCCGCGTCTCTCCCCACTTACATAATTTCTCTTAACTGCATAATCGATATCACCGTGTAGCTGTTATCCCGTGTAGTCTAGACGCTGAGCTTCATATGTCTGCAGCGGATTGCGTTTCGAGAGGCTGGAATGATGCAGCGCCCATTCGCCTCGCCGAGTGACACTTGAGAGCTTTCAATGTCACGTCTACGCGCTCTCAACTATTCGGGAGTACTCGCGACGCCGGCAGAGCGTTAATAATCTCACAACAAAGATACCTCGCGAACTAATACGAAAGTTAAAGCCCCTTCGGAGTGTCGCACGATATGATACGGCGGAAAGTATTTAATTGACAACGAATGTGACAGTGTAACGGCACACGAGAGGGTTGCGCGCCAAACGGAGCGCGTCTCTGTTAATGGGGTCAACGAAATTGAGAAAAGTGAAACGGCGGAGTGGGACGGACAGGCATTTATTACCAGAGCCGGCTGACGGACGCGTCCGGAACGAGAGGCGATGCTGGGAAAGGGACGGCGCTTCAGGACAGTGGCTGAGCGGGAGACAGGGCGTCCGTCACCGCCGCGGGCAAGCCCCGAGCGGGTTCGATGCTCGTTAGCACGGAATTAATAACGAAATTTGTAAGGACTGTACGTGACAGCCTCCCTCGGCGCCCCTTCTTTGCGAGAAACTTGCAAAAACAAAGATAGAAGTCATCTTACATATAAAACTATAAATAAAACGAATTAGCCGCGCCGTCCCCCGAGACGCGTCCTTTTGTTTCCACGTATTAGACCGGTGACATTTTAATGGCCTTAAGCGTGTATCCACGTGAGTGCGATTCCGCGTTTGCGCGTCGTATAAATAATTTAAATATCATGTCGTACGTAACGGTAGATAGCGGGAGGGGACACATCGGATACGTAATTATTTCCGCTCACAATATTAGCTTCAACATGCACGGTACAACAAAGACGTGCCATGTTACAGAGCAAATCGCCCCGGGCATCTCCCGGAGCTGTAGTCGTAACGTAAATCGGTGCATCCAATCACGGCGCGGCGACGTTTCTAGATAGGGACTTGGAAATCAGTTTGCCACTATTGAATTATACGAGAGCTGCAGCCAGGACGTCATACGCCAAAGTTTAATCTCCCGAAGCGGCGGACGGGCTTATTATGCAAATAGTCGACGAGTCTCCTCGGTCATCTTACAGTCACGTACGGAGCGCGGCGGGCGCGGCGGGCATGTCCCCGGCCGTGCCCGAGCCCCGAGCCTCGAGCCCCGAGACCGAGCGCCGCCGCTGTTACCCGGCCGGCCGTATGCCGCGCCACGCTCCTAATGAAATCGAGACGCACGAATTAGGCACAAACGAAACGTCTTTATTACACGACACGACGACGAAACGGAATCCTGATGAAGATAAAATTATTAGACTATCAAAAGGCGGGCTAACTTCGACGACGTCAATTTATTGCCTCCGAAGGGAGTCCCACCGAAAATGCGAAATGAACCGAGCTCGCCGGAAACGAACAGCAGCGCGGCTGCGAGAGGAAAACTCAACTCTTTCTTGCGAGCAGAGCAGGCTCCGACGAGTGTTAATTAAGCGAAAATCGAAACGTCAAAGCTCGACGCGGGCTTTATGCAAATTCAGCAGAATTGACTTTCGTGTCTACAACGTTAGAATTTTTATTGACTTCCAGGCCAGACGATTGTTTGAGCGCGGTAATTAGGGGAGGGCGGCGCGACACGTTACCTGACTGTCGGTTGTTTTTTCTGGAACGCGTCTAACGTCTGAGAGAGTAGTTTAGGTGGAGCTAGTAAAGTGATTACTGTGAGGTTGTTTGTGGCGTTGAAGTGAAAGAAGGGCCTCGTCGCTCGGCTCGGTGTGTTGCGCCCGCCGCCAGGCCGGTACCGGTGCGTACCGTTAGAGTGAACTGGCGGCCGCGACCCCGGGCGGACTGGCTGCGGCGCCACCCGACGCCGTTCCTAACACTACGTGTTACTCGCTCCGACCGCTATATACGAGCGAGGCCGAATCGAAGCATTACCCACGAAAGAGTAGCCCGCCAAGCTTCGCATACGGTTAGTTTTTGTGGCCGTATCGTGAGAAGCCGCATTTAGCGCCTTAGTTATTTCGAGGCGCTCGCGTGATATCATTAGAACATTATTGCTACCACAAATTTCTTTTGTCACTTAACCGGTACTGGATTTGTTGGATTTATTGAGCGTGACGCGCTGCCTCGGGTGGTATCGCGTTTCGACCGTTTAGTCGCAGTCCCACCAGATAACGGAACGCGCTCGTTTCTGTACAAACTAGTCTCTCCGACAGCGCAGCGTTGATACACTACCGAAACGCCCATTCTTGGTACGATATGCTAAGCGAGCGAGACGCGTTCTCGATATGTGAAACCACAAAATAAGGAGATTGCAGAAGGTAAGCTTAATACATACCGCGATCGAGCAACGCACACATAGACCCTCTAACGGACACTTAATCTCGGATCATCTCGAACCAGTCAGACCGCAGCTGTTGCGATATTCAGTGTCCGTGAGAAGATATCTATGTCTGCGTTGATCGAGCACGTTTGTATGAAGCTTACTTTTTGCAGTCTCCTTATTTTGTGGAGACGCGTTCTCGATACGTGAAATGTTGCCGCCGCCGACGAGACATACAACACCGAGACGTACGGGTGAAGAAACATTGTATTCCTATTCTGAAATATGAAACACGTTGTGGGCGGGGCACTTGGCTTAGAAACTATAGCAGTAACGAACCAATAGCCAAGAGCAGTTGGCAACTATGATACAGAAATTCGCACGACGCTATTACGTGTAGGTCGGGGGAAAAGGAAAAGGCATCGCGGACGCCCGCCGCTTATTTTTTAAGAATGCACACAAGAAAGTCGTAAATCTCTCCCGTTGAAATATAAGTAATAAAAGTTGGCGCCCACAAAAAAGGGCACTTCTCAAAAGATCACTTTGTACATGGCAAAAGTGGTGCGTCGCAATTTTCACGTTTGCCGAACTACGGATTCGGGGAGTCTCGCGTTTCGGGAAGGATTTTAGTGCGCCCGGTAGTTAATTATGAAAACGTCCGCACAGGAAACGGTTGCCGGTTAAAAAAGCGCTCGCGTTTACTTCCCTGTCACACAAGTCACAAAATAAAATGACCCCAGAAGGTGAGCTAAATACATAGGTACCGCGCTAGATCAACGCATACATCCTCTCACGGATCTCGGAACAGTCCGAGCGCTGTCCGTGAAAGGTTATTGTCTATGTGTCGTTGCTCAATTGCGTTTATATGAAGCTTAACTTCTACAATCTCCTTATTTCGTGCACAGGTGGAGTTTGTGCCGTTCGTGTCGTACCACGGTGACGTTCTTTTCAATAAATCACACTTTTGAGGAGTGAGACGGCGACTCGAGCGGCGCTCTACCCAGTAATGGACAAATAATGCGCACGTCGCGTCGCTCCGACCATTATAATGTTATTTGAGGGCAGACAGTAATTGCTGAAGCGGATTGTTTCCAGCTGAATTCTGTTGCCAGGCGATTTGAATTACCTACTCTTGATGGGTATTTTGACGACGGTTTTTTGGTATGCATGACTGTACCATCGTGACGGATATGCATAGCAGCTCGAACGATGACAAATTGGTCGAACGTAATGGTAACCACATGTAATTTGAGTAATTTGATAGCATTAATGTAATCCTATCGATTTATAGCCAACAGCTACGCAAGACAATTTAGTAGCACTTATCTTTCGTATACTTATGGTTACTATGTCTTTGATTGATTTAAAATAGGAATTGTGTTAGCAATGAAATTTGAAACATTAGGTTTTGTTAGTTGTACTTGTATGGTTATGGAATTTGTTTGCAAGGGCTTAAATAAATGGTTCAATACAAAAAAAAAATGGGTTTCACTTTTTTCTAATGAAAGCAAGTACATATTGTTTTCTAAAGTTTACGCGAACACTACACATTGAAATGAAACAACTTTTACGGATCTACTCGCGTTTATTTTACACATTATTTTTAATTAATGTTTATCCTGACGTTTCGAACCCATTGCAGGCTGATTAAATTTAATTGAGGGTTTACAAGCTATTAACTTATTATAAGACGACCAACACCTCAGTCTCCCTGTGATCACCCTGCAAAGGGTTCGAAACGTCAGGATAAACATTAATTAAAACTAATGTGTAAAATAAACGCGAGTAGATCCGTAAAAGTTGTTTCATTTCAACGAAAGCAAGTACCTATATAGATATAAATGTCAATCATATTATAATTTGTAAGTCAGGGGCATACTCAAAGATGCTTTCTGACATATCGTCGCTCGCTGTCGTATCGCATTTTCCGAAACTGGAATTAGACAGTAAGTTGTGCGAGTGAAGATATACGAAGAATTGAACTGTCTTAAACGTTTAGCTTTTTAATAGAGTTAATACATACCTAAAATTCAATCATAAATAATTTTCCCAATCAAAATCAGAACACCAACTATGAAACAGCATTTAGTTGGTCAATCTCTTAAAGCAGGCTGAATAATCATTGGACGCAGAAGCAAGTCGGCATCGCAGGTTCCGTTTGGCTCTCTAAGAAGCCTAATTACAGCGACTCGACGAGGGCACAGAACAAGGATACTGCAGAAGATAAGCTTCGTACAACGAGCTCGAGCAACGCACACGTAGACAACCTCTCAGGGACATGGAACTCGAAACAGCTGCACTCGGACTGTTCCGAACTGGAAGGCGATTTTTGAATCACACCAGTAATCTCGAAATTAAAAGTGACATAATAAGCACTATGAAATATCAAGATTATTTTTTTTCATTTTTAAACGGTTTTATTTAGCTTGCTTTGTTTATTTGTTTATATGTTTGGGTCAAATCTAGTAATTGAAATTTGACCCCCTTCCTGTTGACGGATTGATCTGAAATTTGGTACACACCTTTAGTTCTGATGCCAATATAATTCAATACATTCGGTATCATTGTAAACCCAAGATGGCTGCCGTTACATAATGGCGGGATACATATATTTTATCATTACTACCTCAATATGGGGCTTGATTAGTAAAATAGTTCTTTATGAAAATAAAATGAAAATCTAATATGGCCGCCAACAAAATGGCAGGTTAATTTTTTTCTTTTCACAACCCCTTTAATATGAATAGATTACACTATAAAAAAACTAAAAAAACTTAAAAATAAAATAATAGTAAAAATTTTTTTTAAGTTAAACGCATAGCATTTTTATTATAGCGGTGACTTGATAGAAATTTCACACGCCCAACGATTTTAATTTCTTTCGTCTAATCAATGCCCTAGGTTGATGGAGATGGTTGATGGATTGTAGGTGAGGACAGTGGTGTGATGACTGGTACCTAGGACCTATCGACTTATTTTTAAGCTTTTAGTACATTGTCTACATACTTAATTTTTTTTAAATCTTTATTTTCAATAAAACCATTTCACTTAAAAAATGTTTTACTTATTCTATACAATTCGATTACATACTGCTCGAGAATTATTGGTACCCCCTGTTGCGAGGTTTTTGTCCGTGAAGGGTTGTCTGAATGTGCGTTGTTCGAGCTCGTTTGTACAAAGCTTACCTTCTGCAGTCTCCTTATTTTGTGGAGAGGCTAAGATCCGAACGGCGGGCGGCGGGCGTTGCAACAATTATAAATTCAACAAAGTTCCACGTCGCAGCGCGCCTTTGAGAGGGAACCACTAGGTATTTCGATGCACCACTCGAGGGCGTCTAGCTTTCAGCTCGCAACTCGCTTTTTATTTGTGGCTTCCATTTAGGCTCGCGTTACATTTCCACTATGTACTAAAGCGAAACGTTTTTGTGAAATCCCTAATTGCACACATGCAGACATGCCGATAAAGAGCACACATAAACGGTCAACTACAATAGCGCGTCTAATAACTACCTATTTCGAAACAGCAGTTGATAACGTTACCAAATTCACACTACAAGTATCGTTAAGTAACGTTATTTTTTAAGTTAAATTAGTAGCGGTAATGTAGGTATGGATCTAGAAAGGTATTGTTACCTATTTCGTAATTCTTGATGTGTAACATCTTTTCGCTCGCTTTCTATATAAGCAATTTGTGGGAGTGTTTCGTTAAATGGGACGGAAGTATGTGTAACAGTGTAACAGGAAGTCGGGGAAGCGCGCGCCGTTTTGTTTTTAAATCGATATTATGAACATGACATATTATTATTACATGGACCTTTGATAGTCAAATGACTAAATGTCTACTAATGAGTATTTACTGCATTTATTTTATAGTTATAAAATGATGTAATACCTGACCCAATTTTTTCAGAATATAATGTTAAAATTGCTTATTATTATTAGTAAGGTGAGATGTCAAATGTTACACATCATATGCGACTACTGTAAGGCTCGCTCGTATTTTTTTATTATTTGAACCGGTCTAATGCTTTGACCGCTGAGCAAAACATAGGAGCCTCGGTAGCTCAGCGGTCAGAGCATTGTACCGATGTTGAACGTTATTCAAAGCGCTGCTTCAAAACACTGCGCGATGAGTTATTGAGGGTTTGCGGGTTCGGTAACGCGCACACAAGCTGTTATCCGGTCACTTTAATACAACCACGGCTAATTATTAACACAATTAAGATAACGTAAACTTATCTCGGATGTTTGCTTAAGCGACTGACTGGCTACAAAACAAGTATGCCTTATCACCGGTTGTTACGTTCATTTCAAATATACAAAGCCATTTCCAGAGAGCTCGACACGTTCACGCCTACGTAAATAGCCACAGGTGCTTTAAATATTTTATGGGCCAATAAATAATAACGTGCGGTTGCCCTTAACTATCTCGTAAGACTTGTCGCATATCACGAATATTTGAAAACTAAATAACAGCTTTTTCAGAAATAATTCACATTTTAGTAAACATTGAATTCTACAACTAGAATCTAGTAGCGGAAAATGAAGTTATGATGCTATAGCCTATAGGGACGGAAATCGTTACGTTACTTACTGCATAGCAGAAAAGCCAAAGTAAGCAAAATCTGTGCCCCCACAAATATCATAAATGTATAAAAGCTTTCACGGGGCACAACACGGTATCTGCCATAAATTCATCGGGCAGACTCATTCCGCGCAGCCGATCAAGTGGCAAAAGTCGAAAAACAAAGCAATTGACACGTCCCGAGCAACGAGAACAAACGGGTCACATTCATTATGCCGCAGAACCCATCGGAGCGTCCCACTTTTAATCACGCTCGTAAAATCCAAAGTAGACGCCTTAAAACACTAGAGGGCATTGTGTAACGCTCAGTGACACCTGGTGTCGGCAGGCACGACTGCCCCGCCGGCGCCACGCCATGGAATACTAACCCGAATCTCCAAATCTATTGCTGCTCATTCAATTTGAGGTAAATCAATACATTGTGTGGTTATAAAGAAAATACTTGCCATGGCTTTTAAGGCTCACATTTATATTTTGACACTCAAACAATAGGCAAAATAATCTCCAAAACGCAGACAACCGCTAATCCTAAGTCCCAAAGCCCACGCAGCGACCGACAGAAAACACACATGAAATAAATTGACGTCAAAACAAAAGCTTGCCTTTCAATGAAGTTTCGTGCCGCTTTTTGACATGGACTTTACCTTCTATAGACAGAGATAAATGTTCCGGATCGGTCCATATAACGATTTAACTTTTTCAAATTTTGTAACGGGACTCAAAGGGCTATCGTAAAAGTAAGTTCGGAACGCTTATCTAACATAAATAACGGTAATGAATTACCCATAATTATGCAAAATGGGAAATTGTAACATAATCATAATTCCAACGTGGTCGGTAGGTATTTTTGATCCCGCGATCCGTATTTTGTTTAATAATGCAAATTTAATAAATGCAATACAAATTAATAATCCAACAATAAAACTTACAGAAGCAAACAGTGTTCTGTAAAAAAATACAATGTTATCAAAATTGCACATGAAGAGAACATCTTTTTCGGCTAAATTATGCCAAAAACTTTTTCCATTAAAACCTGCAAAGAAAGCTAACACAGCAACACAACAAACTTGTGTACAATAGCGAAATCAGACGAGAGATCCTCGAAAACGATAAGTTATATCAAATTCAAGTAGCGAACGAATGCGTTTTCCTTTATCTGACTGTTATTTAGTTAGTGAGGGCGCGGGGCGCGGGGGTAGGCGAGGCCGGACGTATTGATTGATGGCCCAACACGTGGACTAGGGCTGCACGCCGGCTGCCAAACACGACAACACAAAATAAACTTTGCATACCTAGACGACATGATTATCTTTAGCGCAAACCTAGTACAGCAGCGAGATGAAAGTCTCCGATCGACTTGTGTAAAAGGAGTGAACAACGCGAGCGCTGGCTCAATGAACCCGACGTAATATGTGTGCCGCGTCGCATCTCACCGAATACCCAATTAACATCCCTACACACCGGCCGGAGATTACGCCGCGCCGTAACACGTACGCATCAGATCATCGCGCGCCACTTAACCTTCGCGTGCGTCGCTGAACTTCCAAACTACCCACCACCCCCATGAAATTAAAAGGGGTCAGATTGCGATTCAATCACAAAATCCGATTGACTCATTCGCCTGTAATTTCGCGTTAATTTGAGGGTTGTTGATCATGAAATCGGAAATAACATTGAAAAGCATCGAAATTTGTTTGAAAGCGTTTCAGGCGTTGGAATTTGTATTTATAACTTGCTTTGATATTACGGAGAGTCTTACTCGTACTACGTATAATGTTTGTTGCGAGAGCTTCTCATTTAACGTTATTCAAAACTACAAGACTGTAGATGAAAGTATTGTTCATAAAGATAAAACGTTTTAATTTATCGGACTAGCGCGTTTTTTTTTTAAATTCCTTCAATTAATTGAAGACGAGAACAGGACAAAGGCGGTGGTGAAGGAACGAGGATTTCCTGAAGACAATGGCAGTAATCACGAACCGGTGGGCGTGATTACCGCCCCGCCCCGCCCCCTCCCGCCCGGCGGCTCGACCATCGCCCGCACCACCCGTGACTACAAAAGCATTTATAAAATCAACAACAAACAACCTTACCGTTATCTAGAAAGCGAGATCCTTAAATGTATCCCTCACATAATATTAGATGTTTAATGAACTGTAGCGGTTTCAAAGAGACCACTCAAGTGGACTTAAGATTTCTTATTTTATGTTCCATGAACACAATAGAATAGCTTGCAAATACTTAAGCTGAAATCTAGTTTCTCTATTCTCTACCTAGAAGCTTTCAGGGTAACACAACAAATAACAAATATATGTGCAAGTTGTCTAAGAGGAACGGAAAAGACCAGACAACGTATTTACAACATTTCTCGTGTTCCCTCTTAACTCGCAACACAATGCGCACCATGAGGAAGATTCCAATACACGGACCGAAATTCAATTTGCAAATCTTCCCCGGCGGCGGAGATAGAATCAATTTACACAATCGTCTAAGCGAATTACGTCATTTGGCTGCCGAATATCGTAACGAGAAAAAAAAGCACCAAGGCCGGAGTCGTTGCAGTCCGTTCACTTGCGATTTCGACCGGCTCGTCGGGCGGGATGGCCGCGGAGTGTGCGGCACGGGCCCGGCCGATCTATACACCCAAAAGTCAAGGCGAACCGGTCCTGTTTACCGCGAGTTGTTTTGAAACATTGTCGGCACATGCACCGCGCGGAGCCTCCCGTCCCGCCATTTTATTGCCTTTCCCGCTATAATCGATGCGTCAATTAGTCATAGACACGTGCCCGTTCACAGCGAAATAATGGCTATGACAATTCGATCGGCTCACACGGCCGCGAACGAGGTCGGTGAAACTGGTCGTACAATTTTCTTCACAGCAAGCAGGCGGCCGTCTGCGGAGTTTTCATAACAATAATGTCTGAGTCAACAATAAGTCGCTGCGCGGCGCTGAATGCAATCAAAATGGTAAATCACATGTAGGTATTCGCTGTGTTTGCTGGCTAGCCGTATAAAGACTGTTGCTAGGAGTATCTCCGAGTACATAAAAACACGAGTACCTCGCCATAAGTAGTCCATAACGCTAAAGGTACTTTTCTAGGTTAAGTACCATCTCGAGAGTTGTCTACGCATGCTGAGCGGGTCAGGTACAAACATGGAAATAAGGAAATGTTGTGGGCAGCTAATGTAGAGAGGCAAGTAAAACTCAGTTGCCCAGAGTTGGGCATGGTGTACCACAGAATAAACAACAACATTAAATACTGGCAACACTCACTAGTATTCACATAATTAATAAAATAATTGTATAACTTGACGATGATGCGCATGACTTATACACGGTTAGAAAATAAGTTTATAAGAATAATATTAATACTCGTACAATGTCGAGCCTTGTGAATGACGTGACGGTTGTGATAAATGTACAAACGTGATCGCACTTACTCAAATTGTTAACAGCGCAATAAATATTGTACGACATAATATAAAAATAGCTGTATTTGAATCATCGAGTCCTGCTGAAAATGTTACTTCAGGGAACAACAAAAACATTCTGATGATCCCGACTCATAAAAGGATCATATTTACGTCTATGTGATTTCATACCAAAAAGTCTTTGTTCCGTCCTGTTGGATATGACATAAAATATATTGTTAGTTGAGCAGGCATTTATTTTATAGGCCCATTGCGACTTTATATCCCTGCATTCTGCTATAAATTGTTCATAAGTAAAAAAGGGGGTGAATTTCTCGCGTAGCCTTGTTATATGAGCAAATAACTTTATCAACGCCTTTACACAAACACATTGCTTACGGAAAGTAAGCATAATTTTGAACACAATACAATACGTTACCAAGATCTTTGCTGTTCTGATTTGTTTGTGTGTATTTACATTATTTTTCTAAACTTAAGCGATATATGGAAACTATAAAACATGTCTGCTTTCTTCCAAAAAGGGGGTAGACGTAGACACACATAGCATCGAAACCACCAATATTGAGTAACCTTGCCATCAGTGATAAAAACCCGACACCACATTTAGCCTCCCATTTTGTTAATAGTGGAAATTAATAGCCAATGCCCAATATAGGTCTTAACAGATATAGATTGTAGTAGATAGTATATATAAATGTCGATTGACAATATTAGTGATAGCTGTTAAGTTAATCAAAGAAAACAAAGTCGATTAAATTGATGAATAAAAATATCTGATGACAATAAAATGAAGAGTCTATTGATAGTTTTGTAGTTTAAAACATTGGGACGAACAAAATTACAATTGTGTTTAAAAATTGTAACATAAACACAGGAGTTGGTTTAAAAACTAGCGGAAGAATGGCTTCATAACTTCCATACAGACATAACAATATTTCTTGCGCTATCTTCTGACACAACATTGTTACCACACTTAAGCATTTTTACTGCTGCTATACATTACAATTTCACCGCAACCATTTTTTATGCGACTATACGATATTAGCTTGGGTGGGCCCCTATTGCCCATTGTCTATGTGCAGAAGTTACCTTACGAAAATCGTAATCGGAACACGCGAAGCAATAAGTAGATAGAACGGCGATCGTGAAGAATGTTAAAAACTTTTGTGCAACAAATAAACAAGATCGTGGAAAAAATTAAGAGTATTGCAAAACTAATAGCAATTTTAAAATCGATGTTGTTAACATCAGTCAGGGCATTTCCTGTTAAATGTAATGTCATCTCTCAATGGAGACAATGAAGTCGAATATTTTGATGACATTATTATAACTAGTGGTCGCCCAGTGGTCGAAATTCGACCGTAATTTTATTAAGGCTGCACGGATTGTATCCCAAGCAATGAAAAATGATAAAAGAAAAGAATGTGAGTTTGGATTGACATTGACAGATGTCGGCCGCATTAAAGACAAAAAATACGTGTGTGTCAAATACTATGCGTGTCTGTCAAGTACATGGTAGTGTGTGTAATGTTGTTTTTGTTGATTTAAAGTATTTTTTATGCATAATTAAAAAAAAAATTAACATTCTGATAACCTTCTCTATATAAAATATAAGTGTGCGAAATTTCATACTACTTCGTCCGCGCAATTTTCGTAAAAACGGGTACAAAGATTTTACTTCACGTATTAATATATAGATATGACCTAAATATATTGGCAAGTGAAACGAAATATATAGGTATATTTAAAACAAAGATACTACTTTCGTATTAGTCTTAACTTATGATTAAACATCATCAACGATAAATAAAAATTGTTAAAATGCCATTTTTGTGTTTGTGTAACGGTGAATATTCGTGATTTCTCTTTCATCCAAAAAAGGCAGTATCTATATATAGACTGTGTTAAGGATAACAGCGTAATAAGAGCATGTAACAAATATCTAAATGATATTTAAAATACAGTACTTTAATATGTTCATAAACATATTGTAAGCATTTCGGAACCTCAAAAGGCATCAAAAAGATTGTTGACATACAGTAGAACTATTCTGTTCAAAATTACTTTTCAAATGAGTCTTATAACTGTTTGTAAAATAACGTAAATGTATAGGAGACCAAAAACGCCTTTGCCCGTCAATAAAGGTAACAGACAGCCAATAGGTTCTCATCATAGCAAAGCGTGGGCAGTTCATTAGACGCTTAGAAATTGAAGGCGACCGATCCGGTGTCTTATTGTTAGCGTACGACACTCTAAAATCATAATACAGCGTTGTGATTCACTAGAAAACCATTAAGTTTTGAACAAAGACGATGCAATTTTGTTATTCTTGTACCAAAGACTTGGTTTTATTAATTAGTAGCCGCCTGTGGAGGCTGGTCTGCTCACGCTTACTTATCTTATTTTTAGTATTTTTCACTATAATTTGACTTTGTTTTTCTTAAACAATTTTTGACTTCTACGATAGTACTGTAGTGGTACTGTATGACATTGTGGAAATTGTAACTTTTACCTGATGTAAATTTGTTAGCGTAGATTTTTTATTTTGTGTTTATTTTTTTTTTTTTTACATGTTGTGGTTGTCTTCTATATTTTTGTGTTTATTGTAATGGAAAGTGTCCTGCTATGATAGGGCATTTTCCAATATTTTTGACGCTGTAAGGGAGAAAAGAGCTGGACACTTGCTGAGTTTCTTGCCGGTTCTTCTCAGTACAAGATCTCCCGCCCAGAGTAGACTTACGAACCGATGGCATAGTGACATTCATAAGAGCTACTTGTAGCCTAAACTGAATAAATGATTTTGAATTTTGAATTTTGAATTTTGAGTCTCATAATCATCATGAGCTCATTTATGTCCCTACTGCTGGGGCACGAGCCTTCCTTATGGATGAGTACGGTGGATGGAACGGGCCAAAAAACCACCACGCGGGCTCAATGCGGATTGGTGCTAAATGACTGCTAATGCAGCCGGGGCCAACGGCTGTACGTGCCTTCCGAAGCACAAAGGAGCTCGAGATGATAAATTTTGGTCACCCATTTGATGACCGGCCTTTGCGAAAGTTGCTTAACCTCAGCACTCGCAGACCGGGCGCGTTAACCACTGCGCCATCGAGCTCCTCCTTAATTAGTCTATTGGGTAGAAATAAGAGTCTCAAAAATTTTTAACTGTGAATATTTTCCCGATATAATGACTTTTTATGAATGAAAATAGTGTTGCCCAATAAAACGTTGTCATTCGACATTAATTATTATTTAGCAATTAACTAATTATCTCGATTTGAAGTTTTATAATCACCAGTAATCACCACCTTTTCGTTAACAACATTATTTATAATTTTAGGGTAATTATTTCCATGTTTTTTGTTGTCTACTAGGATCCATTAATATCCATAGAACACAACAATATGGTAATGATTCCGTCAATAATATTACTTCAATTTTAGTGACTACTATAGTTTTAAAAATCGGTAATTAATCAAATTGTGCGCAGATTTAGTCTTAAACTCTTTACCTAGTAATTTTACAAGCGCTTTTGATATGATCCTTCATTTACTTCTAGCACTTGGGTTCAATAAAAATGGCATATTTTGTTATAGTGATCTTATTACATAAATTTTAACACGAATTCAGGTACAAATATAATTTGTATAGTTCATAAATCAACTCCAGTGCTGTATAGGACTCCAGATAAAGGAAAATCTTTAACACTCGCCACTTTAGCTCATTGTACTTACATATACATATACGAGTACAATCCTAGAACTCCTAGATAGCACTCCAATATGATAAACGGTTCGTATGGGAATAGAGATATCCAATTGAGTGTTTTTTTGTGCATAATATTATTATCGAAGGGAAGCCTGGGACTATCGCATATTAACTATTATTAACATACAAAGCTGAAGTGCGTGAGTTCACACGCATCACAAACGCTAACTAGGCGTTAAACATTTTTATCTGTTGCTGTCTAGTTAAGGCATGCAAATTCTCCAATAAGGTTAAGTGGGTCGATAGCAGCACTTTTAAATAGAACCGGCGGTATGCTATCTTTTACCTCTGTTTTTACTTTGACGACTTCGTTCTGGCAATTACTGTTTTGAGTCAGCATCTAATTTAAGTACAACTTTCCAGTAGTTGCAATGCTCTCTCTGACCTCTCTTTTATTATATTCTATGTTTATCGGTTTTCTATGCTTGAAAAACACTAAAATAGTTCGTCTTCGATGTGTAATATTTTAATATAGTAATTGCCGAGTTTCTCGCCTTTTCTTTCCAATACAAGGCTAAGCTTATTTTGAAATTAATGTCATAGTTTTAACTGTACTGTTAAAACTTATTTGAGATTTTCGTATATAGAAGAGATATTGTAAGTAAACTTACGGTCATATGCATATTCAATAGTCATTATGATGAGTCAGTCACTGGTTCAGACAGAATGCAATGAAATAAAGAAGGAGTATTTAACAAAAAAAAAAACTGTTTCTACTGTCAAATACTGTCTGTACAAACGTACGTAATGTCACTCACAGAATACAAACTAATATTCAGCTATACCTAGCACAAACATGAAATTGACTGTTGACAGACGATCCCTACCAGTAACATTTCATCCATAAATTGCAAAAAATATAGTAAAAGAACCTGCTAATGTCACAAACGATAGCACCGGAACAACTGTACCCATTATTATTCATATCTTACACTTAGTGACGATAGATACACCGCAGGAACAGGCTCGTGAATAAATTAAAAGGCTGAATTGAGTAATGTCGAAGTTTTCTAAACGCCTTGTTGCGATACATTTTGCTATCATGGGAAAATGAGCAACGATACGCAAGTTTTTGTGTTAAGCTTGAATAATGTATGCCTAAAATGAATAATGATGTTGGTCACAGGCATATGACTTTAACATAGCAAAGTTGTTTCAATAGTAGTTGAATTACATGAACAAAAAATAAAGGTTTTCCACGTAACTGTTTGTACGACGACATATACCTATGGTTTATTAAATTGGTTCGAATTGTTGTCATCATCTTGAAACATTTTAAGTTTTTAAGTTGCAAACTTTAGTTTTTCTAAACAAATATCTTGAATGCAACAATTTTAACCTTTCGATTCTTAATGGGAGGTATATTCAATTGTATTGTACAAAGTTAAGTCAGTGGTGTTCTAAATCGGAGTAACTGGCTACTAAATACAATCTTTAATAGCATTATTAAGAGTTTAAATAGCTTAGTTAGAGATAAGATAGCCAGTATCTCAGTGGTTGAGGATTCCGGATGTCGTACACTTTCATCTTCAGCATCATCATCAAGAAATGAAGAAGCATCCCCATCATCACTAGTCTATATTAGTCCACTGCTCGACATAAACCCTCTTACTACAAAACAGTGTTTAAAGCTAAACAATAGCTAAATACATGTTTAAAATATTGTGTCTCTGTCTTAAAGTATTAGCTAAAAAGTGACAGCATATGTTTTAAGCAATGGCTAACTTCAGCCATTTAACTACAGCAGCTAAATTTTCATCGTTATACAATTTTTTTATTGAAAGTTCAATTTCGATCATTCGATTCTCATAATAGGCGCCCAGATAACGTATCACGGACCGTGGCGACGGACAGGCTGACAGTACACGACTAGATCCGTATCGCAAGTGCTAGACAGCTGCGGGGCACATGTTCGCATTACTCGCCAATCGTGAATCATGATTCAATGCCTACAACTAATGAATACGCACACAGATTTAATGTGCTTCATATTTTAATAAACACAGATTGTCTAGTAAAATTTATAGTTAGGCCCGTACATCAAAAACCACAATAACTAACTATAGTTACCAACAGAAACGATACCGTGTTACCTAACGGCCGTTTAAAAATACACAAAGCGAACGACAGTCCTAGTTTTGTAGATGTCTAGACAATTGTTGGTTTACTAAACGAGGCATATGTACGGAATAATGAACAGCTATTGATCGCATCGACTCCAACCAAAGCATTCGCTGTTCTGATCACACAAATTATTCGTAATCGAATACCTACATATTGTTTTGCATGAGGTATTTAATCTGTGATTAAAAAAGGAATTGGTTAATTCATAATATGACATTAAATTCAATAAGTATCAGATTACTTAGTGCTATCTCCATGAGCTGACAAAATGATGTTTTGTCTCATAAACGCAATTACAAATGCTTCTTGCAGGCACTTTTGTATAAACTTCTGAACTATTTGTCGATATTATGTTTGGTAGAGTTCAGTTACATTAGTGATATGTATCTCTCATATTTGTTTTAAATGTTCTATCAATGTGTTGTATGCATAATGTATGTACATTTCTTTCATCTACATTAAATAAATAACTATCCATAAATAGAATCCAAGAAAGTTATTCGAAATCAAGTAACTACTACCTAACTATCTAGGTTCTTTGGATTACTGTTACTTTGACCTTCTCTGTATTTAGTGAACGTTAAAAAACAGGTGAACGCATTGAAGGTTATTTTAAATAATAATAATGAAAAAATCCATTTCACTGCCGAAGTTTCATTGCAAATAATACTGAGCAGGCACGTCAAGGCTGCTGACTGAGGCTTTGATGCGGAGTGAGCGTGATATACATGACATTACCGACAAGTATTCATGAAATAACAGTTCCTGTATCAATCAAATATCGAATTACGAATAATTTGAAGTAAATACTGCTTTGGTATAAACTTTTTTTACCAAAAAACTTTAGTAACCAAAAAGGTTTAGACTGGTTAGAAAAGAAATGTTTAAATTGACATAACACTTTAGTAAGATCAAACGGCTGGCTGTTAAGATAAAAAAAGTATTAAAAGTTTGATGCCTTTTTAATATAAAATTACCGGTACTACATAAACTAAATTAGGAGTAGATGATAGCTTAAAACGTTGTTTAAATAACCTTTAAAATTACTACTTTTTGCGATACATATTAAATGAGCTAAAGCCCAGAATTGAGTTCGACACAGTTTTTTTTGCCGCCAATAAAAATATAGATTTTCATTAAAATTTTACGGGATGACATTTAAGAAGCAGGTGGTCAGTATTCAATTGTTGCTAGACTAAAATCAGTAAAAAAAATTAAAATTAAAATAATAAAAAATAAAAAAATTGTATCAGCTGACCCCTTTTCTATTTTGCACGATTAAAGGGAAAGGATGTTGATCACTGGTTCCTGTACAACCCTACTTGGTACTGTGATCGTTTCAATCAATTATTTATTGACAAGAATATTTTAGAGTGTCTGTCTGTATACATAAACGACGAAAACTGCTGTAGCATACTCTTAGTTACAGAAACCATACATTTTTCAAGAGAGATGGCTAGACTTTTTTTTATTAAAATATTATCTACAACCACAAATTTAGTTTTAAAAATATAGATAATTAAAAAAAAAAAGAGACGCAAATAGTTCAGATAAATTACGACAGAAAGTATCGGTAAACTGTTAGAATAACAGGTATTAGGTATATTAAAACATGAATGTGTTTCCTAATTAAAAATGTATTATGTTGTTAATAGACAGACGCGGTAAGTTATTAATCAAACTCTGTCCATTAATTGAATTTTCGATTAATTATTATGATAAACTATTGAACTTAATTGGCGGAAACATAATCCCGAGAGCCGTTCGCCGATATAGTTGTTTAATTATAATAAACGGTGTGGGCTTATATTATGTGGTCCCATGTAATTATGGTGACTTGTAACGTGTCGCAGTAAATCTGAACACTATAAATAGAAAATTGTTTTATCACAACGTAATTTATAGCAGCAGTAAACATTGCATTTAGATAAAAGTTGAGGCCTACCCACACCGCGTGGCTTATCACTTTATAAATAGCATTACGTGTTTATAGATGTACAAGTGATATATGTATATGTATAAGTGAAGCAAATGATACATAGAACAGGTGAACGCTGAACTGAAAGAAGTGCTTCCAAAACAAATTGGCATCAATGAATGCACTATAATTCATTAGATGGTAATTGATACTTCCTCTTTGTATTATACTAGCGGCCCGCCCCGGCTTCGCACGGATGTACTTTTATTTTTAAACATTACTTACTTTTTTTATATAGCCTATGTTACTCAGCGCTAATGTAGCATTCTAATGGTGAAAGATTTTTTTTAAATCGGTCCAGTAGTTTTTGAGTTTATTCGTTGCAAACATACATACAAAAATACAAATCTTTCCTCTGTATAATATTAGTACCTATAGATTTAAAAATAAAGCCCAGTTAATAGGCACAGGCCTCGGCGTTTCCATGTTTTTGTTGTTAATATTGTCTAGCATTCCAATAAAGGTTATTATGGGTTTGACGCATTTGGTGCACTTCTCAACTTGTACACCATGCTCAAATGGTACACTTCTCAACTTGTGCAGTTCTCAAATGGTGAACTTAGCAACTGGTGCACTTCTCAATTGATGCATTTCGCAAAAGGAGCACTTTTTTAAGATGAGTGGAGATTTGGAATTGGCATTTTGAGTACTTATGCTTTTAACATATAATAATAATTTATTTATAACTAACTAAAATTTGTAAAAATATATTTTTTACTAACACAGAAAGACTTATAGTTTATTCACTTAAATGTAAAGATTATTTTAACTTTTTAGTATGCCTCCAATCAATTAGATGCTGACTAGAGGTCGGTACCAAAGTAGGTATACTAAGGATTCAGTTCATTAATAAATAGTTAAAAAAACATATACAGACGAGTTGAGAGCCTCCTCTTTTTTAAAATCGATTAAAACACCTTGCATCAAAATGTTATCGTTAAAAATACAGTGTTTCACTATAAAAATATTCAATTGAAAAGGAACTCTTTTTTTACCGTTCCGTCGTCATCTCTAACAATGTTCGTTTACAAAATGCGCGCTGCAGCCAAATTAATGGCGGCACTTTGTATTATGAACTAACGAATTTAAAACAAACCGCTGAGCAGGCGACATTTTTCATAGACCCTTTCCCGGAAAAAATATATCAAAAACGTACTTGCTCACTTCATGAGAGATAAAAACGAGACCATCCCATTTCTTGAGACTACATTTAACTATAGTCACAGAAGAAGAACACAAGCTATAGTGACACGAGTCTTGCTTTGTATTATATCGTCAATACAGATAAGCAAATCGTTTCCAGAGATTTTATATTGATCTGAGGAAGGATTGTCGTCGCCACTATGGCTCCGACTAGGGATTTTGAAAGTTAGAGTCTAATTTAATGTGATAGATACTTTAACCTGGACATGATGCAGGTGTCATTAGACTTGGGTCCTAAAGCCTAGGAGACAATGGTAATATTAAATTATTAGGGGCATAGTAATGAACAAGCAAATATGTTTCAAAATTTGAAGGTTTGTAAACGCAATTCTTAAAAAAATTTAGAAACTAAAGACATTTTCGTGTATGCATGTCGTTTTCATTTATGTAAAGTTTATATCAATTTAATAGGCATAATTTATTTATAATTTAATTAAAGTATTTCCTACAAATGTTCACAATGCGGACTAAACTAGATTTAAGATCCTAAAATTTCATTTTATTTCACATTATGAGAAACGTACATCACATCACATTATCATCAGCTCAGCCAAAAACTGCTGGACAAAGACCTCCCTCAAGGATCTCCACTACGACCGGTTTTGTGCTGCTCGCATCCAGCAGCTTCCTGCATCACATAATAACTAAAAATTCATAGTACACAAATTACGTAGTATATGGTAGAGTGTTATTAATAAGCCTAATTTGTATTTTATTCGCTAGCTGCAGACAGCTTTTACAGCGTCGCATGTTCAATAATCTCCGTCCAGTTAATCTAGATAGCCATCTAGAACAAATAAGTGGGGTCTATTGGAAAATTACTCTGTGCTGCGCGAGCGCATCGCGTCACTACGAACTGACGGCCGCGGTGGGATGTTACATAAACAGTTAAACTCAGGGCTTGATACCGTTACCAAATTCACACTTTAAATATCGTGTTAAGGAACGTTTTTTGTATGAAGTTAAATTGTAGCGGTAATGCGAGTAACGTTATCGTATTCGTTATCTAATGCGTTTCAGGTAGGGTTACCAGGTGGAAAATTGAAAAATCCTGAGAAAAAGGATGATTTCCATAGAAGAGTTCTGAGATTTTGTCATGAAAGTAATTCACAAATCTGTGTTTTTGTGTAGGTACCTAATCCTGTGGGTTCTGTGGAAATCACGATTCACTCCGCCACGCGAGCGGCCGCGGACTCGCACGGTCGTCAGTCAGTTCGAATTAAGTCATAAGTCATATATTATTATGATTGAGTCATATGAAAAAACTCTGAATAATGTACTGTTTTATTGTAAAATCGAAAAATCCTGAGATTTCCAAACCAGATCCGGGGATATGGTTACCCTAGCTTCAGGTTAGTTAATTTACCGGTAAAAATGCCACCCTGGTAACGTTACTAAGCTTAACGTTACCGCTACTATTAACGTTATCTTCGTAAGGTAGAGGTAGCGTTACCAAATTTTTTACGTTGTGCAAACCTTAGTTTAACTGTAAGCACAATCTATGCGAATTATCCCTGCACTTATTGTTCCTAGATGATAAATAAGGTGAGTAAGTCTAATGATGTCATTTGGAATATGTTTTCTGTCAGCAGAAGGGGCCAGTGTAGGTGAACCTAAATAAATATTCGATAGATTGTTTTTCTAGAAAGTGAGTGAGTGTATGTGAGTGTTAGTAACGGAAAATACTAAAAACGACAATTTAATTTTTCAATACAAAATGATTTGTTTGTTTTGTTGTCATGGAAACTGTCAAAGCGGTACGAAGTCAGCTAGTTTGTAATAAAAAGTGTCCTGCTATAGGGCTGATAGGGCATTTTCCATTATATCAACGCTGGAAAAAAGAAACGCCCTTGCTGAGTTTCATGCCGGTTCCGCTCAGTACAAGGTCTCCCACCCTGTGTAGACTTACGAACCGATGGCATAGTGACATTCATAAGAGCTACTTGTAGCCTAGACTGAATAAATGATTTTGAATTTTGAATTTTGAACAAAATGGACACACCTGTTTACACAAAGTACGGTAAGGGCTAAAAGACATTCCCACTTAGGCATATAAATAAAGCGTTGGGCAAGGACGAGCGAAATCTTTTATCGCAGGACGGCCCTTTACGTAACTCTCTACATCAATCACCCTATATCCGAGACTTTATAAGAAAAAATGTTTAAGAACACTAAGTGATACGCAATGCGCAGGAATCAATGGCTCAATGCGGATAATAGGCTAATCAGAATTAGCTTCGCGGTGCGAGTGCGAATTTTATTTACCTTTCGATTACGTTAAAGAAATTGAAAATGATGGCGAAATGCCAGTCACCAGTCTCCACGTTTGTCACTAGGTCTAGTTTTAATTGACATTCGATCACGTAGACGAAAACGTATGTATGTATAGGTATACTAGCGGCCGCCCGCAGTTTCACCCGCGTGGTTCCCGTTCCCGTGGGAATATCGGGATAAAAAGTATCCTTTGTGGTAATCCAGGTTAGAAACTATATGTATGTCGAATTTTATCCAAATCCAAATATACACACATACACACAAACTTTCGCATTAATAATATTGGTGTGATGATTTGTGTAGCAAAATTTTAACTCTCCTCTATAGGTTATCTGGATACATGGTGTATGTTTGTTTGTTTGGTTGAACGCCCTAATCGCAGGAACTACTGGTTCGAATTGAAAAATGATTTTTGTGTTGAATAGTCCATTTATTGAGGAAGGATCACGCTATGACTAATCGCTAATTAACACAGGTGAAACCGCGGGGCACAGCTAGTTGGTAATAAATACCTTGGGCATTTAAAACAATCAAACTATTCAGTTTGAGTTTTTGACCAACACTCCCAATATTTTATTTCTAACAGAAACAGGCTTAAAACATCATGTATTAAAATTTATTACCTACGTATGTTTTAATTAACACAATGTTAACCGTTCACTTCATCACACACATCACTAACGAGATATACCTACCTAGTAGGTACCTACGGCACAAATTCGATAGTTTCGTGATGAGGGCCACTGATCTAGGTACGTACACTATTTCAGTTATAAATAGACGAATACCAACGACGGTTTACTCTGATAACGATCCGGCCGCGGCCGATGTAAGGTTTGTGACGCTTTATTTTTATATAAACGAATAAGTACATAAAGTTCAATAATATACAACGTGTAACAGAAAGGTGTGGTCAAATGAAAAGATTCAAAGTGTATCCGGTCTAGGTCTTGTATGTGTAGTTACTGAGACATAATTAACTTTAATTTGTCATGCAATTTTAATTAATAATTTATATTGCGCCATCGAGCTTCTCCAGGAGCTCGATGGCGCAGTGGTTAACGCGCCCGGTCTGCGAGTGCTGAGGTTAAGCAACTTTCGCAAAGGCCGGTCACCGGATGGGTGACCAAAATTTATTATCTTAAGCTCCTCCGTGCTTCGGAAGGCACGTTAAGCCGTTGGTCCCGGCCGCATTAGCAGTCGTTAACAACCACCAATCCGCACTGGGCCCTCGTGGTGGTTTATGGCCCGTTCTCCCTATCCATCCATAGGGAAGGCTCGTGCCCTAGCAGTGGGGACATAAAATGAGCTGATGATGATGATGAATTTATAATAGTGAAGTCATGACAAGCAGCAGTGATCATAAATGTAAGAACACAGAGGTTACTAAGCCACTAGGGCTGTGACTTGTTTATTTTGATGTATCGTCACAGTAGAACCGTTTAATTAAAAATTGCATAGCAAGTTAATGTTAATAATTATGCCTTACTAACTCTGCATACAAGATCTAGATCGGATACACTTTAGATCTTTTAATTTTGATCACACCTTTCTGTTACACGTTGTATAAAGCACTCTTGTACTATGTCAAAGTAACTTCTATCAACATTATAGGCCATAGCAACTATTAATGCAATAGAGCGGCAAAGTCCTCTAATCATCATCCTATATTAATCTACAACTGGACACAGGCTTCTGTTGAGATTTTGTTAGACTCGACTGTATATAAACCCTGGTTATATATCTTGAAAACAACATTCCATTAGGGAATTTTACCTAGAGAAAGGTAGGTAGGCAGCTACTTATGTAACTATCGGAGCTATTCAATAAACAAGCCCGCTGTTTGGGTAAACATTACACGTAACTCGTACATGTCATTTCCGAGAATATGCCTGAATGCTAGTAATATTCTAAACATAGGTCAGTTCAGTGCGCGTCCGTGTGTGCGTCGCCGTCGCAGATGACGCGAGTCGCGAGGTAGCGCACAGACAGATAAACTGGTACAACCAACCGAATATTTTACGTGATACCGACCGGTATAAACTGCACCACTGAAGATAAACACTGGCTGCACCCCGGATGTAGGGTTACCAGGTCCTCCGACTCAATAATCGGCGCAACATAAGCCAGATATTTATTTTTAAAGCTGACCTATTTTTTTAAAGAAGTTATTTTGTTTTACATAATTGGTATTTAGTAAAAGAAATGACCTCTTCTGCTACCTATTGGTAGACAATCATTTGGCAGTTACTTATTATAGCGTTTTGCCCGATCACTTAAACAAGACGAAAAGCCTAGCAAGGCGGGACACGTAAATGTTTGGCCGGACGTGGACCTAAGAAGCCAGACACCTGGTTACCCTACCTGGGTGCCTACTGCGACTTTTAGTTTCATTCGTCATTCAATCTCTCACGTTAACGACTATAATTAGACGAAACTATAATGTGTATGGCAACATTTTTAAATTTTTCGGTTGTCCATCCATCCATCCAGGAGACGCTGCTTCAATGCCATAAACAATCTTGTTTTCGATAAGTCTCGTAATCGACCAACACCTCAGCATACTCATATATCCGTTTATGCTGGAATAGTAACGTTTGATATATGGTCGTGTGTAGAGCGCTTGCAACATGCATTAGCTGATAATTCCAATGACGAACTTCTATTGCAGTCGTTCGCGCCGCGAAGGCTATAAAAAAACATGCCACGCTCATTCGTTAATTGTAGCTCCGCAGCCGACTGGTTAGCACGCAGGTTCGAGACAGTCGTCAAATAGATCTCAATAGTTTATTTGAGTCAACCTGCCCATTAGTAATTAAGAAAACTAACTAACTAACATAGGGCACCGAGGCAAAGCTATTTAATATATCAGAGTTGGGTCGGATTTTGAGAGATATGGGCTACTATAAAAAAAAAATACTACTACTACCGCTTCGGAGTATACCTGGTTCTTAGCTATCATCACAAACTTATTTTATTAATGTCCCCACTGCAGGGGCACTAGCCTTACCTGTGGATGGAAATCACAAGAAGCATAGGTCATAAAACAACACGCGGGCCCTGTGCAAATTGGTTGTTGTTAACGACAGCTAATGCTAAGGCAAAGAAACCAATTAAAGGGACGAACGGCTTTCCGTGCCTTCCGAAGCACGGCGGTGCTCGAAATGGTAACTTTTTGGCCACCCTACTTGATTGACCTTAGAGCCGAGTACGGTCCGAGGTGGGCTTCTATATTAAGTCATAGTTTTAAGATTGATTTGTAATTTTAATTAGATGCAATATACTATTTAAAAGAAAATGGCATGACGCAAGCGTATAATGCTAGACGGATACCAAAAGTAATGAATGATAAGATAAAATCATCATTCGTTTCATTTACGTATGTAAGTAATCATAATAGGTAATATTGTGTATAATTATTATAATACTTAATAAATTTGTAAACAAACATACAAAGTGCAAATTTTTTTTTCTGTTTCTACACCATGAATCATGATGTTCATAAAATAATAATAACTGAGCCGCAGAAAATAGGTACAAGCTTCCCGAAGGTTAAGATTCAGACGCATTATTTGGAAGTTCAGTCAGACACATGATTTTGAATGACTTACCTGTTTTTTTTAAAAAATATTTTAGTTGATTTGAAATATTTTCGACATCGATTGCTAATAAAAATATGTTACAACAAGGTAGGTATGACCATTGCGGATGGGACAAACTGCGTCTAACCCCCATGTAGTCTCTATACCTATGTGAGCCACGGTTGTTACATAAATAAATAATTAAAACCTTTCGTTTGCATAGGTAAATAAATAACCATAAAAAATGGCTAATCTGTGGTAGAGTACAGAATTACTCGTCCAGAAAAATAATAACATTTGAGTTTGAAATGTTTATCGGGATTTTATGGGATACTGCTTAGAATAGGTACCTAGGCAAATCTAGAGTCGGCACGTGACGTTACCACGGCAGACCGGGTACGATTTGGTCGAAACGTCGGGTACTGAAAAGCCTAGCTAAGATCTAATTAAGAGTGGATTTCATAAACTTTGCTTCTTTTTTATCCCTTTTCTCTATCCACTACTTTTAATAGAAATAAAAACTATGTACCTATGTGTGTTTACAAACGTTTTAATAAAATAGCTGAAAAGGATCTGGTTTATGCAGAGGTTATTCTTAATAAAACATAAAAATATATCATTTGAATATTTTAAAATTTACTGTAATTATTTGCCCAATTTTTACTAATTTGTGTTATGCTTTTGTGTTACGTTGATTTTTTAAATTGTAGTAACTGGGCATACAAATGTGGCAGCACAGGTAAGTATAATGTCACCCTAGATGGCGTGACCTTCGGTGTATCGCGGTCATTTTGTATTCGGTTACAATTTGTGATGTGACGAAAAAAAAAAACATTTTTTGTGAGAAATACCGAACTACATATCTGAAAATTGGTGAGTTTTAATCCATTTTGGTCTAACTTTACGAATGATGTACCTATTAGTTTTTCGATTTAATAGTGTTTTCTGTCCTTTGACAACCAAATGTTTTAATGGCATAAACATATTTTAAATATTTGAAAACATGGTTTTTATATCCATTTGTGTGACAACTGTGTGACGTTTTTGTGTAACGTAACAGAAATGATTTCATTTGTGTTACATAAAGATATGTTTACACTGCAAGTTACCCCTATTGTACTTACCTATTTAAATATTTTATAATGATTTAATCCCGTGATGTCTCAGATTGCAAATAGTATAGCCTAATATTTAAGCAGGTCCTTTTTTTTAGAGCAATCACTCAGAATGGAACCAACTGGCAGTGAATCTCAAGTGTGCCAAGAATTTTTAATTGTTAATCCTAAATAAAAGTTATTACCTACCTTGTTTTGTGATTATAAGCATTTATTTTATATATCTTATGCATACGTCCTTACAATTCCTTTGTGACATGTCACACAATAGTAACACAATTGAAATGAGCAAAGTTTTTGAAATCCACCCCTAAAGGTCTTTCCTGTAAACCTTGTTACGTTTTGTTTATAATATAACACAATGCAACGCAAAAGTTTAAAAGTGCGTAGGTAGTTAGGTAGGTACTGTGCCGCTAACTTGTTACTAGGTAGGCCAGTACATAGATACTTACATGGCATTTATTATAGGTACATTGATAAAAACCGTTTTTACTTCAAATCTATCATCTTGTAGCGTGGACTACATTAATTTCCTATTAAACAATTTTTAAATGTAACACGCTATCGTAGCATATTTATTAATAATACAACGGACAGATAGATAGATGCCTATAAGCCCAACTTTCCATATCTGCGTACCTACTCATTGTCATTACGTACCTATGCTATTCATCTCTGTAGGAAAACATCGAGTAGAAATTACCCGGTAGCTGGCTATGTTTAACTTAATTATCTTTTGTTGTCGATGATAATTATGTACCTAAACGGCGAAAACAATTTAAAATTGTAGACTAAACCGAAATTACTAGTTAACGGTTCTAAGTTCCTAGTAACTAGTGGGCGAGTGGGAACCCAGTTGGCCGGGCAGCGTGGAGCGCCGGGGCTCGTCACGCGGCCGGCCTTTGTTCCTGGGAGCTGGTGGCAGACGCGGTGACGTAACCAGGCAGCGCCCTGCCGACCGTGGCAGTGCTGCCAAGTGGGTTACGAGCGTCGTCCGCCCCACCCGGCTTTACTATGCACTCTTTCCCTGCGATAGGAGGCAAGGTCACACTGTGCTACGCGCGATACATCACGCCGGCATCACCGCTTACATAAAACAAAATACGACTAACCTGTTCTTTTCCAACTCGTTATGAGTGGTCCTGGAACAAAAAACATACATTGTAACCGTCCGTCGCACTGATTGTCACACATTCACTTCACTGCACTTCACTACGGCGTCGGCCGCCCGCCACTCACCTGCTGCCCTGCGACTTCTTCGTCTTCGGACGCCTTCCACCGGTCCGAGACTCTTCGTACGCCGGCAAACTCGACGCGTACCCGTGTTCCGCCTCTGCAACAAAGAACACTGCCATTCCGTCAAAATCAGCTGATTGTGGCAGCGCAAAAATAGACGGGAGCCATGTTGACGTGTGCGTGTAGTGCACTCGATTGACAATTCAAACAAAGAAAATCCAATTCACCTCTATCGCGCCTTTCGATGAATTCAGCAGCTTGGATCAAAGCAGCAATACTCATATTTATGGTATCCTGGGTAAGCACAGGTATTCACGAACGTAACACGACTTTATTCGATTTAAAACTATAAATAAAAGTATCTTTATCCGCTCCGAAGTTCACGACTGCGTTTACCGATGTCAAAAACACACTAGGCGAGACGGGACGCGCGATCGCGTATGCCGCCTCGTGATTAGTCGGCGCCGCTCGGGGCGCGCTCGGCGGGCCAATGGAGGCGACGCAGTGCCCACAATAAAGTACCTGGGTCAATCACGTGAACTTTGTGTTTCCAAACAAAACATTTTTTTTCTATGCGCTCGTCGGCAGTGGCGATGGCGTGGGATATCGAACAAGTTTTATTTTATTGAATAAATAATTTGTACGGCTCGTATTGTAATGCACTCACTATATTGCATTCGATATCCAATGCACATCGATAATGGGCTTTTGTGCTTTCCTCTGATACCAGTTCCTAATAAATAAACTAAAAGAAATATGTATTCTTTTTTCCAGGATAGGTTTGTTGTTCGTTACAAAGAATTGGAGTGTTGAAATAATAAAAACATATGATACATTTGCGAAACACTTTTAATATTTAACATAATTAAACATGTTTTGAGTGTGTCATTTAGAATTTTCAACATGTGTAGGCGTGCAAACAATACCGGCAGAAGATGTTTCCTTGGCTCCTGAAATAGAAAAACAAAAAATCTTACCTACTAATTCTTGTTGAAAACTTATAGCACTCAAATAATCTGATAACATTCTTGCATGTCATGTTTTTTTAATGATATTGATTTTTACCATAAAATGTTAATTTGTATATTTTGTATTATTATTTGTTATTGGTAAGTATATTTTTAAGATTTGAAATTTTCATTATAACTGCCATACTTCTTTAATTAATAAATTAAACAAAAGTTCTAACAAGCAGCTTATTAGAATTTTTGCAAGAGAACTCACGGTAAGTATTCTGATTTTTCTGTAGTACTGGCTGATTACTCGAACCATAGAGCACAGGAACCCACAGATTAGATGAGGTCTGAACTCGCAAGATTTCTCATCAACTTCGAGACAACTTTCCAGCATAGATGGAAATCCCATTATAAAATTGTAGATGAGATACCATTCATCCTAAAAATAATAAAATTGTTAATAATTCCTTTTGATATTTGTAAATAAATATTTTTTATTAGACAAAGCTTTCTTGTATTATCCTAGGTAAAATGTTTTAAAAGTTCAAAGAAGTACCTATCTTAGATAATATCCAATAAGTTACCTATAAGAATACAGCAAGCAATGGGATACTAGTTTGTAACAATCAAGTTTTCTTTAAAAATAATCATAAAAAGGAACCATAATCCCCCTTAATGGAAAATCGCTTTGCCTTCATGCTAGCTAATAATGTTTAATGATGATTAAACCAAAACAGGAATCGCACTTCACTACAGTGATTAACTGGCTATCTTATGTCTAGCTGTCTAAATACAACAATGCTACTATCATTGATGTCATGACAGGCTTAAATAAGATGGTGTTAGCTAGCCTAGTCAATAACTATAGTCCAAACACCAACCTAACCAAGAAAAATGTTAAGTACCCATGCTTGGAATCAAACCCAGTACCTTTGGGTCTAAGACTAGTGATTTTTTTTTCACTGTATTTCATAAATATTTAGGTATATATACTCAAGTTTTTCATGTCTCAGTACTCAAATAGCTCACCTCTTGAGTAAGTAAACTAAAGTCGGTGTTCTCAAATGCAGGCAGGGAGGGATAGGTGCCTTCATCAACTTTTTCATTGTAGGTCTTAATTATGGTTTCCAACCTCGCACAATTGTACAGAATGAAGGCAGCACCTGTAAATGATGAAATAAGGAAATTGGTAATCAAGCGAGTTATGTTGAGCAAAATACTTTACACACTGATCAGTGCTCCCGCAGACCAAAGGATAAACGCACTATACCCATTGCTATTAGATGTGGGTGGGCGACAAGCTGGCAAAAAGACTAACAACATAATGGGGCTATTAGTGTGACACTATGGCCCATGCAGTTAGAAAATCAGGGCTAGTATCATCATCATCTTAACTAAAAGACATCTACTACTGGACAAAGGCCTCCCCTAAGGATCTTTAGCAAACACTTTATACAAATAGATAGCTAGATTGATGTATAAAATACTTTATTTCTCACACTATGTAAAGAAATTAAGTTTATATTTAAATCAAACAACACAAGCACAAAACCGGTTGCTGAGATGCTTGGGGGAGGCAGTAGTAGAATCGTATTACATATATGTATTGTTTATTAAATTATATATTTTAAGTGTTATTGTGTGTACTTATATTATTTTTTAATATAACTTTTTATTTTTTGATGTAACTACTTGACGTTCATAAGTGCAATTTATATGCCCAAATTGAATAAAAGATTGTCATTTCGTTTCATTTCATTTGTCCAGTAGTGGACGTCTTTTGGCTGAGATGATAATGATGATGACGACAGTTATAACTCATGTTATTTTAGTCTGTTTCAAAGCTATCTCTTAAGTGCATACTGTTGGGGGAGTAAATTTTAAAAACCTTATTCTTTCACCTTTGCTAGAGCTAGCTGAGGAGCATTCAAAGTTAATCTTCACGGCGCTCTTGGGCTTGTTCTGTAGCAACTCAAACACCACTGCTGATTCACCCAGATGTGCTACAAAGTCTTTCCACCTTTCCTCTGTTGTCACTCTCATACCATATTTGTGCTGTGCTATGAGGGTCATCTCGTTTTGACGCATCCTGGAATTTTAAGATTTAATATTAAAGGATTGCAAGTAACATATTTAACTGTGGGCCATACCAGAAAATATTTTGTTTTTAATAGTTTGCATTATCATTACACAAATACAGTCAATTTGTGAAACTTATAGGTTTTAAAAATATTGGTATTTAAATTTGTTAACATTCAGTTTCTTTTTACTAACTGTACTTTTAACAATTCATACCTAATATAATCATCAGCCATAATATTTGTTTCTTTACCTCCAGTTTTGGCATTTAAGACCGCACCACATAATATTGTACAGGCATCTGTATTTTCTTGTCTAGTAGTTACATTAATTCTATCACACTGCTCTCTGTCTTTTATAGAAATTTTACAAATCTTTTGTAGAGCTGCCATTAAGCAGTTTGCACGTAAAGATGTCAAAGAATTGTTTTCTTCACTTAGGTTAACACTTAAAACAAATGTTTCACTGTTTTCTTGGATCTTGTGTGATAAGGCACTGATATTTTTTAGGGCTTCCATCAAACCAATATTTACACATTTCGGACGGTTTAAAAATAAATAAACTCTACTTTTTTCCACTACTACTTTTGACATTTCCAGGTGCCAACATTCGGATTCCTGAACTATGTCTGCAGAATCTTTCTGTAAATACTCCAGTAGTGTTATATCTGAACCTTCATGACTACTTCCAAGTTCTATGTGTTCGTGCCATGATTTCAGAGTATTTGAGAAACTAATCTCGCCATGTCGTTGTAAATTTTCAGAATGTTTTTTCACTAACAATCCTTTGTGAATCTTGGATTTTCTAGTTAGATAATGAAATATGTCATTAATGACATCGTTTAACGTGTTTTTTATCATACTGTATGAATAAATTAGTGTATTTCAACTACAACTTTAAGGTGCTTTTATGTACGCGCAAAACAAAAATATGCAGCCGTCAAGTGATGACATGACAACTGACCAGCTGACAAATGACAATTGCAGTGTTGCCAGAAGTCGTTTCTAAAAAGGTACTTCCGGGCTCCTGAAATAGTACGAAAATAGCTAAAAAGGTACGCAAAATAAAAAAAGGTAAATCGTTATTTGTTCAACAAGACAAGTGGGTAAAGTTATTTTTTGCTGACTTTAAATCACAAACTAGCGAGTTACAACAAGCGAAAAAGTTTTAAATAATTTAAAGGCACATGACAAAAAAATTGCTTTCGTGTGAATTATATCAGCTTTTAGTTAGTAAAACTCGCAGCAAATTCGCCCCTTTCGTGCCGGAGAAGTGAAAATATAATATTTCTTGCATTTTGGAAGTCAATTGGTAAAAAATATAAAAAGGTAAAAAATAGCACGATGTACAGCAAGGTACGTCAAAGGTACGACACACGGTCAAATAGTACGTCAATCGTCCCAAAAGGTACGATCTGGCAACGCTGGACAATTGACAATACGACATTCACATTGTTTTTTTAAGCTTCTAAATTAATGGCTTGGTGCGGTTTGCACATTTAGCCAGTGTCAAAGTTGTATAATATTTTCATCATCATCTCAGCCAAAAGACGTCCACTGCTGGACAAAGACCCTTACCAAGGATCTCCATAACGACTGGTTTTGTGCTGCTCATCAAAATATTTAATTATATAAGGAGTGATATTAGAATAGACTAATGAATGATAAATTATATTCTCCCAAATCCTTTGAGTACGAGTTAGAGACTTATCCATAGACTATCTGAGTTTTCACTCTGAATTTTTGAGGGAAATTGAAAAGTGATGTTGCACTTTTATTTTGTGGTTTTGTTTCATTAGATGACACTCGTGCACATTCACGCACAGTTAACAGTTAATAATCCACCATTATTTCACATTAATATTCGACATAGCACAAATTTTAGAAATTAAAACAAAACCGCAAACATTACTCTTTACTTTCCTGCCAAGAAGTCCGTCTTTTAACTTTTTTCTTTTTCTTTTGTTGATGGTTTCGTGCGATTTAGCCAGTGTCAAAGTAATTTTTCTAACAAGTAATACATAAATAAACAATTTATCTTTTCTGTTTGATGATGATGAATGATAAAAGAAATGAGAAGTGAGAACTGATTTACCCCCCAACCCCTCGAGTATCTTAGTAAAGATGTGGGGCCTTAGACCATATAACCAATGGACGTGTCAAGCAGGACAAATCCCCTCTGCCAAAATACGTGGCCATATGACCATATGCGTTATATAAAACCAGTTGACGCGAGTCCGTTGCCATTTCGCATCGTTTTGTGTCGCGAGCTTAGAATAATAACGCCTAGAACGATAGTGTCAAACAAAGTTCGTCAAAATATTGAGGCACAAAATACTCCGTCGTGTGCGTCAGCAGCTTGTCATTACACACACAACCGTACGAATAAATGTTGCAAGTAAAATGGTAATTTCCCCAAACTCGGGGTAAATGGGTAAGTTACTAAACTCTTATCTTGTTTCATAGTTTAAAAATTGTATTGTTGTTACATATGATTTTTTTAATTACTTAATTTTTTTTATGTGAAAATAGCCACAAAGTCAATAGTCACAAAAAGAAAATTGTCTTCTATAATTATTACATATTATTTTAAGATGTTTTCATTTAAGTTTGTGATTATTATTTAAAAAAGTAAAAATTGTAAGGTACATACATACATACATAGTCACGCCTCAATCCCTCAGGAGGGGTAGGCAGAGACAATGGACCGCCACTTCTCTCTTTAACTATTTGGAAGCATAATTTTATCTCATTATGCATTGAATATTATTTCGAGCCTTTAGTTAGATGGCGGTGAAGCTACGATTACCACAATTTTCATATCATTAGCTACTTATTTAAAGATACTTACATATAACACGAAAACATGTACATGTAATGTTATGTAAATGTAACAATGTTTGGTGATAAATAAGAATGCCAATATTTATTCATTTACTTTATTGCACAAAAATCATTCTTATCAGAAAAAAATACTGTTATTACATCAGCATGTCAGTTTAAAATCCTTGTAGCTGTAACTATTTTCTAAATGACTGGCGCTTTGATAACAGCAATCGTGATAAATTATCTTTCTTGGACTCTAGACTTGGATAAAAACAACTCTAAATAAAAAAAACTCGGAACACAAAATGGGGTAAAAGTTTTCCTACATCTAGCAAAACATACATGGAATGACATATTACAAATTTACGAACATTAATATCGTGTTTTACGAAAAAATAGACATTGATTAGCTGTTCTTACAGGTGAAATATAATCTTAGCATCCTTTTTGCTAGATTCTGACTTGTGAAAGCATCCTTTGAGTGCACAAATCGTCATTATAAACAAAAATTGCGGAGCTGCTTACGACACGACGTGACCTTGGATACTAGCGAGCCGTTCGGCCAACCAAGCCACATATGGCTTGGTTAAACTTGCCTCAATCGCCGTGCGCGTACTCGGCTTCTAGGCGTTATTATTCTAAGGTCGCGAGACATTGCTCCGAGAAAAATGGTTAATAATGTGCCGTCATTTCGTGTATAAGGCGATCTGCTTCTTCAAATCTGCGGGAACATACCTACCATATGTGAATATTCTTATTAACTTTAAGTTTGTCTCTAAGCACAATCTCTAAAAAACCTAACAGCATGACTCTTCACTTTCCCGCCAAGAAGTCCTCTTTATGTTAAATGTAAAAAAGGCAAAGGAATTTTGTCCATCAAGCCATTTTTTAGAAATAATGAATATTTATTTAATTTTATTGCAAAAATACAGCAAAAGGCGGACTTAATGCCCTGAAGTATACTCTATCAGTCAACCAGAATATTACGATAATGATAATATGAACTCTTATCTTTTATCGAAAACACCTAAGAGACAATTTTTATGATTAATAATAATCCTAATGGTTATTATTAATCATAATGAAAAATAACAACGAAAATATATACTTACTAATTACCTAACAAATCAAACTATGGCTATTGGATATCTGATTTTTATTCAAAGATTTCACTGATATAAATATCATTGAATTTACCTGGGTGCCAGAGCTATAAGATTTTATATGTCGTCCAATTGACCACGTCTACCAGTTTCATCATAATATTTTAGAACGAATCTGAAAATTAGCTTACGTTGACATTTGGTATGTCAGTGCTGTCAAATCAGTCAAGAATGTGGTTGTATTTCATTGCTGTGAATAAATGTTTTAAAATATTTCTTTAATTAATTAAAACCTAGTCGTAAATATTTACATTTACATTTAAAAGATTATGTTGCTATCTGATTATTAACAATGTTTTACTTAAAATATCTCTGTTTATTTACCTTTACTTTGCAAATTACTTTAGTAACTTCGCATGATCATCTTCTGGAAGGAATTTACTGTGGAAAAGCAAACTGTTATGAAGTTTTGGGAGTGTCGAGAGAAGCAACCAAACATGAAATTGGAAAAAGTTACAGACAACTTGCTAAGAAGTTTCACCCGGATCTACATAGAGATCCTGACGATAAAAAGGTAGCAGAAGAAAAGTTCAAAGAAATCGCAACTGCTTACGAAATACTCCGAGATGATGAAGAGAGAACGGATTACGATTACATGTTGGATAACCCCCAAGAGTACTATGCACATTACTACAGATATTACCGTCGCAGGATGGCTCCCAAAGTGGATGTGCGTATTGTATTAGCTGTAACCATATCAATAATATCAGTCATACAGTACTACAGTGCCTGGTCCAAATATGATACCGCTATTAAATATTTCATGTCAGTACCAAAGTATAGAAATAAAGCACTAGAAATAGCAAAGGCTGAATTAAGTGAAAACCAAGGAAAAAATAAGAGGAACAAGGCTCAAATGAAAGAAGAACAAGACAAAATAATTCGAAGGGTAATAATTGAAAATATGGACATAAAAGGGGCTTATGCTAAGCCTGAAATTGTTGATATACTCTGGGTTCAGTTGATTATCCTTCCCTATACTGTTGCATATTACATATACTGGTATCTGAGATGGTTTTGGAGGTTTACAATTCTCAAGCACCCTTATGGGGAAGACGAAAAGTTATACTTAATTAGGAAGTATATGAAATTAGGCCAGCATCAGTTTAATGCTATTGAGGATGAGAAAAAAGAGGATTATTTAAAAGAAGAGTTGTGGATCAGAGAGAACTATGATCATTGGAAACAAATACAAGATGAGAATGCTAAGAAAGCTTTGGCAGAAAATAATAAATACAAACAATATAGAAGGTATATCAAAAGCCATGGGGTTGGCAGAATGACCTTCGATGACTCATGATACTAAGAAGATTTGTTTATTTACAAAGTGCATTTTCACTTTAAAATATTTTTATTATACCTCTTTGGCAGATTTTGCTATCTCAATTAATTAAACAGTAACAGAAATATACAAATAAAAATACATATTTATTACAGAACTTGTTACTTTTATTTCTTTATATTTTTATCTCTATTTGTCTCAACATGTACTACAATACAATTACAGTTATTCATACATCCATAATTTACATTCATCACAAATGGCAATTCGTTAAGGCTAAGGCTAAGGTTAATCAACACTCCAGGTGCTCATCACACAACATACAACAAGGCAAGTTGCAATAGAACCATATACAAAAACATTTGTCTAATTAGTAATTTCTAAATATTATTTATTTTTTAAATGGGCATCAATAATAATAGCAATAAAATTAATCTTGTGATCCTTACGTTAAAACTGATACAGTTTATTCTTAGTAAGCTAACATGTGTATAGGAAGGTAAAAGAATTGTTTGAAAGTTCCCTGGAAAGCTTTAGTTGATTGGTAAATGGACAAAAAACCAAAGTAATTTAACCTTCTGTACATCGATAAAGAAGACAAATGCAATTGATCTGGCCTACTAACTGTAAAAATATATTTTAAATTCTATTTACATCAAATTATAATGCGTCAAAACCACAAAATTGATACACACACATACTTAAGCATTAGGTGATAACATTTTAAAATTATTTTTTAGGTACATTTCCAGTAGTTAGCATTTGGCAGTGCATTTCTGATATCTAGTTTCAAAGTAGGTATAACTACTAAACAAAAAAAAATACTTTTGGAATGTTAAACATATTTCAATTTACTTAATATAATGATATTTTGCAGTCATTAGGAATTTAGTTTATTTTATAATTCTTTATGAAATTTAAGAATGTTATAGGAATTTCTTTACTTGTACTTACTAATATAATTTTTATTGAAACATTTCAGTCAATAGTGCTTTGACAAGCAAGGGTTTTGTATAAATAATTCTAATCAATGTCGGTATGATATACATCTTCCAAATAAAATAAAAAACAATATTATGAATAAATTTATAAGAACGATTTTGAATGTAATAGTTGGGCTAAACTTTGCAATGCTACTTCTTGCAATTCAGGCAACGTTTGCTCATAAGAATACTCTCTGCTACTCGTAACAGCTTTTGTTAATCAACGTAAAGAAAACTTGGGGTTCCTAAATTTAGGCGATCACAGTGTAAATAAAAGGTGGATATTAAAGGGCAGAATTTTATCGAGTTATCATATCACGATGTGGAAGGCACGCTAATAATAAACAAAAGGCGCGTTCCACACCGATTTGAAACAACTCTTTCATTCCTTCAATTATTTAAGGTCATCCAATTTGTTCGCTTGCTGCGTTTCTCATGTAAAATTAATAGGTTGTATGTGACTGCGTACATACAACCTATTAGTAACGACTCGGACTGTAGTTTGCAAGGTAATATAAAAAAATATTATTTAAGATCATAAATGGGATCTAACCGACCACTAAAATAAACTTTGAAATCCTATTTACCTAATATAATCCAATTTAAACTAGATAATTATCCAAGATTAATAGCGGCAACCCGAAGTCTATTTTCATAACCTTGCTAATGCTACAACTCGGATATCGTTTTGTGCTAGATAACTTCACAGGTAAATCAACAGTTTCCAACCGATAGACAGAATGCTTCTATAGTACAATGAGTGAACATTACCCATAATGACCCCGCATTAAGAAGGTGTAAAACCTTTTACTAATAGTTTGCGTTAATCCCCGTTTACATTCTTTGTTAACTATGGAACGCGAAAGTTTTAGAGTGAATATTGTTTTTGAACTACTTAAACATAGTTACTATAAATAAATAAAATAAAAATAAGGTACTGTGACAATACCTTATTTTACACAAGTTATTATTTCGTTGTAGAGATCCTTGGGGGAGGCCTTTGTCCAGCAGTGGATGTCTTTTGGCTGAGATGATGATGATGATGATTATTTCGAGATGTTAATAGAAGTATAATATTGATGCGGATAGTTACAACAATAGTACTTTAACAGACTGACGCATTATTTTAACCGATACTCAAATAAAATATATAGCTTTTTATTTAATAAACGATTTGTGTTTATAAATTTTGATTTGTAGGTACTAAATTTGATGCGAGACTGGTGTTATCGAAACTCGATTTAACAACACCCATAGTCATAGACATTAGTACCTACTATATGTAAAACTGTTCCTCACCAGTTCATTTTTATGTCCCCACTGCTGGGGCACGAGCCTTCCCTATGGATGGATAGGGATAACGGACCACGCGGGCCCAGTGAGGATTGGTGGTTGTTAACGACTGCTAATGCAGCCGGGACCAAAGGCTTTACGTCCTCCGTGATAATAAACTTTTGGTCACCCATCCGAAGACCGGCCTTTACGAAAGTTGCTTAACCTCAGCACTCGCAGACCGGGCGCGTTAACCACTGCGCCGTCGAGCTTCTCAGTAAAACCGTTCATTACTATATTAATTTCCAAATCTAAAATGTTGTATTATCAGGCACAACGGGTCATATAAAAAAAAAACAGAAATCTTTAATGACGATTTCAGATCTACAAACTTTAAAAAATATGCTTCACAATATAGTACCCAAAGTATAGATCAATCTCATATCGGTATTTACACGAAACGTCAAACTAAATATAGCCCTCTGTACATACACGACTATTAGCTTCCTCTATCAATTCAATAACTAGATCTATCTATACAAATAGTATACACAAAAATATGTTTCTTGTCAATTCGACGTTAACTCCCGCCTTTGTAGTACAATAATATTCAATCAAATCTCTCAATATTAATTATTCAATTAAAGATCACTTTCTTTTAAACATCATCAGACTTTTAGTATATCTTTCCATAAATGAAAATAAACTAATACTATATTTTAAAGAAACTAGCAATATATTTAATACACAGCAAAGAAACACCGTCCTTATATTATATAATAAATTATTAATATAAAGTTCAATATTCAATACTTTACTTTCAAATGATAAATGTACAATATACCAGCTATTGACAATATTTATTAGTAGAATTATGGTATACAAAGTGCTAATTTTTCAATCCTCATATAGAACTAATCAAATGAAAAAAAATATAAGTTTACGTGAACACTACACATTGAAATGAAACAACTTTTACGGATCTACTCGCGTTCCATCTATATATCAACTCGTACCAACTAATTATGAGATGACCAACACCACAGTCTCCCTGTGACCACGGAGCCTGCAAAGGGTTCGAAACGTCAGGATAAACATTAATTAAAACTAATGTATAAAATAAACGCGGGTAGATCCGTAAAAGTAGTTTTAATTTCAATATAACAACAATTTATCTTACGTGATGTTAAGTGACGACAAGACAAGTGTGCATCCAGAAAGCTGAGTTTATTTTAATTTTATTATAGAAAATTAGGCAAATGACTGCCAATAGAGCAGAATTTCAGGACGCACAATAATGCCGAAACACAAAAGCGCAACTCTCCCGGAATCCTCGACTACTGAGGTACGTACCTAACACAAGACAGGAAAAGACAACACATCTTCAATAGTTTGTAAAACGGGCGATTATGCCACGTAGGCAAGTGGCATATTTGCCCTTTCTAAAACTAAACCTTTCGACGATATTTTCAAAATGACTGTTTATTAAGATATAAGAACTTACCTCCTTATTCATAAAAACTATTTAAGCAGTATTTAGTTAATCATTGTTTTGTCTCTTTTTCTCAAATTCAAAATGACGTTTGTGTGACGTTGACAAAACAATATTTAATATAAATTTAATATTTAATATAAAATATAAAATTAAATATTTAATAAGGCGGTTAGAGGATTGAAAAATTAGCCTTGTATCAGTTTTAAGAACAGAACAACGTTGTAGCACAGTTAACACAGTTTAAGTAGCGGGCTTCGCTTATATATGAAATTAAGTTAGTCACACAATGCAACCCCCAAAGAGGGAATAAGATGTTCTACCCAGGATAAAAAGTATCCTATGTGTAAATATAGGATATGTTCTGTCTGAGTACCAAATTTCATCTCAAGCTGTTTAGCAGTTTCGACGTGTTAGAAGAACATACTTACGCATTTATAATATTAAGTAGGATTACTCAACTTTCTATACAAGTGTATATATACTTTATCAATTGAACGTATGTTATAATAGTATTAGAAAAGTATTAAAGTATCTATAACAAATACAGAAGTTAAAGTACATACATGTGTGTTCTGCACCTGAATTACTTACATATCGAGATCATTTTTATGTTGACTGTACTACAGATGCACCAATGCTGCTATAGATTTACAAATTATATTCACAATAGGAATAATCAAGTCAATTTGTTTAGAGTTTCATAATCACCACGCAGTCTTATCACTTTCACCGTTAAAATAGGAATCCTCACAAAAAACTTTTCAATTAACCACTTTAACGACAGATCTCTGATTAAACGCTTTTAAAAAGTGGTCCTTGAGGTTAATTTTGTGTATTCTGCCATTGCGATCTGATCCTTGGAGAACTACATGCAAGATTCAATTCTCAAGTGCCTCACTAAAATAGTAGTTATCAGCCCCTTGTCACTGCAATACGAGTCGTGCACGGTACAGTGTCATCCCAATATGGGCTTTAAAGCGTGATCGGTAAGGTCTATTCACCAGTTCAGTGTTTAAATGAGCCTTGTAGCGTGGCTCGTAGTCCCAATATGGGCCTTAAAGCGTGAGCAGTACAGTCTAGTCACTAGTTTAGAAAGAGTTCAGTGACGTTTTGACAATGAGCCTTGTAGTGTGGCTCATAAGAGTGAGTTTGCACTAGCGGCGCGCGCGCTTGTTCCGCGGGCGCACGGCTACGTGCAGCGCGCGTCCTCAGACGGGCGTTTCGTGGTCGGCCTCTTCGATTCGGCCCAACCGCCACGCGTTCGGGTCTGTCGCTGGAAATCGGGAAAAAAAATACTTAATGCCAACATTTTATCATTTCAAGGTCATTTCTTAAACCTATCTCGTAGAATAATAATATTACCATAATTTTATATAATTTTTATATCATCATAATTTATTAGAAACAATTAGGTAATGAGAATATATTTCATAAACTTAAATTAAATTCTTCAGTGTTGTCATTCATGACTTGAAAAATTGTTTTTTACTAAACATCAGATGCGTTTCATTATAAAAATATTTTTTTTATGAAACTAAACTAATCACAGCCAATAACATCCCCTGTTTTTAAAAATATTGTTTGAGATATAATAATTTCATTCCAAATATATAAAGGGTTAACCAAATTAAACTAAACTGTAATACTGAGGATTTTTTATTTACATTAAATATTAATATTTTATCATTTTCACTTCAAACCGATAAAGCTATCGGTTTGAAGTGAAAATAAGTCTTTATTTCTGGACCTGTTGTTAATGTTAGTTTATAAAATATTGTCAGTGTTGTGCTTTGCAAATTGACATCACTATTAATTTTAAATAAAATAAAGCTATTATTCATAGTATTATGAGCATATGGCATGTGTTTTATTTTAAATTTATTCAATATTTTGTGGTAAATAAGTCATTTAATTATGTGAGTGTTGTGAAACAGCTTGTGAAATATAATAAATTATATTTTTATATTTATACAGAAAAGTGTTTTTAAAATTTTATTATTCCCATTTTATAGCCCCTTTAGATGTAATTTAAATGTTGAAGCTAGCAACACAGGTATGCGACGTCATTAGTGGCAACATAACAACAATATTGGTTATTAAAAAGAATGCAACAAAAATATTTAAAAAAAACTATTGTTGGTGCAAAAGGGTGAAAACAAATAAACAATGAAACAAAAAATTACCTTGATTGTTGATCTTCCAAACATGCTTTAGGAAATGGGACTTCAAGGACAGGATTTGAGAGACAATAAATGTAAGGGTCATAAAGTCCTAAATAAACTACGATATTTAAATGTATAATTATGTTACAACTATAATAGGAAAGCGTTAGATAAAAGCAGGTGAATTAATAATACTATAATTGTTTAATTATGTACTTATACAAAGTTGCATTTCATTTAATCAACAGTTACATGATGACCTAAATATTCATTATTTTAAAACCTGTTTGGTCAAGAGATATCCATAATGGTTTTAAAAAAATACTCATCATTACATTAGCCATCTTGTTTTGTGGCCAATACGTTTTAGAGAAAAATATTACTGAGTCATTTTTATTTTTCTTATTGTCTATTCATGTTTACCACTAAAGAGATTCACACATGCCAAACATATACTTAAACTACATAAAATAATTATTAGCACAAATAGACTAGGACGGTTCGTACATCGAAATCTAAATACATATTCATATGTTTATTTTATAAAATTATAATTCTACCTTATAGTTGCTAATGTCATGTTATTATAAAATAATGTCATGGTTTAATAATGAGACCTTATATCTACTTATTAAAAAAATTATGCCATATTATGATCATAATAATATAAAACTTCTAAAAAGTAACTGAGATTTTATTTCTTTTAAAATTGCCAGTGACATTGGAGTATTAATATTAGCTTGTTTAAATTCGTAAAATATCTAGAGATTTATAAAAAGTGATTTTCGCGTAATTTAGATTTAAATTTGCAACACATCTGAATACATAATATATTGATAAGCATATATGATAAGGTATGTCTGTAATGGCACTATGAACATATCTCTACAGAGTATACAAAAACAAGGTTTTATATGGAAAAAAGGTTTGATATTCTATTTGTGTACAGAGATTCAACGCAGGATTTGGTTTTTATTCTTTCCTTTATTAATGGCGTTTGCACAAGCTAATATTTCAATTCAGATAAAAATTTAAGCTTACTATATAAGTGACCTAAGGTTAGTTATATTAATTGCTTTCACTAGTAAATAGTAGTTACTTATTAACTATTAGACTGTCTTGAAATACTAGTCTCGCTTAATCCGGGCATACAATGAGTATTAAAAATTAACCCCATTCCATATTCATTGCACCATAACAAACACAACCATCAAGCAGATTTATATAAAAACAGCAAAGGATGCGTACAGTCATGCGTTTCAATACTTTAGAATACAGTTATCACTTGAAATGGCAAAAATATTGCAAAGTAGGTACAGCTAACAACAAAATTAGCCGATCAATTTATTAACTAGTCAAAGCAACTTTAGAATCTAACAGTCAACTTTTAGAAAAACCACTTTTGTTGCTCAATATACCTAGACCAGTAAAGGTTAGTAATTTTTTTTTTAAATAAAATACATGACTGTACCGTTAGGTAGGCAAGGAGCATAAAGCTATAAAGGTAACTGTGGGTATACGATCTCACGTTATATAAAAAGGTTTTAAAGAACAGTGTGGAGGACAGTGCTTTCGGGTCTCGGGTATTCGAGGATGGTAGACCGTGGAGGTGGGTTTGGGTGTGGGGTGTGGGAGTGGGGATGGCGGTGGGTTCGGCCGGCTCAGCAGCTGGAGGTGGCGGCGGCGCGCAGCAGCGGCGCGTGCTCGCCTGCGCGGGAGCATACAGGCATGGCCGGGCGCGGCACACGATACCGTTCGGTATTACAAAGCATAAGTTCTAACAGCGCGCAACTCAAAATTAGACATCTTTTCAGGCGACAAAAGGTATTGTTGGCACTGATATACGCTGTTTTTGTTGACGATATAAAGCGTCGCCATTCGATCGATTTTCTATACAATAATACGCCTAACTGAAAATGACTAATATTTGATTTCCACCACGGTGTTAGAACTTAGCGAAAACAAACTGATTATGGAACTTTAAGTAAGGTTTGATCACAGGTATTTGACATATTTGAACGCTGTCAACCACTATATAAAGTGCAATATTGTATGATGGTATTCTAAAGATAGTTGGCAAATTACTTGATATTGAAAAAAATATATTTAAATAAATAATTAGAGATGTTTAATGAATACACTACATTAATTAATAAATATAGTTAATAATTATTTATTAAAATATGTCTAAGATTCAGTCCAAATTAGAGCCACCGTTAAGTAGAATAACTAGGAAATTATTTTGACTGATAAATTACAACTTTTAAAATTATAATTTTAATTAAAATTACACCCAAAATTACAATATTCAAATAAAACATTTATGCATTTATACCAAATCCTTTTAACACTTAGGACTTTACCTCTGTTGTAGAATTCAACATATCAAATACCTTGCAACTATATAACAATAAACAACAACACTAACGAACAGTTATCGTGTGAACGGCCCATATCGATCGACACCTAATGAATTCACTATTCACATTTTCTTATCACGTCAAAGCTAAATCATTTTACGATCAATTGTCGTGAAAATGTAAATAATAACTCCAACAAGTGTCATACACTAATTGTATTAGCGAACAACATTAAAACGGTCAACTACTCGAGTATGTCTGCTACTAGCTACACAACTAAGTACTAATGAGGAATAATGACGCTGCGATGACTAGTATAATATACACACTGTCAAATTTCCTTAATATACTTTGAACTGTATGCCTTAAACATATGGTTATCTTATCTTATCTTAGTGGGGCCTGCTGAGGTTTCCCTCTCCCAGTAACACTTCGACTCATTGGGATCTTTTGTGTAACCCCATCCTTTCACTCTTCCTCCTCTGTAAAGATAGATGCCATATTTGGCAACGTCCTTAAGAGCGATGGGCCTGAAGTCCTCCGGTTTCGGATAGGCCGGCCCCAGGAGTCCCGTTCTTTTCCTAGCCAGAGAGTCGCAGTCACACAGTAGGTGCTGCATTGACTCCGTTTCCTCTCCACATGCCCTACACAAGTTATTTGTTGATAGATGCATTCTGTGGAGCATTTGTTTTGTGGCATAGTGCCCTGTCAAGGCACCGATGGTTAATCGGGCCTGCCTTCTACTGCCTCCGTATATGAACTTACTCCGTCCTAAGGCGTTTTCACTTAGGAAGGATTTGGAGTGTTTCATACCCGGCTGCTTTTTCCATTACGATGCTGTGCCTGTTTTCAATGTATTCTTTTAAGGTCTTGTTAATGGTACTTGGTGCTAGTGCCACGAACGGCTCAGGACCAATGAGCTGGGTCTCTGAGCCCTTCCTGGCCTGGCAAGTGCAAACATATAGTTGAAAATGTATTGAAGAAATTTGACAGTTTTGAATAGATTCAGGCGTCTGTACACACGCCTACATAGCAGACTAGCGATGTGTCGTTATCGTTTTTTGAAATCACGAAACGAAAACGTTATCCATTTGTAAATAACGTTATTAAAACTATCTATCTTTGGACAACCTACCTTTTTTACAACGTCGTCGAACTGTATGAATATTAACATTTTTTGTTGTTACTGTTAACGTTTTCAATTAACTTTCCTTCGTACTTTACCAGGCTTATGTCTACATTGCTATATTGCAAGTGAAATATGAATAATCACACTTATGCAAACTTCATAATATAGTTTCGTTCATTCACTGACGCGTGAACAAATTATCTATCATTTTGTCGTTTACTTAAAGTGTGTTTTCGCTCGATTATAGAAGGTTAGAGCGTTGTGGAAAATATATATGTAGTTTTTTGTCGTTGGATAACTAGTGATCGTTGTTCAGCCAAATAGATAGTTGTATGTTGTAGTTGAATAACGCCCATCGCTATGGCAGACCACCACAACCTGTCAAATTTCCTCAATAGACATTAAACTTTATGTCTTTGGCATATGGTTGAACATTTATTGGAGAAATTTGACATTTGCATAGGTTGCTGTGCACTGTGCAGGCGTCTGCACTATGACGGTATATAGCAAACGGAGAATCCTCTACATGAAGTAAATGATGCTCAATCGTCTTAAATAATAGAACTAGCAGACACACTCAAGTAACAGTTATTAAAACATTTAATTAATACAAGACGACATCCAATAACATCCAATACCAACATAATTTATGTGCTTGTCTTATTATGAAGTTTAAATTTTAAATTTCACTTTTGAAATGTTAGATTTTTAAGTTTAATTTATAATAATAGCTCAAGCCTAAAGCAATACTTTTTATGAGAGAAAATTTACTAAGCATCTTACTGAAAGAAATCAGCAGCTTCAACGGTTAGCTTTCAATATGTTCTCTTGTTTCAATATGAAAGTGAATGACGTCATTAATGCATGTCCATAAAACTAAATCAGCCCTCTTTTGTCTTTCTTTGATACCCAACCATGTCATTGCATGCAAAAGTCTAATAAAATGATATAAACTATTTTTATTAAAATCTTGATCGTCGCTAGAAATAATTTTAATTCATGAGTAATTCATCAATATTAATAACCAGCCAGCTTTTGAGTAACATAGTATGAACACCCCACAAACATTAAATTTTGCTAGCAACAAGGGTTTCTATAATCGCTATGGTAATAACCATTCTTGGTAATGTCAAATCGAGCCAAACCATCCATAACTAGTAACTCAACTATTTTTGAAATTAAAATTAAAACCAAATGTCTTATTTCAAAATAAATAAAAAAGGCTTCTATTTGATTAAAAATGTTTAATTATAGGACACATTTGTAAGTAAATGTACAGACGGCTGCAGATCAAAATTAGACTTTCCAAAACTATCAAACGTCTTCAATAAATATTCAACCGTATGCCATTGACATAAAGTTCAAAGTTTATTGCGGAAGTTTGGCAGTTTGTGGTGGTCTGATCTGAAGCCATATTTACTTGCTCTATATACTATATCAAGGATCGGACTACAATCAGTCAGGTCCCTGGTAAGATCACCCAGCCTAGAAGATTTTCCCTTTGGTAACCAAAGTCAGTCCCTACAAGAGCGTCGAGACCCTACCTTGAAGCTGGCTTTCGCTACTTCTTCACACAAGCATGCCTCATTGCGAACAACGAAGAGTTTTTAAAGGAGTTCTTATCTATATCTAATAGGGAAATGCATTATGTCCAGAATAGTTAGTTTCATTTTGGTCCTCACACATGAAACATGCATCTTCTTCCGTTTCACGAGAAGGATTTTTATTGTTTCTTTTTCATTTACAAAAACAATTATTTTGTATTCATCAATTGAATTGTAGCTTCCTAAATGGTCAAAAAGATCGTTAAGATAAAATATGTCTTAAAACAATCGTTTACAGTTCATTTTCACTTGAATGAGAAAGATTGACTTTGTCAGAAACATAATTATTCAAATCTCATAGAAATAAGGTTTTTAAGGCATTATTTTGATAATAATGTAAGTACTTTGCTAATGCGAACAGCTGAGAAAAACATGAATGCATGTTCCCTATCAGTTGGGGAGTATATCGATGAGATAGTTTCTCGCAGTCAGGTAACCTTCTGCGTACCTTGCCATCATAGACCCATTTCCTATTTTACAACTTCGCCACGCAACAGAGCGACCGGGCGAGCTAAACCCTTCCACAGTCAGGGGGATGTATATTTCCACCACTTTTTGAACTGTGACCAAGGTACGATTGAAAACCAATTGAATATTCAAACATGCTCCGTCTGTTAAAGGGTTAAGGCTGCTTTTCAACCAGAGCTTTGCAAGGTAGCCAATTGGTATGCAACAAATGCACTAAAATAATTTCTTTATTTTACACCGTTCATACGAGGCAAAGAATATAAAGTGGTGGATTTTTTCTCGAGCACTACCTAGCTACCTACTGCCCTGGTTGAAACGCAGCCTTATACATGATGACGTAAAGCCCTTGGTTCCGGCTGCATTAGCAGATGTTAACAACCGTAGCGCACTGGGCCCGCGTGGTGGTTTATGGCCCGTCTTTCCATCCATAGGGAAGGCTCGTGTACTGGGGCACGAGCCTTCCGTGGTGACATAAATGCTGTTGGTGGTGGTGATTAACCGCTGTTATGAGTTTCGAATACGTAATGAAGAGACAATTCGCTCTGTTGCGTGGCCAGATTGTTAACCCGTGAGTATTGGTGTGTCCTGGTAGTTTTGTGGGGGAATGTACCTTGCAGCTGCCGGTTGAGCAGCGCGGTGACGCCGGGCCCGTCGCCGGCCTTCTTCACCACGAGCATGGGCTTGTCCTCGCCCTCTTCGTAGCTGTTCGGCAAGTGGCCGTTGCTCACCGCCATTGTTTCGCTCACCTGGAGACGCGAAAGGTGTTGCTACAGTACAACGCCTATACATGTTATCATACTCTTTTGAAGCTCTATTTTGATGAAGAAGACTCGTTAAACTTACTAGCTTATAGATCGCGAATTAAATACAAGCCGCGGACCCCTCGCCGTTAGTATTGTTGTGTCAATGTCTGAAGACCTGTTACCTGCATGAGCTTGTGCACCACGTCGCGGCCGAGGATGTGCTCGAACACCGCCTGCAGGAACGCGTCCGCCATGATGGACAGCTTCAGTTTGTCGCGGTGCCACACCAGCACGCGAGACTCCTCCATCGCCATTATTGAGACCTGTTCACGATAATGATGATTTAAGGTCAACATGAGTAGGTACTAGGTAATATTAAATCCTTTACGTAGTTTAAAAATCGAAGAGCTCGATGGCGCAGTGGCAGTGGTTAGCGCGCCCGGTCTGTGATAGCTGAAGTTGAGCATGTTTCGCATAGGCCGGTTATCGGATAGGTAATCAACAATGTATCATCTCGAGCTCTTCCGTGCTTTAGAAGGAAGGCATGTAAAGTAGTTGGGTTTCGGCTGCATTAGCAGTCTCTAAAAACCATTACTAAGCACTGGGCCCGCGTGGTGGTTAATGGCCCGCTCTTCCATCATCCATAGGAATGAAAACTGAACTGAAGACTGCACATGAAAGTGAGATGGTGATTAATGCATCTTTACTTGTCTTGAACTAGGTTAATATTGGCCTTTAAAAATATAGAAAAAAACTTTAAATGTGTTTTATTACCCATAACACTGGGTTATTCAATTTTACCCATTGATTTGCCCCATCAATGGGGTAAAGTAGACTTTTTTCTATTTCCCCCCCATTAACTACTTCTTAAATTAAGAATGGGGGATAGTGGAAATAAAACACAAACCACAAACAAACTATTTTGTAATCACAGCAGCCTTTTATTCTTGTTTTTTACTTATTGATTACTTTTATAAGATAACTAGCGGCCCGTCCCTGCTTCGCACGGGTGGACATTTTTTTTAATATAGCCTATGTTACTCGGCGCTAATGTAGCATTCTAATGGTGAAAGAATTTTTTAAATCAGTTCAGTAGTTAAGTTTATTCGTTGCAAACATACATACATACAAAATACAAAGGTTTCCTCTTTATACTGTTAGTATAGATTAAATAAAATCTCACATCTATATAATATGCTTTGTCCTGAATGACTGACTAACGGATCAGCGCACAGCCTAAACCGCTGATCGTAGAGACCTGAAACTTGGAGGGTGTGTTCTTTGTATGACGTAGGCATCCCGATAAGAAAGGATTTTCCAAAATTTTACTCCTAAAGGGGTGAAAAAGGGGGCTAAGTTTGTATGGGACAATGTGATTCCTTGGTCCAATCTACTTAAAATTTTGCATAACCCTTTTTTAATAGAATTGATGGAAGACGTGTTTTGTATTTTATTAAATACGAATAACGGCGTTAAAAAGGGTTAGAAAGTTATTTTGGCGGTGATTTGCTTCGAAGTTGATATCAATACTCCTTAGTGCTTTTGATTTAAATTACATTTTATTTTGATACACATGTTTGAAAACTCAATCCGATTTTATTTAAAAAAGGTTGAATCACTATATAAAAAAATATTGATTTCGCTGATAAGCTCAAAATTTTTAGGAGAGAGTTTGCTGTTATCTGTAAACGGCCTTCACAGCGTCACCGGACTTTTCTGGAGGCGGCGAGAAACTTAAAGGTTTCCTCAAGCCCCACTGCTTGACCACAATCAAAACAACGTCAGAAGAGGGAATGGCATCACGCAAGCGTGCTCCCGCACACTACTAGATTCTCCGAGTAGTTTGGATAGGATTGGGATGGCCTTTACAGGGTTACAATAGTGGTGTACGTTATAAGCAGATGTGTGTCTAAATCAGAGTTTATACCCTAGCTATCCTAACTAGTAGTAACCTAACATAATTTGCGAAAGGGAGTTGATGTGTTTGTTATTTGTTACGCTTTCACGCGTATACTATTCAACTGATCATCATGAAATTTTGTACATATATTCCCAAGAGTATAATCAAAGACTTATTATTAAAAAAGTGAGTTTGTTTGTTTGTTTGTTTCTTTCTCTTTCACGCGTAAACTATTTAAATATTTGTTTGTTTTGTTGTCATAGAAACTGTCAAAGCGGTACGAAGTCCGCCGAGTCAGCTAGTTTATTCATAAAGGCAGGAAATCGTTACATCTTTTTATTTAACTAAATAAAGGTGCCACGGTAATGTATTAGTCACAAGTTACAAATGACAGTGAAAGTGTTACGGAGGATTAAATCATAACGCGTGCATAACAGCGAGCCCACGTGCGCGGGCGCATAAACGCGCAAATAGGGTTGTAGACAACTAACTACAAAACTATTTTATTTAAATTTTTATTTTGTATTTACATTGCACAGCACACCAAGCTACCACGACATTGGTTTCGGTTATAAACACAAATAATAAAAACTTTATTGATGCAGAAAAAGAAAAAGGTACTGGATTGAACATCAATTAAAACTAATGTATAAAATAAACGCGAGTAGATCCGTAAAAGTTGTTTTATTTCATTAGAAAACAATAAAGGTACTGGATTCTAAAGAAGGAGGAAGGTTCTAAAGAAGGACAGCACAAGAGCAAGACTAAACCTCGTTAGTGCGTAGAGCTACGTCACGGTATCCTACGAGTAACACAAAAAAACTTCGTTAATCAACATGATTTAAACTTATGTTAACTAATTTGACGTTACAGTTTTTAAATGTCTTCAACCCTATTGGTGGATGCGCTCGAGTTGTCATTAATGTTTCGTTATGCTTATGATTAAGTGAAATCTTAGCTCGGATTTGGAGATACAGGCGTGTTGAAAGCGAATGTGCTTCACAATATTGAATTCGTTCAAAGGCTAGGTAGGCTATTCTTATAACTCAGTAATGCAGCAATGATTAGTTCTAATTTATCATCAGAGTATAAACATCTCAAGCCTGCTTTCGGGCTTTCTAACACGGAAACATTGAGCCATAACTCACCACGCTGGCCCACGGATTAGTGAAGTACGGAGGATCCTTCGACCTTGGTATTTTGAGATTGAATTTGATGACCCAACTTTCGTAATACTGTGTTACCGAACACAGTATTACGAAAGTTGCTTAACTTGTAAGATCGCAACTCCAAGTGCAAGCCGCTGCGCAATTAAACTTCTAAATACGCAATATAAATACCGATTCCCAGCACCAATACTCTTGTCCACTAAATATATTTCAATCAAAGATGTCGTGAACACATTGTTCACTTGTGGGCTATAAATATTCGTTTAAGTGGAGTCAATGTCTCGTGGTATCCTCTTGCTAATGTAAAATTAGATGGTAGAAAATACTCTACAGAAATCGGCATCCATATAGAAAACTACGGATTTCACACAGCGAGTGATTGAGTTTAATGGCGTAGCGGTAAATAGCAGCTACAAGGCTATCGCAAAAACTAAGCTACTATCATAATGGTCGGCCTTCGATTAGTCATTATAAGAATCATAAGCTGTTAAGTGTTTTAGAAGACACGTTTACCTATGAGTCAATGATGTCGCGAAGGTTCAAAAAGTTTTAAAAAGAGTTTTAAAAGTTGATTAACTATCTTTTCCAAAACTTATCAACCAGTATGTACTCGGCCAGTGTGTAGTGGTTTATGGTAGTACCTAAGCATTTAAATATATCTTATATTAGCATACTCAAGTAAAAGAGAACCTTACTATTTTTTTTTAAATAGTTTCGATCAAGCGAGTCAAAATTAAGCAAAATCAAAATTTCAAACTTATCTTTTTAAAAAATTTTCAAATAATTTTTAACACAAATTTTGAATAATTTCGGCGGGCTGGTTAGAATCACGATAGCTCAATTGGAAGAGCACCTGACCCGGTATGTCAGAAGGGTGCAGGTTCAAATCCTGCTCGTGGAAATTTTTTCAACATTGTGTTTTTGTAAATAAAAGTAGGTACGTAAATGACTCTGCTCCAACTGATGATAAGAGGAAACGGAGTTCAGATGCGAAGACAGCTAGTGAAATAGGACTGTGGTCTGTGCCGCACTAGCAGTATTCACCTTGCCACCAGCAACGGCTTTTTCAAGCCATGTTTTGAATATCAAGATCTTTATTACCATTTAGGATGTGTCGATCAATTTGATAGAACAACAGATATTTGATTGTGTTCAGTGTCACAAAATAAGGAGACTGCAGAGGGTAAGCTTCATACAAACGCGCCCGAGCAACGAGCACACAAAGACAACCTTTCGCAGACACGGAATCTCGCAACAGAGTGCCAAGTGCGAGTTTCATTCACAATTCGATCACGTTAACGAATACGAGAATTTGTATGGCAAAATGTTAACTCCTCTCGCATGCCGCCAGGAGGCGCTGCTTCAATGTCATACTAATTTTCGTTTTCCTAAACGTAATCGAAAGAAACGGATAGTAAACAAAACTTACACTATGCACCCAGCACTTGGACTGTTCCGAGATCCGTATCCGTGAGATCGTCTATGTGTGCGTGGCTATATTAAGCTTACCTTCTGCACTCTGCTTATTTTGTGTCTGTAAACAGAACCGTACAATCTCTGTAACTGCTCTCTCCATAGGTAATGCAAGCTAACGCTGAATCTCACCTGAAAGAACTCATCAGTGGAAACTCCGAACCACTCCGGCGAGTCGAGGAAGTGGTGAGGGAAGACGATGTGTAGCGCGCGCTGGTTCTGCGACACCACCAGCCTGGAACATTATTTATTTCATTCTCATCATCATCAACATCATCAGCTAATTTTCTGTCCCCACTTTAGGGGCACGAGCCTTCCCTATGGATGGATAGGGAGGACGGGCCTAAAAATGGTGTTTACCACCACGCGGAGGCCCGCGTGTCGGTCGCACTAGGCAGTGCGGATGCAGCCGGGACCAACGGCTTTACGTACTTTCCGAAGTACGGAGGAGCTCGAGATGATACATTTTTAGTCACCTATCTGATGACCGGTAGCGTAAGTTGCCTAGCCTCAACACTCGCAGACCGGCTGCGTTAACCACTGCACCACCGAGCTCCATATTTTTTTTGAGAAATAATAAATTGATCCGCAAAAAAATAGTAGGCTAGCACCTAAAATGCTAAGTTAGCATCTAAATAGTAGTTTAGGTGCTAACTTTGTATTTTTGTGGGTTAGGTTAGGTTAGTTTGGTGATCGATTAAATACAACCCTTTTTTATGTTTAAATATGTAACAAGCAAACATGAATCATACTAAATTTAATAATCACACTAATATTATAAATGCGAAAGTTTGTGTGTGTGTGTGTGTGTGTGTGTGTGTGTGTGTGTGTGTGTGTGTGTGTGTGTGTATATTTGTTGCTTCTTCACACTTCAACGGATGGATGGATTTGGATGAATTTCGGCATACAGATAGTTTATAACCTGTATTAACACATAGGATACTTTTTATCCCGAAATTCCCACGGGAACGGGAACTACGCGGGTGAAACTGCGGGCGGCCGCTAGTTTATAATAAGGTTCAGTTATTATCCAAAAATATGATACCAGCCAGATCACGTTTAATAAATTAACATAGGTATACATTATTTGCTTATTTATTTAAATATCCTGCAAAGTAACTTGGGTATTATTATTTTAATATTAAAAACTCATAAAGTAAGAGATCGTAATTGAACAGTTTTTTAATTACTATAAAAATGTTTTTACCCAATATATAAGTACCTAAATTAAAACTTAGAATAAGAGTATCAAGTGCTCCCAGTAAACTGTAACTTAAAGATACATGATTCGGTACTATTAGTTATTCTGTTACAGGTTATTTATACTATACTCAATAGCAGTAAACAAAATCAGGGCCAAGTACACGTTCAACAAATCTGCTGCACATAAGTAATGTTAGCGAGCGACTATAAGTCCAAAAAACAAACGACCAAAGCCCGAACAGCTGATTTATACATCCCGCTCGCGTCAGTCGTTTAAAAAGTCAAATTTAATAATGAATGAGAAGAACGGGCGCCGGCCGCATTAATACTTTGATACACAAAGTTTAATAAACCGGCGGCGGTCGTGAGAAGCCACTAATTAAAACGAGTGCGGGACAAAACGGCGCAGTGCGGCCGACTTGGGCGCTGTGCACTAGCGAGCTGAGATTGCAGACATCAGGGTGTCTAGTGTGTTGCATTAAAATTTGACATTCGATCACGTCAACGAAAAAGAAATTTAAACTTTGAAATTTTTAACAAGAGTTAAAATTTTGCCATACAAAGTCTCGTTTTCGTTAACGTGATCCAATGGCGAAGTTTCATTAAAATGTGACATTCGATCACGTTAAAGAAAACGAAAATTAGTATGGCATTGAAACAGCGCATCCTGGCGACATACGAGAAGAGTTAAAATAAATAAAAAAACTCACACTAGTCACTCAGGGGAATCAAGACGAGGGTCTGCTATGTGTGATTGTGGTAGACAACGTTTCAAAGCGTCCGTCGTGTTGTCATTAAACTTTATACTTTTATAAACTTCTCCTCCTAGTCCTCTTCTGCCGCAGCCATGAGTGTCAAAACACTCGGCCTGATATCCAGAGGTCCTGAGTTCAATTCCCAGGAATTCCAGGACGGGCAATATGTGTTTCGGATATTGAGGATGACCACAAATTAGATTAAAAACAGGGCAAGCAAACGATGATGTTGATTGGTAGCATGAAAATGGCATATGATGGGCATAATTACATAATTGATGATGAAATTCTAACTTTTAAGTTAGATGGTTTATTATATTTTAAGGAGCAGCAATTAATGAACGTAATAATTTTGCACTTAGACTTTAATTAAACACTATTATAGGGAACGCAAAATGGCAAAGATTTTTTTTCTGAAGGAAGCATGCATGGAAAAATAATAAGGCTTCTCAAACAAGGAACATGCTATACTACATCCAAATGCCGAAACCCTTCAAATTCAGGTTGGGTTTCCATTTGACAGCGATCCTAATGGCTAAGCCCGAATTCAGATACCTATTCTCTGGGCTAGATTTATGGAAATTTTCGTTCTGTTATTTGTGACAAATCTAACGAGAATCGTGGCTTATGCCTCAACTCTAGAGCATTGACTGAATAGGTATTAAACCTGAAGGTGATTACACTTTTATGTATGATATTAGGGAAAGGTAAGTACGTAGAAAATCACCTAACACATTAAGCACTGTTTTGACACAAATTTGTTAACCGACTTCATAAAAAGATTTGTTTTGTTTGCAATAAGATTTTATTTATTCGTAGCCTAGAACATAAGGTTACAGTACAGAACATTGCATATGCTTACGCTTTGTAATCAATGAGATACCATACATTTGTCTTTGTATCTCAGGATGTAGTAACTACTACTAAATATTATGTCTTAGGGGCCCTACAAAAACAGAAAAATAACCCGGAATATAATATATTCTGTGTTTTGTTTCCGTCATACAAACTTCATTTCAGATTAGAGTAAAAGAGACAAAACACGGAATAACTATTCAAAGTTTATACCCTGTTTGTGTGTAAGGCCCATTCAGTTATTAGTAAGTAAACGTACTCTTTTTAAAAATAATAAAGTTTAAATATACAGAACCAATGACTGAGGTAGTCAGTGACAAATACATCCGTAAAGTTGGTCACATTAAAATGGAGCAAAGCTTTATGCGGATAATAGTTGTTCGTATTAAGTTTGAGAATAAGTTTGGAAACTATCATTAATTGCAATGTCACGGGACCGGATCACCGGACAAGTTAAAGCACCAGTTCCAGTACATGCAATTAAAGTTGCAAACCTCTTCGGTATATTAACGACATCAAAAGTCACCTTGGTAGACTTTGTAGTCTTACATCAAATGGCGGAATTTTTGCTCTAAGATGGCGGACTGTTTTAATAAATATAGTTTATGCGGACGAAGATTACAATGAAACACTTTTACGGATCTACTTAAACTGAAACTTTACTGTCGTACTCAAAGTTGTCTATTTGAGGTACCTAACTAATGATTACGTCACTTCGCTCGCCTATCTGTTTTCTACCGGATATAGGACTTCGAAGAGATTTTGTAGGAGAGTTTTTTGTTGGCCTCAGACCACCATTTCAGCGATACCGAACTTTTTTGGAAGCGGCGAAAAACTTAAAGGGTTCCTCAAGCCGAGTGATCGAAACACCGTCAGAGGGTTTCTAGAGGGAATGGCATCACGTAAGCGTGTCCCTTTTCCCTACTAGATTTTCCGATGAGTTCGGATCGGATCGGCTTGACCGGCCCCCCAACCGCCTAACACTCTCGCTTTCGATCGCTTTGAAGGCGAGGCCCTCGCCTCGCTTTCTAATATAATATTGAAATATTTCTTTCGATATTGCTTTCGAAATGACAAGATGACGCCTCTTCCTCGCCTCGCTTTCAAAGCGATCGAAAGCGAGAGAGTTAGGCGGTCGACCCCCGGGTCGTGAGGGTGGGGAGAATAGCGCACGAGAGCTTTTTAAACAAGTTATAACGTATTTTAGAGTAAGAGTGAACAGACGTCTTCTGGACAAGCTCACTTCATCGTACTCCTCCATCTTGTCCTGCCGTCATATTTAAGTCAAGAACAAACCTATTTTAAAATATAAAAACAACCAAAAATTATTTATTTCAAAAAGTGCGTATGATAGTCGACAAGTTGACAATGAATTAATCGAGTAATCATCAATGTTAATTTACGTCTCTGACTCTTCGAGTGCGTCAGTGACCACGTCAAAAATAGAGTATAGTACGATAAGTGTTTCATATCAACAAAGTGTGATATTGCGATTCTGCAAAATCTTTTTATACTACATAAAACTACTAGTATTTAGTACAGAACGGCGAAAGAAAAAGTTGGCATGCTATCAAACACAATGGTCATGTGGTCTCACTCAACAAAGATTCAGGAAATGTAACCTCCTCGGTGGTGCGTGTGGACGGACCTTATTCCGGACACAAAGGCCGGACAGGTCGCGGGACCGCGGCGGGTTCGATGCCTGCGCACCGCACCGTGACTAAAGGTTATTATTTGGTTCGGACACGCGGAAGATTGGATCATTTTAATATACTCTAACGCAAGTAGGTATATTAAGTATTACAAAGAGAGAGATGGACTATTGAAACATGGGGGACGGGGTTTCTTTATTTATTTCGTTATTGTTATGAATAGAATATAATACCTTTATATCAGACAACTATGACCTATACAATATATACCTTAAATACCTACTAACATACATATTATACTAAGTATAATAGATTTTTTGTTGTAAATATTTTAAAAGCTATTTTACTATTTTTATTATTTGGACACATATCATTTAGTGTCGTATCGGTGGCAGGGGAAAGCAGTTGTCCACGGAAACGCCTATACGCCACGACTCTATACACCACACTCTTCGGCCAGAAGTCTTCGTTCATGAAGGTGTGTAACCTTGATGACGGGACCCGCACCACAAAAGCCTTGAAGCTGGCGTTGTGGCGCGATTTCAGCGGCTCCACCCTCAAGTCGAAATTGGTCTTCATTCTGATGTATTAGCAATCTTCTGCACGGCGGGTGGTATAAAGCAGGTACCTATAATGTATATAAAGTCGCAAGTTTAGCAAAAGCGTTATACCAAGCTTTATAATTGTATTTTTAATCGTAAGCTTTCTTATACAAGTATGCATGCAAGTTTAGTTTGTGGGTTTTAACAACTGGAGTCTAACGAAGTTCCGACATCAATCTGACTTTATCGGACCCAACGGCTTAATACCTTCTAAAGCACGTACCTACCTACTCAATCACGATATATTAATTTGGTTACCTATTTAAAGACCCGTCATTTCAAAATTTGATTATTTTGCAATATCGTAGACGAAACACGCAAGTCGCAACCTTATCGACCTTTAAGACACATTTTCCTAATAAATGTAGAGTAGATACCAAATAACGCCTCAATAAATAACCTTTAACAGAAAACATTTCTGTTTTGATAATGTTGATTTACCTACTTCATAATGTTGTGTCTGACATTTACGCAGTCACGTGTATTTAGGCAATATGTTGTACGAGAAGTCAAACCAGCTGAACTAAATTAATTAAGAAACAACACAATATCGTAACGCGTAACGTTATAGAAGTAATAAAATTTTAACTAATATTACAAATTCTAATATGTTTTATTTGTCGTACACGTCAAAATGGAGTAACGAACGGATCGACTTGATTTTTTGAACGTGTGAAAGCGAATGAAAGCGCTATACTTACATTAGTTATCTTTTATTTTGGAAAATCCTCTTATTTCTTTAGCAGTTCACGGTAGACCAAAATTAATGCAGGCTTAATCTAAGCGCTTCAGACAGTAAGTAAGGTGTACAATAAAAGAAAATATCGCTGGAACCACAGATCACAGAATACTGGAACAATCAAAAAGCTCACGCGTAATGGCGCCCGAGATACAATCTTAATATGCAAACCGAATTTTTCGTCGCGTAATCAAATTAAAGTCTCGCTTCCGAACGCAAATTCAGTCGCGCAAATCCGAATCGCGATCGTTATAAAAGCGGATCGCGCTCCTTGACATTATCCCATTTAGCGGGCCCGTATATTATTCCCGAAAAGCCAAGCGCGCCTTGGTGGTTCCAAAGGTCGACTCATAATTGAGTTACGCGACATAAAGCATTGCGTTTGCTCCAACACAACCTTTAGACCTCCGCCACGAACACAAGCGTCTTGCGGCGCGATGAGCGTATTTATAGTTCCTTGCGCGTTATACTACGATAGTCTTAGTCAACAGTAATAGAAAGAACGCAATGAACAGTGAAATCGCGCGCCGCGCTGCAATCCGCCAGTGATCGTAACTGAGCGGTCAGAAGGCGGCGGGCATGCCATTTACACGATGACTTTTTCATGAACACCTTTGCGTCGCGTCGACGTCATAGAATGCAATAGAGTACCTGCTACTACGCTACGCCTAGTGCAAGTTTTATTTCCAATTCCATAAAGTCAACGAAATCAAGAATTATTTTCCTTTAGTTGATGGTTTCGTGCGATTAGCACATTTAGCCAGTGTCAAAGTAATTTTTCTTACAAGTATATAATACATAAATAAACAATATTTCTTTCCTGTATTCCCTTGAGCGTCGAGCGACCAGCAGGTGGCCGATAACAAATAACATTCTATTGTGTCTGGGTATTCGACGCTTGAGCTCTTATGATGAAAATGAATGATAATAGAAATGAGAAGTGAGAAATGATATACCCCCAACCCCTCAAGTATCTCAGTAAAGATGTGGGGCTTTACTATGTCCTCGAGTGGACTTCTTGAGGGAATTTGAAAAGTGACGTTGCACTGTTTTGTTTCATTTGCCAACACTCATGCACACTCACGAACACTTAACGGTTAACAATCCACCATTATTTCACATTAACATTCGACATAACACAAATTTTAGAAAATAAAACAAAATCGCAGACATGACTCTTCACTTTCCCGCCAAGAAGTCAAATCAAGAATTGGTAGGTATCATTTTCGTTAACGTAATCGAACGAATACGGAATAATACGGATAGCAATCCCATCTCTCACCCCTCCCCTCTCCCAAATCCTACTCCCTCCTCAAGATCCAACTCTCTCCTCTAGACCGGCAACGCATCTGCGATTTCTCTGGTTTTGCTGGGTGTCCCATGGGCGGCGGTGATTAATTTTCATCAGGTGACCCGCCTGCTCGTTTGCCTCCGTTTAACATTAAAAAAGTAATCAAAACTCACAACACTCAAACTATAGGCACCCAGGTCGTTGGTAGAATCACGGCATTTTGTGTCCGGCAATTATAGTTAGTTAGGTATAGCCAGTTCATCAGTAGTTGAAGATTCATGGTGAAATGCGCTACCTTTGGTAATATTTATAGTCACTTAATATAAGTGAGATGAAGACCAAAGGCTTTACTATTGTGGAAATAAGAGAAATATCAACGTTTCCAGATTTCCCAATCGTTATCTCTATTATTATTGTGCGCTTAATATTTCTACTTTTGCACACTTCACCATCCATTGTAATGAATTGTATTGTTATCAAACAATCAGCATCGGTATCAAATTCAAGGAAACAAGCAGTTTCCTATTAGACATTCTAATAAAACATAAATATAGCTGCTTACTAGCAACTGGTTCATTTAAAACTTGTTTTTATTACAGAGCACAGATATCTGTGGTTTTTATATTGGTTACTCTTGCAATTTTGATTTATCAACTTCTACTACAATTAGAGTAAATAAAAGAATATTTGGACTAAGTTTCAAATAAGCAAAAAGCTTCTGGCATAGCTTGCTATAGGCGCTTGTATATGCTATTGCCTTTAGTGCACTACAAGCAATAAATAATAGAAGCTTCTCTGAAAATTCGATTGGCTGGCATCGCGCCTCTTGCACTTACTATTATTATGGTGTATCTGGTCTCTGAGGTCGAGGCCTACTTAGTTGGCTGTACTAGTAAATATTTAGGATCATTACTAGCACTTGTTTATTATAACCAAGCTTTGGGAGGACCGCCGCCGGTGACTTTCGCTTCGTGGAAGCGTTCGAGTTCGATACACTTTGAACCAAACGTTGTGGCATTCGTATAACAAAGCTGACTCAACAGTCATTCATGGAATAGAACAAAGTAATAAGGTAAAGCCGACTGTAATCTGAAAAGTAAACAGTTTTATTAGGTATAATTATGGTTTTACTCCAATTTTAAGTGTGACTGGTTATTGAAAACTAATATTATTAATGAGTTAGTGACTTTGATTTGTCCATTTGTATTTCCTTTATAACGAAACAACTGATCGACATAATTTTTGATCAATATAGTTACAATAAAGTATCTATATATTAATACGTGAAGCAAAAACTTTGTACCCCTTTTAACAAAAATTGCGCGGACGAAAAGTGTTAAATTTCGCACCCTTATAGGTAGTTTATATAGAGAAGGATTGCAGAATGTTAATACTTTTTTTAAATTATGGATAATAAATACATTAAATCAATAAAACAAACATTACACACACTACACGCATATGTATTTTACACACACGCATAATACTCTTTTCAAAATTTTCAAAAATGGAAGAGGAGCGGCCGAAATCTGTCAATGCCAATCCAAACTCACGTTCTATCTTTTTTAATTTTTCAATGCTTAGGATACAATCCGTGCAGCCTTAATAAAATTACGGTCGAATATCGACCACTGGGCGACCACTAGTCAATATAGTTGCGGGTTTGTGATCGATCACCAACCCGCATTTGGCAAGCGTGGTGATTAAGCCATTACCCATCAATTGTAATGATAAATTGATTTCAATGATGGAGGCCTTTGCTCTGCAGTGACAGTTTAAAGGCTATTTACTTTTTTTTACTTTATAGTTGCAAAGCTTGATACGTACGCTACTTTATATCACAAAAAAACAACTCCTTCCTTCAAGAAAGAAGCAAGAACATACCAATAACAATGCATTGATGTTAAGTGCGAAATCAAAATATTTTTTTTACAGTATACAGTCAAGAAAATACAGTAAATGTTATGACAGATCGAATATATCCGCGGGCGGAAACTAGCGACACATTAAAAGCGAATGCAAGTAACTAACAATGACTGGGAAAGCGTCGCGAAGTGCGGCGCGCCCCGTAAATACATTTCGACGTTACTATACTACATCCACTTTTAATAGCCTCTGTGGTCTAGCGGTTAACACCACCGGTTAACTACTGGTTTAGACCCAGTGGTCCCGGGTTCGATTCTCAGCAGGGGGTTACATGTTTGTGTATTTGGTTTGGTAGGTGTTAGGGCTTGTTTGCCCGCCTTGTTAGCTACCACCATCCTACTAATATTATAAATGCAAAAGTTTGTAAGAATGGATGGATGTTTGTTACTCTTTCACGTAAAAACTACTGAATGGATTTGGATTAAATTCGGCATACAGATAGTTTATAACCTGGATTAACACATAGGATAGTTTTTATCCCGATATTCCCACGGGAATGAAACAAAGCTGTACGAAGTACGTCAGGTCCATTTAGTCTTATATAAATATGTCGCCATAACATCAACGTTTATAACATTGTTGTGTTCCGGCAGCTAGAGATAAGATAGTCGTGCCTCAGTAGTTGAAGAGTCCAGATGAAGTGCGCTTCCGCCTTCTGCCTAATAATGATATCAGGTGAAATGAAGTGAAAACCAAGTGCTTATCCGTAAGATCATCATCATCATCATCTCAGCCAAAAAGACGTCCACTGCTGGACAAAGGCCTCCCTCAAGGATAAATCATTTTGAGGGGAATTTGCCATAATCGCCACGCTTGGCAGGCGGGTTGGCGATCGCAGTAAGGTAAGAATAATCGCAGAGAGACGCTGCTGCCCATCCTCTGGAATGGTTCCATAGTCGCCTTCTACGACACCCACGGCTTACCGTGGATGTCGTAGATGGGGTCCGTGAGATATGAAAATTAAAAAAACACTTACGTTGGCAACTGTTTTTGATATCGCATAGGTAAACGAAGGCAAGATAACAATGACAATGCCCAAGTCCTACTTGACATAGCACTCCTTACATTAACAGATACATAAAAGCTGAAACTGCAGCTGCAGACATCGTAAAATTCAATCTCGTAAAGAGTTCTGCGCTGAGTAACAAGTGGATGGAATTTATTGTCTACAATAAGAAGGTTGTACTATCATTGCTGAGTGCGTCTTTTTTTACCCTTTCGCTCCAGTTAACGAAAACAAGAAGCTGGTTGGAGAAACTTCCTTATGGTTGCCACAAGAGGCGTTGCCTACTTCAATGACTTACAAAGTCTTGTATTCCCTAACGTATTTATATGGAAAATAAAACTGGAGGCACTGGTGCAATATCATACCATTTCTATAAATCTCGTAGTCAGCCATTCGGTTCAATTGCCGAGAGTGGCGCGGGCGAATTAGTTCACCAATTGAAATCAGTGCGAATGGGATACATTGTCAGATGTGGGAGAAGATTGTGACTCACTATACAACTCGGTTATCGTGCGTGACTCATGTTCACGCCTAAAGGTTAATTTATAAAACTGCAAACTTGCGTTTGCCGCGCGACGATGAACAAAGTTTGATTACTTTATTTGATGATATTACTTTTCGCAGAAATCTTTCACTGTAGAATTACAGTTTACAAACAAAATAAGTTGCGGAAAGGCGAAGATTGCTTGTCAAGTACTTTTATTGACTTCAGTTTTAGTAGATAATTCGTTGCGCTGAGCTAAATGAATGAACTAATTACATTTTGCACTTAATTTTTATGTCCCACGCCATTCGCCTTGTTAATATTCTTTAGAGAACAATAAAGACGTATTTTTGCCACCGCCAGCAGAAATTCACGAAAAGAGCATCTTGTGTAATTTGATAGAGGTAAAGAGTTTTAACCTGTGAGCTCTCTTCTTTTTCTCTGAGGAGAATCCTTTTTAACCGACTTCAAAAAAGGAAAATGTCTTGAAGGCTTGCGATAAAGACTGACAGAAGCAGGCAATAATCTGTACACGCGGGCGAAACCGCATGAATAAGCTAAGTTCATTATAATGGCCATAACAAGCTTACATAACGTGTTAGACAAGTTGCTCGAGGACCTAAAACCAAAACAACGGGTGCAATACCTTGTCCGTTATCTCGACTTGAGACACACCAGGAAACCTTACTCGTATCGAAACCAGTTTGAGAGCTATATTTATCCTATATATCCTATCCTACCACAGACACAAACCGATTAGAAAAAAAAATGTTAACTTGCCGATTTTATATTGTCCTTCTTGTTTCAGTCATCACATTCTTGCTACTGGGTAAGTGGTAAAAGCAAAACAACTCGTGTTTAGTAGACTACAAATTCAATGCAAGCATGTAATTGCAAAGCGGCATTTTAAACGGAAACGACATTACAACTTTCTTCACTCTTCGAAACAAACCGTTATTCAAAACACAATAATGCAAAATGCAATCAACCAACACATCCTTCCTTAGTCAATAGTCATTACTTAGCTATCCATGTCACCTTTTTGAGGTAAACTAGTACATTTATTGATATAGTCAGTTTAGGAACTTAAGTACTAAAGGTAAATTACTATAGTATACTACTATAGTAGAAAATCGAAAATCTCCCCGGCAGGCACTCTCCGTAGTAAAGTCGGTAAAAGACACACAGACAGGCGACACGACGCCGGTGTGCGAGGCTGGTAAGCTTGGCCTCGACAAGCGCGTCATCACCGATGAGCCTTTTAATAGCTCTGCGTTCCACCGAGTCGAGTGCGGCCAACTGGTATTTGGCAGATCCGTCCCAAAGGTGACTGCAGTATTCCATGCACGATTGGACTTGGGCCTTGTACAGGTTAAGGTGTGAAATACTGCCGCACCTTATACAGGATACCCAGCTTTTTTGCTGCAGTCTGAGCTTTGGACTCGATGGTTGAGCCGAAGTTGAGATTTGCAGTCAACTCCATGCCTAACAGCTCAAGGATGCCCTTGATTGGGTTGGGATGGACGTACCTCGGAAAGTAGGAGTCAGATGAAATGGACTCCTTTTGGCGGAGAACAGACACGTTTGTGTCTTGGAGGCGTTAAAACGACTATGGTATTGTTAATTTTAATATAACCTTTAAAGGAGTATAGTAATAGTGAAGCTTTCCATAAAGGTATATATTTTCAGTAGGTCCAAGGATTATTGCAAACTCCATACAATATATTAAAAAAATACTTCATTTTAATATTAAGTGTCGATGTCAGAATAACTTTGCAAATCACGATCTTAATATACATGAAATCACAATTATACAAATCCCGACATAGCTAATGGCCGAATTCAAAAAGTAGGTACCTACGCTACGCTTTTTGAATATCAAATAACCTCATCAGAATTCCTGCAGTGACATATCTGGGTGTATCGAATAATTACTTACCTATACTCTTTACGACAGATTTATTATTGTATGTGAAAATTTGATATTAGGCTTAAGCATTACGCATATTTTTTTAATCGATCTAGAATTGGATAAGAAAACAACGGATATATAATAGTGTATTGTCACTATTAATATTGATATTTGGATATTTAGTAAATGTAACAAGTAAAACTACTATTACAAATAAGAATATCTATCATATTAATAAACGTTTTAAGGTTTTTAGTGCTTTTAAGTGTGCTGAATGGCCACCTTTCGCTTTCATAATATTTGTAACTTAAGATATACGCAAGTAAGTAACCAAATATTGTAAACGGGTCGCAATTCGCAAACCAGTCGTTCACAAAAGCATTGCGCAATGCGCCGGCGACGATTCATGCACCACATGGCAGGCCATACTCTTGCTTTCAATGTCTCATTCACAGATTTCGAAAAGTAACAACATACGGTGGTTGTGAATGCTTCAATATTTATTGTACTTTTCACAATGAAAATTATAACAGACGCATTTTAATTAAGTAAACGTTTGTACTTATAAAGATACTAAGTTAGATTTAAAAATAAACACGGATAGGATAAATTATACGCAGTTAACATTGCTGTGTGAGTATCGCGTTACTGGTCCAGTTAGCATTGACCGTTTTAAATATGGTAATGTGCGTAAATATAAACAGAAATAAAAATAAAACACTGTTGATTAATGCAATAAACAACATTACAGTGCATAAGTCGCTGTCCGAATCACGTAACAAAAAGTAAAAAAGGGGAAACGATTTACAGTCAAGCTGACGTAATCCTTTTAAATATAAATAACTGTTCTTCGCATCGCGATTATAATGAGTCGCAACCCGAAGTTCTAAGAAACTTCTGTCAAGATTGGCACAATAATTAACGTGAAGAGGATTTTGAGAAAGATGACTTTTTTAGGAGTTATATTAAGCAACTATTAAAAACTCAAACCCAGTCAGCTTAATATTTTGTTGAGAATTCCGGGTAAAGTGCTCTTTCACCTTCGTCGGATGTATTAAGATCAGGTGAGGATGAATACACTATTCTAGATAACGCAACTTTCGTTGAGATATAAAATTGTTCCAATATCCTTGCTTCATAGATCACGAATCACGAATTAGCATGATATTCAAACAAAGTAAGTCTTTGTTTTAAGTAAAAAAAACAAGATCAAGGACATTGTTTTTTTTTTTTTTTATATTGACACGTCATAGTGACCACATCCTGCCTGATGGTAAGCAGCCGATGCAGTCCAAAATAATTGTATTACAGTTACAGATTAATACTAATTTTATATATTATCGGTTAGGTAACTTATTAAAACATAATGCTTATGTATCTACTTATTCATTTGATTTTTAACAATTACTCAAAATGCTAGTATATTTTCTTATAAAAGCCAATAGAAATAGTTGTTATTATGTATGTTCTTGTTTTGTACAGCGAATTGTACGATACGTTTTACAGTTAACATTTGTAGCAGCTTTTTTCCTAGAAAGGCGACTAAAAATATATCTGTCTTAGGACGCGGCGGAACGGTTGGCCAAGAACAGATAGTAACAAATTAACGGGCAAGTTACAAATGAATGAGGCTAAAAGGCCTCGAACAATTTGTTGACATCTCCATTATTCAACTCACGAGAGCGCGTGAGTGAAGCAACTGGTCTTATATCCCGAGTTTAACGAAACAAGCTGGAGAAATGTTTGGTTCGTTTCTCAACTGTTTTTTCTTTCAGTAACAGGACAAAAACATTTTTGTCAATAAGAAGGGATTGATGATGACTGAAGTTTATTATTGGTATATTTCCTTTTGTTTTAGCAATGTTCTGTGAATTTTGAAAGTATGCTATTCAGATATTCGTTTAAAAAACACTATGCTTGTATTAAGGTGTCTACTCACCATACTCTATTATTACACCTGAATTACATTCCTATCAGCCTGACCTGTATTCAGTAATAAATCATACGTCACACTTGTTACACTTAGCTATCCGGAGTCGTCGTCCCATCAGTGCATGCTATTTCTGTATAATTGTGCTCCAAATTGTTTAATATTTACATTACTCATTATTGGAAGCTATAAGACATTTAAGTATGGTTTCTATTACAATCAAATTTCATGATTGCTAGAGATAAACAGAGTCGCACGTATCCTTGGTTCAGGCTGATGATAGGTTTAGTAAGCACTGATCTATACTCACTTGCCAGAGAGCACCAGCGAGAGGCTGTCCACCTTGGTGACTTTCTCGTGGGCGTAGAGCTCGTGGCACTTGAGGTGGCGCACGTTACGCATGCACATCAGCACTCTCCTGAACTGCCGCCGGGACACGCGCAGCGGCTTGAACAACGCCACGTATACCTGAAACAAGGGATTGCTGACATCAGTACTGATAATGTTCTTATCTTATCTTAGTGCGGCCTGCTGAGGTTTCTCTTTCCCATGCAGTAGCACTTCGACCCATCGGAATCTATTGTGCAAAAAAGATACTGATAGTGTTACTATTGAGTTAGTTAATCCAATTGTTGGTAACACCAACATTAATATCATATTTTTGTATACTGGCAACTAGCGTCGCTCTCTTAATTGCGCTGCCACGGACTTCGTGTTCACCACGTAAAAATTATCCTCTTCAATAATTGGGCTGTTTAAATTAGAAAGTGCCTTAACACAGCCCTGCCACACCATACCCAATATACAGTTCACTAATCATCATTTTTTTAAGAGAGTTTGCTGATTGCCTCGGACGGCATTTTCAGCTTCACCGGGCTTTTTTGAGGGAGAAACTTAAAGGGTTCCTCAAGCCGTGTGAAACGAAGCACCTTCGGAGGTTTTCTAGAGGGAACGGCATTACGCACTAATGCGTGTCAACGTGCCCTACTAGATTCTCCGAGGGGTTCGGATCGCACCGGGCTAATCATCATACTATTCAAACATCAATCAGCAACTCTGACCTGATTCTGCGCATTGGCATAATAAGATTTGTGTACTCATATGTATGTTCATTGGCCTTATATAGTTTAGTTCTATTAATAATGATCTTTTTGAATAGGATTAGTTTAACACTGATTATTTTGATCGAAATTTTTTACTGTATACTATACTGTATACAAAATAACTAACTTTCAGTTTCTGAAATATAATCAAAATCGTATGGATCAATGTCCATATCGTCCATACGTAAATAAAAATGAAAAAAAAGAGATTTTATAAATACGACAAAATAAATCAGAAAAAGAAGATGATACAGTCAAAGGGGATTCGAGATTATAGCCCTGTAATACACAAAACATAATAATGTAGACGACAGCTGTTATTACTGAACCCGAGCAAATGATACAGGGCGGCGCGGCGTTCACTTGATTATTCTTATTCAGTGGTCAAAGGTTTGCTGACGCTGCACGCTGAGTTGAAATATGCCTGAGTAAATCATTATATTCATCGATTATTTAAAACTCCCTGATAAAGGCAATAGTTATTATGACACATTAAGAGAAGAAAGACAGGCGTTACTTGAACGAGGATCGTTCGTCCAAGTTTACTTATACAATAACTGTTTACTTCTTTGTGTTATTACTAATTACTACGTTTCAAGTTAATTTATGTACTGCTCCTTAATTAATAAGAAATAGTGAAAATGTATAAATGCATTTTGTTTTCAGAATCAACATTTTACAGAGGAAAGCTACATGGTAAAACCTTTAAGAGCTACTGGAGATACACAGAAAATAACTTTCTTAATGGGTTTTTCTTGGAAGAGCACAATACAACCGATGGGCGTCGTTACCATCGTAACGAGAATAGACTTGAAATTTCGTTAGTTAAATATTAACCGAGAAATGAAAACGAATTTTGACTTGTGATCCCATAGCCACAAACAAACCTATACTATGAACCACACATGCGAATCTAAAACCTCTGTGTCCCAGTGACCCCCGATCACAGACCAAGAAGTCCCGATTCCCAATGGAGCTTTATATTTTATTCGGTTTGGTTGTGGTAGTACGGCTTATACCACCATCTCAATCCAAGCCTGTACAATAATCACGTTTGTAACATTGTTGTGTTCCTACAGTTAAGAGGTAAGACAAGTCAATTTCAATACAGTTAAGATATCTTTAAGAGTTGTTTTCCGGGTAAATTGAGCTTCCACCTTCAACCTTTTCGTACGGTGAGACAAAGGCCAAGCGCTTCCTTGTCGTGAAATAAAATAGCATATAAAATTTCACACTAAAGTGCTAACAGATGAAATTAATAAGTTACAAAAATGAAAAATCCTTGAACAATTTTTATTAACAGATAATTCGAAGCGACAGACCCATTCATATTGCATGTTACTTCAGCCACTAACTTTATGATGAAAGTGGGGCAGCCTCGTGAACCTCGAGATAAGAAGAGCTTAAGCGCTAATTGACGGCAATCGGATCCGCGTTAACCCGGGAAGGAAATTATTAATAGAAATTAAAGTGTTCCAAAAGGAAAAGGAATTATATACATATACTAATTGGAAATATTATAGCAAATCGTTAAGGAAGAGATCGATGACTCAGCGGCTGGCGCGTTCGGGTTGCGATCTTGCAAACTAAGCAAGTTTTTCAGAATGTTGGGTCACAGGATCGGTAGCCAAATTTAAATATCTCTAGCTCTTCCGTGCTTCCGAAGGCATGTTAAGCCGTTGATTTCAGTTGATGTTGAAAGAAAGCAGTAGTTAAAGGACCCGGAATTGGCTAGAGTAGAGTGGGTTATGGCTTGATCTCCTAATTTCTATTTCATGTGGGAGTATCTCAGTTCATGTAGAAAGGCCTGACCCCAACAGTGGGACATTTATAGGCTGTATTATAATGATGAAACAACCGCGAAGGCAAGTGTCTCTTAACAATTTTAATTAGGATTACTTAATTAAAGTTAGACGTATTGTATTTCGTAAATTTATATTTAACAAAGGCTGCATTGTTCTCACCTATTAGGTTAAAGACGTGTGTGACGTGGGTGTGTGATTTCACATAATTCTTTAGGATGTTGGATAAAGCAAAAACCGAAACAAGAGATTATAATGAAGTAAATTAGACACTTAGTTCAATCATAAACACAAATGAACGATGTCCACAAAGCAATACTTGAAAAAAGTTTTAAAATACTTTTAACCTACATTTCTTACACTACACAGAGCACTTACAGCTATATCTACAAATCGTTCCTTAAATTTATTTAAATAGATTCACATAATCTTGAAATTAGTTCAAAGTTATTTCGTTAACCTGGTAGAAGATATTTTACAAATAGATCAATGTTTTATTAAATTATTTCGAAAAGCACCAAAACGCGTTGAAAGATGAATATGTAGGAAAAGGTAACACCTAAACTAAACCCACACGTAATTATGTAGTCTTTGTTGCAAATTTATGGTGAATAAATGAATATGAATCTGAGCTGGAGAAAATATTTTGCAAAGACATTTTTCATAAAAATGGTGCCGTCATTTTGTACAGGAACGTTCAATAAATGCATCCTCCGGATATGAACGGAGGCGTCTTCCGAAGAAGTAATATTCTAAGCCGGAAAAATAATAGCAAGACGCAAATACGATAAATGTGCAACATTTTGTTTCAGATTCCTTATTATTTACAAAGAAGTAATGATACATAATGTAGATACATAGATTCAGATGAATTGAACAATAAAGCTGCGAATCTTATACGAAAGTATCATTAATTTCCAAGATCGAAATTATTCAACATTCAATAAATTGTTAGGTCAAAGTCAAAGGTATGTAAGGTATGGTATGGTATTGTCGCGTGACAATCGCTGACAATTTAACACTTTTTCTGAAAGATGATTTGTGCAAAATAATATTACGAATTAAGAGGAGCTGGATGGCGCAGTGATTAACGCGCCCGGTTTGCGAGTGCTGAGGTTAAGCAACTTTCGCAAAGGTCGGTCATCGGATGGGTGATCAAAAATTTACCATCTCGAGCTCCTCCGTCCTTCGGAGGCCACGTAAAGCCGTTGGTCCCGGCTGCATTAGCAGTCGTTCACAACCGCCAATCCGCACTGGGCTCGCGTTGTGGTTTATTACCCTTTCTCCCTACCCATAGGGAAGGCTCGTGCCCCAGCAGTGGGGACATAAAAATGAGCTGATGATGATGATGATGATGAAGAGGTACTCCTCTACGGTAAATAAGAATCTAACAGCCCAGAAAATCCATACTCTTTGACTGGTACATCAGATCTAATTTTCACCAGGTAATATAATTGTCTGCACTGCAGCGAATAATGAGTCGCCTGAAATCCGGCGACGCGTTCTCTAATTTTCTGCTTGTTTAACTTATGTTGTTTGATGTCGCATCATAACTTGCACAATGTAACAACTGGAAACTTTTCGCTTTGGTGTATGGGTTATTGTTTTCTAACACACCTCTAATATTTAACTTTGTCTCAGGTCATTTGGAGTCAGACTAAAAATTTGATAAGAAGTTACTTTATTTACCAAAACAACAAAAACAAAATAAACTTTAACTGCATATCATGAAATGTGTAATGAAAGCAAGATATTGAAAAATGTACACCTATCAAAAACTTTTTTTGCAGATAAACGACCGCAGCTTATAGCTGTCTGTCTGTCTGCTAATAATAATTACAAGCTCAGTAAGTACCTTGACTTGGCTCACGAGGTTACCGCCATGTGGGATGTGGATTCAACCATTATTGTACCGATAGTCGTTTCGGCAAACGGTCTGATAGCGAAGAGCCTCGATCAACACCTAGAGAGGCTCTCGCTGAAAGGTTGGGTCAAGGGTCAGATGCAAAAGGCAGTATTCCTTGACACGGCACGTATTGTCAGGAGGTTCCTCACTCTGCAGCCCTGACCACCGGTAGCTTGGGCCCTGCCCCGCTGCTGGTGGTACTCTAGGATTAGGTTTTTATAATGTTTTATTGTTTTTATATTAAAATATTGTAAAAATCTAGTTTTAAGAAAGAAAATAAATAAAGGAGATTATAATGAAAGTAGATAGTTACATATCTAGTTTCGTACGTTCCATTATTTGTCTAAATACTAAGTAATTTATAAGTGGCTAGCTCGATCAGTAGACAAAACGGGAGAGGTTTTGTCTACTGATCGAGCTTTTAAAAATTTCTAATAAGAATACCGTTGTCGTAGCCTGTGAGACTTTTAGTCAGATATTTCTTCATCGACTATTTATAATTTTTTATATCAGTTATTCGTCGAAAGGTGGCCTATAGAATTTAAAAAATAACGTAATGTGGTTATCCGATTTTCCGTTGGGCTTAAGCTAGCCACAACACAGAAAAAGTCGGCGCGACGTTAGCCATTTAAAAGCCAAAACAATGGAACCTTTTTAGCGAACGGCGAAAACCGTGCGCCATATTGTTCCGAGCCATTGTATCAGATCGGAGCGCGGAGGAAAATATTCATCTGGAGTGGCCTCTGTAACAGCTCTGTTTACCCAAGTCCCAGGGAAAATATGAGTCTTGCAGCCTGTGCAGCAGACGAGATGTTTTTGCAAGAGAAGGCCGACGCCCTCGGCATTTCAATAATTGAATTAATTTAGGTTGTTAGTAATATGAACCTTAAGTGAATGTACAACTGCTTCCAAATTACTATAAAGCTTAGGCTGATGATGTTTTTAAAATTTGCTCTAGTAATAAATAAGTATAGCGAAAAATAACAGATACGACTGGCAAACGCGAAACTGTCTGTGCGATAGTGTCTAAGGATACTGACAGAGCACTAGGTAAGGCAAGTCATAGAAACGGTAATAAAACAGTTTCTGATATTATTTACATAGTGTGACCAAATTACATGATTACGAATAAACTCGAGATTTTCCAATATGACTAAATAAATAACATAATAAAGAATTCATAACGATCAAACCTTGATATTGTATTAAGAAAAGATATACCGAATATTGATACAAACTGGATGTAAAATACAGATTAAAACGTTTAGCTGACTTATAAATTAAAAATTCGCTAATTGGAGTTACTTTTAGTAGCGAAGACTAAACGAAACATAATATTGAAGCCACTATAAATGCCTAAAAGGTTGGAAGAATAAATTAAAGGCAAACATTGGCACGGAGCGGGGACAGTGATCTCGGCCGAACGATAGTCAAATACTAGCAACTAGGGCATGCAAGAAAATAAAAGAAGAAAATAAAAACCGGTTTCATTTCGATTTTGGATTTTTAAAACCGATTTTTTCGGTTTTTACGATTTTAATGAGTAGGTTACATTCAATGAAAAAAATATTTTTTTAAACGTTTATTCAATAATAAATCTTTGCAATGCTGGCATTTCGGGCGGGAAATCGCCTACACCTAAAACTTCAAATTAGTGTTGTAAAAAGCAAATCGGTAATGCTAGAATTCAAAACTTAAATCATACAACATTTTTTAAATCGAAAAAACTGAATTTTACATTAAAAGCCGGTTTTTTTATACATATATATTTGTCGGTTTTCAGTTTTTCTATTTTGCATGCCCTATAGCAACGTATTCAGCAATAAAACTAACACAACTAGGTACAAAGGCCCAGCAAGATGTAACCGCTATGCAATGCAAAAACTCCAGAGTGCTGCAGTGGAATAATGCAGACTAAACTTATAATGGAAGCAGATGAAGTTATAATGCAGATTCAGTTGTTACATAACGGTTATTATCCAAGGCAAGAGATATATGATACGTTTCCGTTTGGCAATCGAATATGGCGACCTACAGTTTTAAAAGCAATAATTACCGTTTTATCTCTCAAAACGATGCAAGGTAATACCAAGGATTTCGTAGGAAATTTAAATAATCACAAAAAACGAGCTTTTCGCATCGATTAGATTTTAATTAAGCCATGATTAACCCGTTAACCGATGCCATATTTTTAAGGTTAAATAATTAAGCAATGGGTGCTTATTGTCGCAGACTCTCTCTCTAGATTTGAATTTGAACTTTTTAAATCGAACTATTTTTCACCTAAGTAAAACATAATGACCATACCTTACTGGCAATCCAACAGTGTTGATTTGTTTCACATATTATGTATATTAACTAATTCAAATTTATTCTATGTTAGTACTTATTAACTTAAGAGAGCTCTAATTTGATCAAGAACGCTTATTTATTGTTAAGAGTCTGACCTCATTGAATAAAAATGCAGTCTCACTCAACCTCATCAATTTGTTTCTGGATAATACAACGCTGGATAATAGCATCATTACACAAGCACTTGATTAATTACAAAAATCGAGAGTACAAGATTGTATTTTAATTCAGTCATGGTTAACCCGTCAACTAGGCGCCATGTTTTTTAACGTCGAACAATTTAGCAATGGGTGCTTATTGGGTCACTAACTCACTAACGACAAGGCTGTCGCAGACTGTCTCCAGCATTCTTCATTAACGAGTTTTAATTAGAACTTAGCACATTCATCAATTGTTCACCTAAACAAAGCATTCTGATCATTTGTTAGCAGCTGCAGTCGTAAAATTGTTTGAAACGGTATAGCTTCAATTTTGGTCAAGGGCACTTATTTAGGGTAAACAGTAAATTTTTACTCAATGAGGTGCAAACGCAGTCAAGCTTTCAATAACTCGACTGGGCCCAATCAAATTATTAACGTAAATCATCAAGTAACTAAATGCAAGTAATAATGTATATGTAAGAAGTAAGTCTTCTTGTGCTAGTCTTGAGTATAGAACGGCATACATTTGGCTTCCATATAAAATATTTGAAAGCAATTTTTTAATGGTGCAATTTCTTGTTTGGTGGCTCGCTATGATTAAGCTAGTATCTTGTTTGTATTGTAGAAGTTATATAATATTTGGGTAAGTCAATAAATGACTACGGCTGTCAATTCGTGCCTGATAAATAAATAAATATGTGACGAAAAAGGCGTCTCATTGTTTTAGTAAGTTAACAGCAACAATAATTATAATTGTTAGTCATTATAGCAGTGCCACAGCATTAATAATGTTATCTGCCATTCGCAACAGTACTTAAAGTAACCGTTGAGGACTACGAAAGCAGCCAGCGGTGGCAGTGAGACAGTACGCGATTCAATGCAAATTGCAAAAACAATCAGTTAATAATCTCACAATCATGGGACCGCCGCTTTACAGGTACCTCAGGTATAAGAACAGGTAGGCAGCGGCAACGAACAAAAAACAATAACGATGGAACCATAGACAGCCATAGATAAAGCTGAGGAAATTTGATACTTACCTACCGACGAGTTAATGCCGCTTGTTATTGCTTTTAATTAACAAAACCAGTTGAATTCTTTAAAGGACTTTGTTTTTGAAGCTAAAAATATTTGCTTCGTGATGAAAAGCTACCGATGTTTTCTAAATATTTTTTCTGGGTATATATATTTTATGGTTAGCCTTGTTTTGATTCAATATTATACATAGAAAAACAAAGCTGTTACTTAAAACTAGTAGGTTTAATTTAATATGCCATTTCGGTAAGGCCATGACCGAAAATATAATATAATAATATAATAATATAAAAACTAACAGAAATTTATAAAATCTGATTACTTTTAATTAAAATGTCAAATGTCAATTAAATGGGTCAAATAAATTATCGAAAATTAAGGGAATAAATAATAAAAACCTTTATAGACAATGGTTAAGATAGAAATTAAAGACAAGAGAAATTGTCAAATGAAACTAGATGTGCTCTTCTCGAAATCAAATATTCAGTTAGGTTTATATTTTAACGTAAATGTTGTTCTTGCTTTTACCCATAAGGTATTATTTGAAAATAGCTTATATTATATGTTATATGTTATATATTTTCAAATTTGCTTCTAAAGCGTCCCACATAGTCAGGTTTAAAAGCTTTTGCATTCTGAAAACGCCTATCTATTGACATCAGGGCAATCAAATTTAGGGTTGAATAGCTTTACATAAAATCAATATCCAAGTTTGCAGCACCACGTACACGCCATAACCTGCACTTATCACAGCATAAATCACAACAAAAACATGTTTAACAAAAGCATAACATTAGTATTAAAAATTGCCAGTAGCTTTAAACAACACCAATTAAGTTTTCACTTCAATGTATATTTATAACGCAAGTAACTAATGAAAATTTTAATGGGAAGGCTTACACAGCAGATGATGCCCATATTTGAACATGTAAGAAACTCTGCTTAAGGATACAACATATTTATATTAAGTACAGGAAATTAATAGTGATTAACTATATTTGAAATGTTATAATGCATGAACCTTACAAACAAAAAACAAATAACAATTCTGATATAATTAAGTATTAAAAATACCTCAAATTCAAGAAAACAAACCCTCACTCAAATCTCACTTAACCTAGCGCCGTAGCTAAGCTGGAATTAAATATACGAAAGATTTCCAATAATAGTATATTACGAAGATACGAACCAATGAGCACTAATGATCTTAAAACTATTTGAAGTCTTAATGCCGATAGTTTCTTCGCTTTATTCAACTTCGAAACTGATATTGTAATATCGAGCAACCGAAGTTCCCCACTTACCGCCAGCTTTCTCACGCTTTTTATGATTCGTGTAACATCGTATCTGAAAAAATTCCGGACATAAGTTCGGAACTCAGAAATACCTATTATACGAAAAAATTTAACACAAGACTGAAAGTCAACTCGGTGCTTGCAAATAATATAGTAAGTAGGGTATATCGTTAAGATTAAGAATAGCTTAAGCACTGTTTCAAGTGTGCTTTATTGCGCGAATGCAAGTTGCGAATGGGTATAGCGGTGACGTCACCCAGAAAGGGCGTTCACACTATTTTGCCCCACTGACCCGTTCCTGTAAGGAGCGAAGGCTGCCATTTTAACTGATCGCCTTTAAAATGGGGTACACAAGTCACATTACAAATCCAGAGATTAAATCCGAGCGTGAATGCGAACTGGGCCACATTGGGGTTTGAGAATGAAAGTTGAACCTACAGAACATTTTTGGCTTGAGTAAAATAGGTTGATGTTGGATTAAATGCATGTTGCTTGATTCATTCACAGGCAGTGAACTGGCAGGCTTTTTTTTTCTTTTATTCCTTTGGCCAAGTTTATTAAAAAACAGGAACATTTTTAATATTCATTTAGTAAGTCATTGAGATAGTAATTTCTTTGAAACACCTGATGAATGAAGTACTGTATTTACTGTATTTTTTAATATCAATAATGTTAACCTGAGCTTATATAGTCGCAATTTGTAAAAACGATTGTTCGCAACAAAATTTGCGTAAAAATTAAATATAACCATAATTATTATAAATTCGCGTTAATCTATCTAGACAGCTAACACGCTTGTATTAGAAACTAATTGTCGCCCGCGACTTCGTTCGCGAAGTAGTCTTCGCGAACGAAGTCGCGGAAGAGAACGAAGACACTATCCCACAGGAACCTGTTACCGGGTTAAAAAGGATCCTATATACTAGTCCGGGTCATGGTCTATATGCAAAGTTTCATCCAAATCCGTTCAGCCATTTTCACGTGATGCGCGGTCAAATAAACAGACAAAAATTCTAAAAACTGTTGGAACGTGTTCTGTTATCGTTTCTAAGTATCCCCAGACAACTTTTTATCGAATATTTTCCACGTAGACTTTCGACTCTTTTTAGCTTTATTATATGTATAAATAGATGGGTTCACGTCAGTTAGTCTAACGTGGCTATGGGGATTGAACCAATTATTTGCATTCAACCAGAGTATATCACCGTTCGGCTACCGAGCGACGTTTCTATTATATAAGACAATAGGATAACTAAAATGGTTTTTAACAACTTCATGCATACTACTAATGTCATTTATTGAAATAAAAGTACACAGATCTGCTAATTGCTTTTGTTAAATTTCATGAGAGAATCAAATCCCATTCAATGGTCAACAAATGTGAGACGTGTAAAAATTTGAATTTGAATAGTATTTACGGACGGATAGAAGTGCCATAAGGTGTAAATTATCCAACACATGAGTTGTATGAACTTCTATACTTTTGACAATAATGACATCCTACTGTTAGGCTAGGCCTGCCCAAATGGGGAGATCGATCAATAACCCACCAAGATGACATAGGTTGGTGATTTAAAAAATCGTAACCAACGGCTTAACGTACCTTCCGAAGCACGGATAAGCAAATTGCTGACAGATAGTAAATATACATTATTACCTACCTACTACGATTTGCAGCCGTAATAACCAGTCATTATTTCGCACAAGGTTGCAGTGCAGTTTTTGTGCCGTAAAAGGAAGAATATACCGGTCCTAAAAATGATCCGTTTCGATCCGACTACTCGTAAAATGATGTCATGGCCATTTAGAGAGTTAAATATTTACAAGACCATGTGGATAAGGTGAATGTATATCATGAACTACGGTAATTGCCCAAGTAGCATTTTAAGGGATCGGTTAGTTTGTAACAGTATTTTAAAGAATTATGAAACATTACAATCTTCTAGTAAGTTCACTTCTCGTGTTGTTAAAATATTTGGGAACATTTTGTTCAAATATTATTCGCAGTATGATATAAGTATCTACGATTGCTAATACCCAGATAAAATAAAGAAAAGGAAACATAGTAGCATTTCATGATTGATGATTATATCTGATGATTGTTTGATAGATTCTTTGATGAAACCAGAGACAGTGAATACTGTTAAAACTTTAGTTTTATTTAATTGTCCTGTAAATAGTCCTCTAAGGCCTGCTATAAGTAAAATTACAATTGAGAAAGACGTACATGACATGACGAAGCATCCTGACAACGGATCGCTAAGTAATTTTGGACCGGAATTTCTTTTATGCCGCGTCATCACGTCATACAAACATGTTTCTAGTAACTCTCATAGAAGAAATAATCGTACTTTATAGAAAAAGACGATTAGAAATAAATATCGATGGATTCAATTTTTTTTAGCGATTTTGTAGAATTCGGCAACTTTTGCCTTTTTGGAAGATTTATGTTTGATATTGTTAGAAAAGTGATTAGCCAATTTAGGATCGGATCTATTCCTATTAAGGATTGAAAGGCAATTACTTATCGGCATAAATCTTGAGCTGCCTCTCTGTTTGGAGCCACAAGACCACGACAAGACAGTGTTTGTTTGTTTGTACCTAAAGCTAAGCCGATTTGTTATGCAATCTAGGCTCGAATGCGGCGCCCAGTGATTTGTAGCGCAAGTGACAAGAGGTGGCGTATAGTAACTAACTAGAATAGCGCAGCGACCCAAAGAGTAACTATTACCTAATCTGTGCCCAAAGTAAGTCTAGTATAGTAAAACATTTTTTTTTAAATTTCACAACGAAGCGTTTGGTTGGATTTCAATTCAGTTGATGGTGATTCTCAAAGGTGATGTGAAAATTAATGATAACACCTAAGTTTTCTCGATCTCATCCAAAACTACATTTGGATCACAAATATTTAATAAGTAAAATTAGCGTTACAACAATAGATCACGCACTTCGATTAATTATGTACTAGATAAAGGATCCGGAATAAAAGTGCATCTTAAGAGTGGTCCTGTTTGCTCATCTATACGAGTACATTTAAATTTCGAATAACAAAATCTGTAAAAACATTAGATAGCATCAACTTAGCCGCTGCGCAAACGTAGACACTTTTGTGTCTTGTGTGGGATACAAGCTACCAGTGAATATGAAATCAGCTCTCCCTGCGCAGACGTAGACACTTTTTGTGTCCAGTTACTTCCACCTGACACTAATCAAAAAGTGTTCGGTGTAGGTAACTGGACATACAAAGTCGTCAGTTGAAGACACAAGCCACGCACACCGAGCGAGTGGCGCGGGCGGGGCGAGCCGAAAGCACAGAATAATATACCCGAAAGCTCGATTCATGATGAAAATAAGCAACGAATTGTTACCGCAACCGGCAACTGTGTCCGATCGCCGCTACCGGACACAGCAACTCGTTTTCCTGTGATGGTGTGCCGTGTCGGTAACAAAAAGTGTCTACGTTTGTGCAGCGCTTTACTATGAACCTTAAATCTTAAAAATAAAGATTCAATTAAGGTTACAAAATATTTGTACTTAATATTTACTGTCATCGCCACAAATGTCAATGTGGCTCGCTCCGTGGCCCCAAAGTCGCGTACCGTTTTCAAGCGCTCATCGGGAATCTAGTACGTAATTGATCAAAGATCACGCAAGACCACGAGATATTAGACAATTATTTTTGTGCCTGAAGAAAATAAGTAGTGGTTACATTTCGCCGATCAAAATTAATATTAAAGAAGTTTCACCAGTTATGCTTGTTAATGAGGTAATTTTTTTTTTAAATTCATTTATAGGCATGTTTAAAAACAAAGTGTTAAAAAAAATCCACGAGCGGGATTCGAACCCACACCCCATGACATGCCGGGTCAGGTACACCACTAACTATGCTATCGTGGTATGCTCCAGCTCGTGGATTTTTTTCAACACTTTGTCTTTTTTCTATTTGTAATTTGTTCGCAACAATATTTGCGTAAAATTGTATTGTAATTGTATTGTATTGGAACATAGACTTACAAATGTCACGACAGTACAATAAAAGCTTGGAAAATCATTTTTAATTAATGTATTGAGTTATGATAAAACTCGTAGAGCAAATGTTGTTGTCTATGATGTTAGATCTATCTAGTCGTGCGAGGTTGTTGGTGTTTTTTTCAAATAACCCTGTATAGATAACATAAATCGACCGACGTTTCATACACATAATTTCATACCGCTACCACAGTTTTAAAAGCATTACTGTGCCGCTACTATGAGTTTTTATTCAGCATTCGATCACGTTAATGAAAACTAGATTTTTATGGCAACATTTTCCAACTCGCCTCGTTTTTCGCCAGGAGGCGCTGCTTCAATGCCATACAAATCACAAGACAATGAGGTTCTCTCCTATAACTTGGAACAATGCCGCTTCGACTCGACTGCACGTAGCGCATGTTTGTTGGCTTTCGAAACAGATGATTCATTCTTAACTCGTAGCTAAAACCTCTGTCTTATAGGGAAAAGACTACGTAGGTAATACTTATTTATATGCACAACTAGTTTTGGTAATGGAGCACTTTGAACGGAGCTTACTCGCGTTTGTTTTAATATTACCTACCCATCTCTCGGTGACCCTGTAATGAGTTCGAAACGTCAGGATAAAATAACATAAAAAGAAACACGAATACCTATATCGATATAGAATATAGAATATAGAATGTTATTGGAAAATTATAGACCAGTAACATTAATTCCTATATTTTCAAAAATTTTTGAAAAAAGCATGCATCGAAGATTAATGGAATATAGTGATAAGTTTAAAATAATAAAAGAAGAACAAAACGGTTTCCAGAAAAGTAAATCTACTACTTTAGCCATGTTTAATCTTATTAATAATGTCATTACAAATTTAGATACTGGCAATGATACAAGTGTTCTGCTATTTGACATGACAAAAGCGTTTGATTTTGTGTCTCATCCTATTTTACTTAGAAAGTTGGAAGATAATGGAATCAGAGGGCCTCCTTTAGACTGGATTAAATCCTATCTTAGTGATCGTATGCAGTCTGTGCAAATTAGTGGCTTAGATGAAAAAGATACTCTAGCTTCTTATGAATCTAGCTATCAGGTCAACAATTATGGTGTTCCACAAGGGAGTGTCTTGGGCCCTCTTCTTTTCCTTTTCTACATCAATGATATGCCAGGTGTCACATCTCATAAGACTGTATTGTTTGCGGATGACATTTCCATAATTGTAACTTCAAATAAAAAACACGAAATTGATTTAGAAAAAGAAATAAATTACACAATATCACGAGTTGCTAATTGGCTAAATCAAAATAATTTAATGCTCAATGCCTCCAAGACTAACTATTTATTGTTTAAGAAGAATTATAATAAAGATAAACAACACCTAGAGATAAAATATCAAAATAAATTAATACAAAAAACGGAACAAGCATCCTTTCTTGGTATAACGATCGACGAACACTTAAACTGGAAAGCTCAAATCAAAAAGGTAGTAAATAAGATAAACAGTTTTGCTTATGCTCTAAGACGCTTGCGGCAAACCGTTTCGGAAAAAACTGCCCTTACAGCATACCATGCTTATGTGGCATCAGTGTTGCGATATGGATTGCTTCTATGGGGTAACTCAACTGAAACCATAAGAGCATTCATTGCTCAAAAAAGATGTGTCCGTAGCATTGTCGGTATAAGTCCTTTTGTGTCATGTAAACCGTATTTTAAGGACCTAAAAATTATGACACTACCCTGTCTGTACATTTTTGAATCATGTGTCTTTGTGAAACTACACATGCATCTTTTTAAAACAGCTAAAGACATATATCCACGTTCAAGCAGAAATGTTAATAGATTAGTAATGACTCATATTCCTAAAACCACACTATACCATAAAAGCTGTCTAGCAATGTCAATAAAACTCTATAATAAGTTACCAAATGATGTTAGACAATCGCTATCTGTTCCTATATTTAAGTCTCGGTTAAAGAAGTTATTAATTGAACACTGTTTCTATAGTGTTTCAGAGTTTTTAAAAATGTAAATGATACAATAATGTGCGACTATTCAGTAAAGTTTAGTAAATAAAGTATAGTAGGATGTAGTAATAACTTATGACAATTGTAATTTCTGTTTTATTATTGTGTTTGTTCGAATTTAATGTATAATAATAATAAATAATATTTTAAAATTTGATGTATGACATAATAAATAAATTTTTTGAATTTGATATGTGATATAATAAATAATATTTTTGTAATTTTTATTAATAATATTTAAAATTAAATTAATATTTAAATACTAGATTCAATTAATATTTGCATGCCAGTTTTGGTAAAACATGTTTGTACATTTTATTATCATGACCAGCTATATTACCATGTTTTAGGCGAATAAATGATTTTTGATTTTTTTGATTTTTTTTTGATATCCCTGCAAAGAGTTTCATTTCAATATTCAGTGTTAACATAAAAAAAGATTTATGATTAGGTATATTTTGATACAATACCTAGTATCGTCATCGTCGTGAATTGGCTTTACTGACAGTGTTTAAGGAAGCCGGGACGAGGGGTACCACTTCATAGGAGTGACCCTAACTAGATTTTCCGTGGTTCTTGATCTGCGTTTCTAGGGGAAAGTACTTATAAGATCGTGGTGGTAGATTTGCTAGTCGATTCCTTACAGCCCGCCACTCGCGGTCGCGTAGTTGGTTTTGAACCTTCCTGTGTTTTGTGGGTATGTCTCTCCCTCTTGACTCCTAAATGCTATTTTTTTAGGCTACAGGTAGCAAAAGGGGGACGGCAGAACCACCACATAACTTGGGCCCCCTTCTTATAAGAAGTGTCTCTAGAAGGGGTTGGTTTTGAACTATGTTGTTATAGGTATCACTGTATCGGCAAATGAGCATACGGTAAACATTTTTTTTTGTTTATTGCTTAGGAAAATTCGCACCCGAATCATCCTGCATGACTCTAACTCCAGGGGTAAGTGGGTAAGCCTGATGTTATGGCCCACTCAATAAAAGCCTAGGGCACCTATCTACCGCTTGGGCGGGATCCAAGAACTCTGACGACTTGTTCACGACCCGCCACGGTTTCTTTGGATACCTACGTCATTTACTAAGGAGCCTTCCCCCCGTGTGGGCGTGGTGTAAGGTAAGGTAACGGAACGCGGCCACTAGCGCAGCGCAGCCGCTTTGACACTCCAAGAATGGTACCACGGGCGCTTGACAGCCCTGAAGCTTCAGTACTAAAAGGTTTACGGCCCTGTCATCACTGGATGTAGACTTCTAAACTGGAAAACTTGCATTAGAATTGCAAAAAGTTAATACTAACTAACACATTGAGTCTTGGTCACTTTAATAAATAGATATACTATTCTATTCTATTGCAAAACAATGCAGCTTGTCGGCAAAAACAGGAGTAAGGTAGTCGTCATAGAGTAAGATTCTGGGTAGAATCCTTACACGTGATGGTGCCGCGATGATAGTATTCGCAGTTATGGCATTCTACTATGGTTATGGGTTAACTAGGTATTACTTAATCGATGGACTGTCTATGGCATGCACGTGACGGCATTATATGACGGTAAAAGCTTCGATTGTCGTCATAATAGGGCACCGATTGTGCATTTGCTTCGGCAGACACGTGTTGTAAAAAAAACCTTTAAGTTCGATCGAGCATAGATATTGCATGTTACCGCTACACGAAGCGTGTTAGTAGGTAGTCTGTTATTTTTTTAAGATTTTGGTGCTTCATTAATTTTACTCTTAACAGCGTCGGTCATATGATCAAAAAAGTTGTAACTTTCATTGAAAATCTAAAAGTAAAATCTGTATGTAAACTGCGCGACGCCATAGTTATACAATAGAGATTCCACCCATGCGTACGAAGCGTTATGCGTCCACTTTTTTTTTACGTAGGTATGTACAAAGCTGTGGAACTCCTTGCCTCAGCTGTGTTTCCAATATAATATTGGGGTGTTCAAATCACGAGTGAACAGGTACCTTGTAGCCAAGCATGTTACATCGTAGGCTACATCATCACTTACCATCAGGTGAGAAAGTAGTCAAAAAAGAGTTTTTTGGTTGCGATTGCGATATACCTAAATACATACTTACAAGTAATTATTTTACTCGTTTTTTTAAAAGCATATACCTATTTCGTCTAGTGCTGAGCAGTCACTAACATATTTACGCTTATTCCCCATATCACATCGAGACTATACCCTCGACGCCGGATTATCGTAACTATAGCGCGCACTATTAAGCCGGGCTATACCGACTCCGATACATTCGTTGTTACGTCTCTATGCCCAGTAATTTTATTAAGGGTATGAGCCCTTCAGACTTGACCACAATAAAGCAGGACACTGTTGATTGGCGGCAAAAATAGATATGAAGGGGGTAGCCGTTCAGGCAACTTTACAGATGCGCGCTGTCATGAGTATTGTTTCGTCAGTAAGAGTTACGATGACCAGTTTCTCAGTAGTTGAGGATTTCGAGTGAAGTGAGCTTCCACTTTTGGCCTCATCATGATTTAACATCAGGTGAGATGAGGGCTAAATACACTTTACCCATAGAAAAAGGCTGAGTAATGGGATGGATATTTTGTTTATTCAACTTAATTTTTATTGTATATTATCTGAAGTAGCTAGGAAATTAATGTAAACTCTTCTTTTACAAAAAAATATATTTAAAAGAGGTTTCATTTAAACTGCAGCAGTCTAAAGATGCCCGCTATCTAGTCATTAAATTGCAATGTCTGCTTATCAGAAAACAGTTTTTATGCTGACACTCACTAAGCACACCATGTTTGGAATGAGATAGGAGTGATATCACATCATTATGTGTGATAATGCCAATGTATGCATTAGCTAATAAGTACCTTACAGATGCAAAATGAGAAAATATGTATCTTATCAGCAATGATATATTATTTTCATGAATAAAATATAAATGCCTATGCATATTAAACTTATCTGTGAATTCTATTCCATTGCTGCTGCCCTAAAGATTAGCCAATATAATTAATACTAAAAAGATTGGCTCATATTTAAAGAATCCCCTTCATTCAAATGGGCAAACTTTAGGGTCTCCGATTCAGGACACAAACAAAATATGTCCAACAAATTTCGGTTAAAAATTTATTATTTAAACCAGTACTTTAACAATGCTTCTGGTCACACACTCACTTTACATAATTTAAGTAGTTATCATCATCAATGATAAGAATGTTCGTTCAGAGATTATTATGTGGCTTGTCATGGAAATGATCTTGAAATAATTTTTAAGCTGTCTGTTTTATGTTAGGTACACTTGTTTGTATAAGTAAAATAGTTACAGGTAACATTATATCATCAGTTGTGAACTGTTATTTAAAGATATCAGTCAACTTATGCCTATAATGACTTATCTACTACCTAATTAATCATATTAAAACTTTTTGCTAGGATTCTAATATCCGGTTATATTCACCATTAACTGTCTAGGACAGGCTGAAACTTTAATCAATTATGACCTTAGTTAAATAACTTTTAAATGGGGGTAGTTTCCTGTCATTGTAAAATAATAGTGTTGTAAGTGTTGAGGTTAGGGGTTCAAATAATATACTCTTCTTCATTATATAATGACCAAAAATAATTATTACTGATGGATGTTTGGGTAGAACTCTGTGTAAAGAAAAAAATATTGAATAAATAATTAAATTATAGAACAGCTTAGTTTTCTTTCACACTAATTACCTATAAAGCATTGAGTGGAAAATGATAAAGTATGGTGTTTAAGAAAAACTTAAATGAAGTTTAACACTGTAAAATAAATAATAAAAAATAATCTCTATTAATAGACCTTCTACTGCATTTTATTGCAATTCAAAGTCTACATTTTAATAGCACCAAAATACACTTACCTCTTCAATGTCCTTGTGGAACTTTATAGGTCTCATCAAATAGAACTGCACTGAGAAGTACACAAAGTTTATGAGGACAAAAGCTGCATTCCATATGACAGCGTCAAGGAAGCACTCGATGCTCCATGCCCAAATGGCGGAGAAGGCGCACGCCAGCACAAGCCCCACACGCAGCCACACCAGCCCCGTCGGTGTGTGCGGCGCCAGGAACGACAGCAGGAAGAAAACGTTCGCCACTTGGAAGAATACGTGGTTTACAGGCCGCCACTTCGGGCAGTGGTTCAGATACAAGTCCCACATCGAGGGCTGCTCGTGCAGCGTCACGTTTACGAAATCTCCGCCTTGCGAGCCCGACAGCTTAGTCGTTTCCAGCAACCCCATCGCGTCGCTACTCCTCTCCGTCGCAGCTGCTTCCGTGACGTCACTGCTCGCGGTCGCCACCTCCGTAGTGACATTCTGCAGGCCAGTTATCATGCCGATCGCCAAGGCACCAAGAAACAACATAGTCCCACCGCGAACCCGCGATATTTCTATCGGGATTTGTCATCGATGCTTCCCAGACGATTGGCATTTGCAGACTGATACGATTAGCTAAATTCGACGCTCTTTACATCTATTATTCAGAAACATTGAGATATTTGCACTGTTCGGTTTATGAAAATAAAACTTAAAAATTTTAACGCACTATCACAGAACTACTGGCAAACGCGAAGCTCAGGTAGGGGAAATTAAATAATTAGCTACATTAATGAGATTAACTAAAGAGAATAAAACGTTTACGATAGTCCAAAATAAAACATTGGAAAATAGTAAAGCAAACAATCGAAGCACACAAATGACAGACAGCTCCTCGAACAATGACAGCAAATGAATGACAGACAGACAGAAACTGAAACCATAGCCAACTAAACATTAGTGTTGTAAGATGTAAGCGTGAATCGAATCAAGCTTAGAATAACGAATATAGAAATAACGTTAACTATTAAATTAACGTAAAAGTTTTGAACAAAATATTTATAAGCCTTTTTAGTTATAGCTGTCTGTAGGTCTCTTTCGGTACTGAGGCCTAAGGCCTGAGTATAGATGTGAAGCTGGTTACTAACATTTCTAGCCTAGCGGCTAGAAACGGCTTATTTGGATTATTGTCATTTCTAGCGATAACTGGCTGCTTACGTTTCATTGATATATTTACATGATTAAGTTTTTTGTTTTTATTGTTTCTCTTCTTATTTATTTACTATATGATACATTTAACATAAGTAGACATACACCACTATATAATTTTCATACACCACCACCTAAACACAAACGTTGTTTTATAGTTTCCTGTTCGTCTCTGAATTAAGTAAATTAGTAAGTATAGACGATGACTTCGGTGTTTATTTAAAAAAAAATAGCAGAACATAATAAGTGCTACTGTATAACAAAAATAAGAGTTTAGGAGCTAGAGCGCGCGAATACCAGATACAATAAAATTTTAATTGTTATCGGTCACCTGTTGGTTGATCGACGCTCAGGGGTTAACAATAAAAAATGATTTTGTTTTTTTTCAATGCTCAAGTCGGTTATCTACCCGATATCAAGCAGCTGGATTTTCGTTTCTATCCGCTGGTTTTGGTAACTACCGGCTTACAAGCCACTGGTTTACAACTATAGGCCTGAGGCTGTCTGTTTTTGGATGTGCTTGTATTGGACGGAAAGTGGGGTAAATTTTGTGTTGCATGTACGAAAGCGGTTAATAGTATAAGTTAATAACTTATTGCTGTACCCTTATAACGAATTATTTTTGTTATCACTCGTTTTTTTAATGTATTACCTATATAAAATGTTAAAAAAACCTAAGTAACTATTACTTAATGTTTTTAAACTATTTCATGACTTGTAGTAGTTAATTTAATTTTATAACTTTCGTGGTGGCTACCATTTAAGGTGAGGTGTGAAGTAAATGAGAGAGGCAAAAGAATCAGTATTATTTAATTCCTTTTCACATTCAGGATACTAAAGCTTGCGCTTGCTGAAAATGTGAAAATACTGATTAACGTAATACATAATAATTATTGTCTTTCAAACATTTTATCGTTGGTTAAGAAGTAAAAAAGACCAGAATATTGGTTATATGGTCTAAGCCAGAATACTATGTTAAAATATCTAGAGCATAGAAACAACATTTCATTGTGTGAGTTGTTGTGATGTGATTTATTATTAGTAGTGGTTATATAAACGTGTACTTAATTATTCAAAAACATCATATTTTAGTAATGTGTAACTAATTAATGGCCTAAAATACAAAATAAAATAAATATTGCAACAGTTCCAAAAGTCCAAAATGTTTGATTTCATTTCACAGATTGCAAACTTCTGTGTAATGCTATAAATACTTAAGTGCTGTTATTTCAATAACATCACTAAAGACAACGTTTACGTGGTGTGTTTAGTTGCAGTAGATGAAAAGAAAATAATATATAAACACAAACTGTTTATTACTATAACTTTAAAGCTACAGGTCAAGCAGAGTTGCTAAATTCTTGTATATAAATAGAAATCATTTAGAAATAAAATCATTCTCTTAAAATAACATAACTGCTGGGTTTTTTCTTAAACTAATTAATTCTTAAACTGGCTTTACTTACGAAGTAACTATTACCTAATCTGTGGCTTTACCAACTTGCTTTTAGTTTCAATGATGGACTTCTTGGCGGGAAAGTGAAGAGTCATGTCTGCGGTTTTGTTTTATTTTCTAAAATTTGTGTTATGTCGAATATTAATGTGAAATAATGGTGGATTATTAACCGTTAAGTGTTCGTGAGTGTGCATGAGTGTTGCAAATGAAACAAAACAGTGCAACGTCACTTTTCAAATTCTCTCAAGAAGTCCACCCGAGGACTTAATAAAGCCCCACATCTTTACTGAGATACTCGAGGGGTTGGGGGGTATATCATTTCTCACTTCTCATTTCTATTCATTCATCATCATCATCATACATGAAAGAAATTATTATTGTTTAAGTATTGTAAGACTTTTTCATTGGCTAAATGCTTGTGCAAAGCCATTATTAAAAAAAAAAAAAAAAAATTCAATGATATTTTTGGTGTGTCACTGTCATTGTCAATATTGTCATCATGACAAAATAACTATGCGGTTTCGGGTTCGGGCCTGCGTTTATTATTCTATCAATATTGGTTAATAAACTTTTATTGCAACAATTTCTTTTAAAGTGAATGGTTTTAAATGTTTGTGTAATAATACAAAATGGCCATCCCATGTGACATGTTATTACACCCAGAGCTTTTAAGTAACCAACAACTTATGTCCATAATACATGAGGTAGTTTAATTAGATTTGTCTTTCTTTTACTTCTTACTGTATCTCGAAAACTGTTACTGTATTTTGTTCACAGCGGCATCTTCACATATCGAACATAGAGTACATGCGAAGAGACGAACTACTAGAGATTTTTCATAAGTTCTGTGTTCCCTATGGGCAAAGAAAATATAGAGATTCTGGCAGAGGCAAGATGTTGAACCAGGCGCGTAAAACTAGTCCCGAGCCCGTTAACAAACTTAATGTTTTTAATGATAGTCAATACAGAAAATTACTACATTATGAGACCTGTGAGAGGTTAAAACCTCCTCCCGATTTGTTATCAGGGCATCTAAAGAGGATCAAGTTGGATATCAAGCCTTTCTCTGATGTAAATAACTCGAAACGTAAAATGTCGATTGATTCAGTAAGTATCTAATTTTTAAAATAGCTTTTAAAAGTGTTTGTGAAAACTGTAAATATTAAAATTATTTTTCTACTCCTCGAAATCATAATTAACTCAGTTAAATCAATTTGAGAATGTGTTGAAAAAACTACCACAAGCGGGATTCGAACCAGCACCCCGTGACATACCTATATTAAGTTAAATCAACTAAAACACAACTTATTTAAAACTTCTCACAGGATCTGATCTGTTCTCTGTGATCTGTTGACTGACACACTGTATATTAACTCAAACTGATTGGAACTCCCAAGACGATGCAAACCTCTCGGCGAATCTATTAGGGAATAGGGACAGCCTTGCGTATGTTCGCATACTTGTGTAGTAGGCTAGAGGAACCTTGAAGTTTCTCGCTGTCACCAAAAAAGGCCTGTGACTGTAAAGAATGTTTAAGGCCAACCGCAATCTCTCTCATGCAAAAAGACTATGAAATAAATAAATATACCTAATACAAGACTTACAAAAAAAAGGATGGTACTTAAATATTATTTAAAAAAATTATTAAGTATAATTTATTCATATTAATTAATTTTCAGGCTACGCCAGCAACGGACAGCCCTCCACCAAAAAAAGAAAAGAAAGCCATCACATGGCCCTAAGTACATATGGCTAGAACAGTTTGGGTCCAAGTTTAGGTAAAATTTGGACTCATTATTTTTAAGATACATATACAAACTGTACAATACTTATATTTATAAAAGAATAAAATCAACCATTACAAAATAATTATATTCTCAATAATGTCTGTATAAATTATTGTTTTGGTAAGGCTGAATGATTTGCAATTTCAAACAATTTTAAAACAACCCTTCTTTGAAAAATTACATAATATGTTATACCAATGATATACTATAGTTATACAATATTATGTAATTTTTCAAAGTAATGTTTCTTTAGTAAATGATTGACAATTCGCTGCTGCAAGCAAATGAAGACCTTATTGTTTGTAAATAACAAGTAAGTTATATAAAGATAACTTAATTGGCAGACCATACATATTACTTGTACATACTACAAAAAAGCATTATAATTTTATAACATTTTTAAAATTGTTGTATGAAATATCAATTGTAAAGAAAATATTTAATAATAACAAGGGCTCAAAATCTGTATATCTGTGTACCTACAAAAAATTATGTATGTATAAAAAGTCAGATGCAATAAGTGAAGTAACTGGAAACTTTATTAATTTACATTGCTTGTTTGAATACAATCATATTATTAGATTCCCAATATAAAAAAGCAAAAAAACAATAGTTAAGTACATAAGTTAGCTTTAAGTTTACTCATTTTTTTATTTACATAATTAAATAATTATATGCATTATGTATAAAATGAAAACTTTTTGAATTAGTGGTGTTTTGTATATCATTGATGTATTATTTGTTTGATCAGAAGCTTAAAATGGTTATTATGTATGTAGACCCAACTAGGAACAATTAATTTAATATAAACTTTGTGCTATCCTCTAGTTATTATTATTTGTTCACGCCTGATGCGTGATATTTATTACCTGTAATAAATATTTGGAATTAAAACAATTTTTTTTTTACAGTTTTGAATTCTTTATTTTATTTAATAAGTTAATAAGTATTTAATAAGTAATAAAAATTCATTTCTTAGGCTTTTAGAAAACAACATCATGAATGACATAAAGGCACAGTAGTTTTTAAAAAAATAATTAAATAAAACAAAAAACCCGACTGCTAAAACTTTATAAAAACAATTAGGTATATACTCGTAAAAACCGGACTAACATAAAAAATAACAAACTGCAAAGAGAAAAAACTGAAAAGAAAAAAACAAGCTCTACGATACCAGAGTATTTAAATGAGTATTATTTTATAAATACATTGAATAATCATAGATGTCGCAGACGGGGACAATCATCAACCAAGCGGCCGTGGCTTGGTATCGTAGTGTAACCAAGCATTTTAAAACCTACATAAATAAATGCCTTACTCTTTTAAATAGCAAAGTCATAGCGCATACACATTAAGGCGTAAAAACGAAACTCTTGACGTCTGGTACTTTTGACTGACAAGTTCTTTGAGTTTTTTAAACATGAGAATACTCGTACAATCTGCTTATATTCCCGAAAACAAAACACCATAAAACATTGCTGTAAATGAAAATTATTAACTACATCTACGTCCATAGAAAAATTGGCCATATCCTTTACATTCCGTAAACGTTCTAGTTCGTTTAAAAAGTTTTTATCGTATGGTCGATCTAAGGATCTAACACCCGTTTGCACTAAACTTATGAATCGCCTAAGTCTTGGCTTAAATATTACCCGGTCAAGTTAACTCGGTACCTGGCTCGAAAACGTCGCTTACACTCAGGTGGGTTACTCTTGAAACACAATTGCAATAATCAATTTCCAATCCCAAATCGAAAAAATTCAAATGGCACTCTTAAAAGCGATAATAGCGCTACATTGGAGTTAAATTGCGTGGAAATTGAGTGAACAAATTATTATCGAGATAGGGCGTTCCGAAATAGCGAAACTTATCCCAATATCGATACATATTAATCGCATTGGAATTGTATTGAGATTGAGTTTGCGTCAAGAGTAGCCTACCAGGTGCCGAGTTAACTTGACCGGGTACCTAGTAGTTAGGCAAAGACTTAGGCGTTTCTTAAGTTTAGTGCAAACGGGTGTAACAGTTTTTTGGGGTCAAGACTACTAATTAACAGCTAACCCGGCTAATGTTTTTATGCTTTTTTTTTAGTTTTTTTTTATAGCCATGTGCACTGAAGTGATACAGGTGCGAGCGGAAACTGGTGAACTTGCAGATGAGATACGTACTTTACGATCGGAAATGAGCAGCCTAAAAAATCAGTTGGCTAAAGCGATATCTATCATTATTGCTCATGAAGATAAATTAGAAAATTACGTTGTTCAAGTGGATAAGTTAAGTAAGAAAATTGAGACTTACGAAAAAAATGCTTTTCATGCAACTGGCGGAGCTGTTGCTGAAATGCTTACCCAGCCAAGGGTCCACACATCAAAAACATCTCAGACGCCACAAGCTAAAAATTTAAATTTAAATTCGAAAATAAAAGCATCAGAGACAAAGGCGGACTTATCGAAGAGTAGTTACACTGTAATATCTAAACCGCATCCTACTACTGTTCATGAACCTGCAGTTGCTGTGCTCAACGATGGCGTTGTAAAGCAAGGATTGGTAGAAGCAAAGAAACGCGTAAACCGACAACCAGTGTCTTTATGTGGAACTGCGGACCCCGCCAAAACTCTTCTAAAAGCCGTGGAAGAGCGTAAATTTCTTCATCTATGGAATATGGCGTCTGGTGCGGATGATGTGCGTCAGTATTTGCGTCAGCTGTGTCCATCTGGTAGCTGTTCTGTAGAGGAGCTCACAGCTCGTGGTGACTATAAGTCATACAAGATCGGAATTCCAATAGCCTATTATGACAAATGTTATTCCATTGACGTTTGGCCAGTAAATGCCAGAATCAAACCTTGGATTAATTACAGAAAACCGGTTGCAGGAGGCAAAGATGCTGCAAAAACTGCTCCTAGCCCACAGTCCTTTCGCAGTCACAGCCAATAAAGTTCACAAGTTTCATATTTTTTATCAAAACGTTCGTGGCCTTAAAACTAAACTTAGCACATGGCGTAACAATCTTGCCTTACTAGATGATAATTTGGTTGCAACGACTGAGACATTTCTGGACTCCTCAGTGGCGGACTCAGAGCTCGAATGTGGCGATTGGAGTGTTCTCCGACGTGATAGAAGGACACCGTGTGGAGGTGTTTTATTAGCAGCGCGTTCCTCAATTACACTGCGGCGCAGATTTGAGCTCGAAACAAGCGAAGGAGAAGACTTGTGGGCGAGTTTCACGTGGCGCGGACGCACTTACTTTGTGTGCGTAGTGTATATAAAGCCCACTGCCAGTGATGAAGATTACATGTGTTGGTTTACTAAGATTGAGACTTTTATTAATAGCATAAATGGATTTGTAATAATTATAGGCGACATAAACTTAAATAGTGCCTCGTCTAGTGTTAAGAATTACTACTGTTATTTTCTGTCTTTCTGTCAATTAGTCGATAAAAACGAGGTAAAAAATGTACATAATGGTATGTTAGATGTAGTTTTAATCCAGGAGGTCTCTCGCCAGGTGTTGGTACTGGAGGCGGACGGCATAGTTCCACTAGATGCCTACCATCCAGCCCTTGAAATCGAGATAGCAGCTGAATCAACTCATTGTTCCGAGAACATAGAACCAACCAATATAAATCTAGTCAAGGACTGGAATTTCAATAAGTGCGATTATGACTTGCTATATGAAATGCTCTCTGGGGTATCGTGGGACTGTCATGTCACCCTGTCATGCAGTCCAGTAACGTCCATGAGGCAGTAGATATCTTTTATGGTATTATTTATACTATATTTGACTCATGTATGCCTAAGAAACGTCGCGCGAGATCAGTATCCAGACGCTATCCGGTTTGGTTCACTCGAGAAATCATCCTTGACACCAAACGCAAAATCAAACTTCACGCTGCCTGGAAGCGTACCAGCTGTGACGATGATTATAAATTATTCTCAGATCTCAGAAGCTCATTGAAATTTCGGGTTGCGGAAGTTTATAGATCTCATATGAGTCGCATAGAGAATGACATTAAAATCAATCCGCGTCAGTTTTGGCGTCACGTTTCCAGTTTGCGGTCTAAGGGGGGTTTTGAGCCTACTGTGACCTATGAAGGTCAATCGCTTACCGGTGTGGCTGCTGCCGAGGGGTTTGCCAACTTTTTCGCAAGTGTTTTTTTACTTGACGTTCCCCAGTTAAACGCTGCAACTACTAGTAATACAGATACAAGTTGTAACAGTAACTATATACACATTTCTGGTTTTAGTCCTGCCGAGGTTGTGAACAGTGTTAAAAAAATAAGGCCGAATAGTTCATTAGGACCAGATAATATCCCACCTTTTATTTTAAAGCAGGCAAAACTATTAATTTCTTTTCCCCTTTGTCATATCTTTAATCTGTCGTTGAAAACAGGCTGTTATCCTTCTCAGTGGAAGACGTCACGAGTGACTCCTATACCTAAGAGTTCCAACAGATCAGCAGTCGAAGAATACCGACCAATCGCAATATTGTCATCACTAGCTAAAGTTTTTGAGCACATCTTTCATAAAAACATTTATGCTCAAGCTGAAAGGTATTTTAGTGATGCACAACACGGTTTTAGAAGTAAAAGATCTGTCAACACTAATTTATTGATACTGGTGGAATACATTTCGGTACAACTCGAACTGGGGCTACAGGTGGACGTCCTTTACTTTGATTTTCGCAAGGCCTTTGACAGAGTCATTAATGATATTTTGATTTCAAAGCTCAGTGCTATTGGCTTTTCACCAAATCTTCTTCACCTTATCGCAGACTACCTTCGCGATCGCAAGCAATTCGTTAGACATGGAATTTATGAGTCTTCCCATTACCACACGCGTTCTGGGGTGAGTCAGGGTTCTATTCTCGGTCCATTGCTCTTCCTGCTTATGGTTAATGACCTGCCAGCAACTCTCCAAAAGTCAAATTGTCTTTTATATGCAGATGACTTGAAGTTATATCGCAGTGTCAGGACAGAGACTGACTGTTTGGCTCTCTAGGACGATGTTGACGCTGTGTATGAATGGAGTTTGGCCAATAAAATGGAATTCAACTCTACCAAGTGTTTTGTAATGAGTTTTGGTCGAATGAGGCGACCCATCACCTTTGAGTATAAAATTAATGGCAACACCGTAACAAGACCCACAACTATCAAAGACCTGGGAGTCACATTTGACAAGAACCTTACATTTCATAGTCATATTAACACGGTCGCCAAGGAGTCATTTCAGCGTCTGGGCTTCGTTCTCAGAAATGCGCGGGATTTCAAAAATGAACACGTGATCCGCCTTTTGTTTAGTGCGTTGGTGCGGAGCAAGCTTGAAGCGAGTTCATGCGTGTGGAATCCTCATGAGAAGACTTACGCTCTGCTTTTGGAAAAGGTGCAGAAGGCTTTTCTGCGTTTCCTGTGCAAACATAATAAAGGTTTTTATCCATATATGTATCCCACAAATTTTCTACTAGGGTGTCTCGGCTTTAATTCACTGGAAACTAGGCGAGCTTATGATCAGGTCATAAGCATGTTCAAAATATGTCGTGTTATTGTGGATGCACCAGATCTCCATAATGAGTTGATTCGGCTTTATGTCCCGAATAATTACCGTCGCAATAGGAGACACAAACTGTTAGCTGTACCCGCTTGTCGGACGGTGTCCCGCGCTACGTCTCTCGTGCCGCGCGCGCTCTCCGCAATCAACGCACTTGTGCAGGCCAACCCGGACCTTGATATTTTCGCAGATGAATGGAAGGTGGTCACATCTGTGTCTCTTGCTTTTTGTGAACGTACCTAGTTGCATACTTTACCATGTTATTATTTTTATTAACACTTTTTTAATAATTATTTTATTGTTATTATTGTTATTTTTTTAATTGCTTTTTCATATTTTTTTAATTTTTAATTTTATTCTTATGTTTGTGATTATTTTCTTTTAATTAATTAATTGTATTAATAGGTATCTTGATTAGTGTAATTGGTGTTTGTAACCGTGCTAGTCAAGTAAATAAATAAATAAATAAATAAATAAATAGCGAATGAAACAGACATACATACAGGCGACGGACAACATTCTCGTGTTCGCCTGCGGGGGGAGGGGTAATTTCATTTCATATCGTTGCTTGCGTACATTGAGGTTGTGCATTGTGTATAAAAACTATTTCAGCTTTATTTAGTCAATCATTGTTTTGTCTCTTTTTATACGTTTGTGTTGTGTGTTGTGTGACGTTGTCAAAACAATATTTAACTAAATACTGCTGAAATAGTTTTTAGAACAAAAATAAAAAATAAGAAGCTATTGAGGCTGGTGTAGGAATCTCCAGTACTTACCTAGCTAAGAAACGCAAAGTGACACCAAGTCTCATTTCTGGTGAAATTACGTCACTTCGCCATGTAGTATTCTTTTGTATTCTGGTAAAATCATTGTCAAAAGTTCTTCAGTCACTTTCTGAGCAACGAAAAAAAGATTTCAGTCCTTATCGATCATCTACTTTTAATTCTGCGTAAACATTAAAAGTACGTCGCTGTAGATAGGGTCGAACGCGAAATCGGTTTCTTTTTATTGCTGTACCTATGTAATAACTTCTAAAACATCGAGTCCTCCATCGAATTCTTCGTGCGAAGTCATTTTATCGAGTAGAAATATGCTTGTTAGATGTTCGTGTTTTTAAAGCGCAGGAGACTGCAATGTTTTGCTAACATGTTTTGCGAACATGTTTTGTTAGTTTGTTTTGTTATTTTTAGGCGCAGGAGACACGCCTTTAGGCTTTTAGAAAACAACAACATGAATGACATAAAGGCACAGTACCTACTTTAAAAAAATAGAAACAAAAAGTTTTAATAACATGCCCGCCGACGTTGAAAGCTGGTCTTTCGACAAAATTAACAGCCGGCAAATCTTTGGAAACGTCTTTCTCACGACTCCACTTGACGTCTTAATGTCTGCAACACGGACGACACCATCAGAGCCCGGATACACTGCGACAACACGTCCAAGTTTCCATTTTAATAGAGGCAAATTTTCTTCTTTTAGAAGCACCAAATCATTAAGCTGTAAATTTTCATCAAGAGTTCTTCATTTTGTTCTTAATTGCAATTCAGATACAAACTCTTTAGTCGACAACAATACAACATCTCCAAAAATGTTGACGGAGTTGTTCAATCCGTTGAAAACGTGACAAAGATCCAGATTGATTCCCAGTGCTCTAGCTGCTGATACGATTTGATATCCTATATCTATGTTTTGTGGTGTAAGTGTAACATTGCATAAAAGTGGCTTTTAAAATGGGTGTTCTTAGATAGCCATATAGGTTACCTTGGTGTGACTACCTATAAGTTATTAATTGTTTATTTTTTATTACACGGACATTAATGGTCAAAACTGATTTTTGTGCCTTGTGAACTGTATCGATTTGATGGCGATCAATGATATTATGTAAAACGAGAAGTAGATATGTCATAAGCACGCGCGTTCTGAAGACTCATTTATAGCCCAATTGTCTCATGTCGCAATCAGTTTGCATCAAACAAGCCACAGAGCGAGTCGTCCGTGACAGTTGAACAAAAATAAGTAAAATGCCGTCGTGTTTTTCGAAAGTGCACAAATTATGGTGCTAACTAAAGTAAACAAGGTACAAGGGACCTCTTTTACCACATCTCTGAACAAATCTGAGTATGCAAAGATACTTAGATTATTTAGTATATTTCAATAAAATTATTTTTCCAGACAATCAAATAACTGACGCAAAGACGTCATGTTCAGGTAAAGAAAGAAAGAGCGATCATTAAAATTATAACTATCTCTTTCATTTGCGTGCTATTTCGTATCTTTTGTTTACTTATCAGTGAAACTTGTCAATGTGTGCAGTTTTGGATTGCTCGGAACAGAATTAAAACGCAAATTACTATGAACGTAATATTATATGAACCTTAAGCTTATCAATTTATAAAAAAACCATGACACTGATTTGAAAATAGAAATGCCATATTATTAATCAACACTGTCATATAATCAAAATAAATAATAAAGCACGTTTTTTTATTGAAATTGTGTTTTTTAACAATAATCATGAGCAACGCACCCCTGAAAACGGTTAAATCTAATAAGAGTAAAGCGGAAACTCTAAATCAGAATGAGAATGGCGCGAAAGAGGGGGACGATTCCCACTTGTCGAAGGTGCAGTCCCATTTCTTGGTGCCATCAGAGAAGCTGGACAAGGTCACGAGGAGGGTGATAGCTCCTTACGCTCAGATAGAGAGGAAAGGCTTGAAGGATGAGGAGGCGAAGGAAGGTCGGTACCTGGATATGAACAGGTTCAATGTGTTCCTGGAAGACACGGTAGACCTCGACTCTTTGTTATACGAAACTGCGATGGTGTTGAAAACTGTCACTAATAGTTCTGGTGAGTTTTTGAAACGGAAAGTTTGTATTATAGTTAGCTGGAAATTATTAATTAATTCGGTTTCGGTTTCGGCACAAATGGTCAGTTTGGAATAGTGTTGAGGCAGCCTAGTGTGAGTTTCATTCGCCATTCGATCACCCTAAGGCCTCTGCCTCGAATTTTGAGGGCAGCGGGGCGGCAGCGGCGGCGGCGCGGCTTGACTGGAGTGCACCGCTCGTCGCCCGCTCCAGCGGTGCACTCCAGTCAAGACGCGCTGCCGCCGCGCCGCCCGCCGGCGCCGCCCCGCTGCCCGCAAAATTTGAGGCAGAGGCCTAACGGAAACCAGATATGTATGGCAAAATTAGACAGTTTACATTTTTGCCATTTTCGTTTTTGTAAACGAACCTAATTGAATGAATATACCCACCTATACGGATAGTGAACAACACTCACACAAGGCATTCAGGTTCGCTAAATAGTAGTTACTACGTAAATGATAATGACTTTTTGTGTTTATTGCAATGGAAAGTGTCCTGCTATGATAGGGCATTTTCCAATATTTTTGACGTTGTAAGGGAGAAAAGAGCTGGACATTTGCTGAGTTTCTTGCCGGTTCTTCTCAGTACAAGATCTTACCCAGAGTAGACTTACGAACCGATGGCATAGTGACATTTAAGAGCTACTTGTAGCCTAAACTGAATAAATGATTTTGAATTTTGATTTTTTTTAATTTTGACTATTCATTATATTAAAGTGCTGTTTTCATTTTCGAAAATCATAAATTTTTTGGGTTCTTAATTGTTTTTCAGGTATCTTCGTGTACATAGTTGATCAAATAAGAAACGAAATAATACTAATACCTCACAACACTAAGGCTCCAGAACGGCATGAAGTCAATATTCCCATTGGTTTGTTATTAATCATACTGTAACTCCAATAGCTATTTTAGATTTCTGTAGTAGGCATTTAGCATAAGTATATAACTATAGTATATAAAAAAAATACTTTGGAGCCATACATCACATATTATAGTGTAAGTTACGTACATTTCAGTTCCTTATTTTGTGATTTCAGTGTCATAAATTGTACCTAGGTATGTTTTGATAGATATAGCAAATAAAACTCCAGTGAGCAACTTGTGAGATGTAGGTCTTTCTGTATTTCTCTATCAGCTTTTTAACCGCTACATACTAAAGTCTGCTATAATCGACAAGAGATAACGTGCCCTGCACGCCACTGACGGCATTGATCTATATTTATGGTTTACAAATATACAAAATAACTATACTTAGATACAAACGTCCTTATTCCCCCGAATCCCTATTAATTTTGTTTTTACTATGATTCGAATGCTTATACCTAGCATAGGTCTGACAGGGCACGGAACGGAACGCATCTCTATGCTATGACGGGTTAATATGGGGCTTAAGGCGTCGCCATCGGGGGGAGAGTCCCACTTCATCTTCCGCGTTCGCCCCGGGTGCAGCTGTATTCGTGATAAATTTTCTCCAGTACCTATACAAAAACAGGGTTAGTATAAATATTGTTTTTACACTATTTTAAGGAGAAGGCAAAGTAGCAGCGGCCCACGCGGCCGCTACCAAGGAGTTCCTCCTAATCGAAGATGTGCAGCGCGACCGGCGCTTTGCCGAGGGCCTGAAGTGGGTGGACGCGAAGGTGGCGCTCTGCATGCCTGTCATCAAGCCCGACGGCAACTGCTACGCGGTGCTCGAGCTGTACAGGACGTATGCGGAGCCCTACGACGACGTGAGGGCTTATTCAAAATGATTTATTCGGTTTAGGCTACGTTTAACTGCATCTAGTGGAGGGCTCGTGGTAAGAGGTCACCAGTCTGAGAACTAGAGGTGCCAGGTTCGATTCCCAGCGCGGATCAAAGCACTTTGTCACATGACAGTGGATACGTGTTTGTGAAATCGACTAGTCGATTGTAGCTTAACGCAATCAAATGTAAAAAAAAACTCACTCAGTAATTTAAATGATTGACAGCACGTAGGACGTAATCCTATTCAAGTCTTATGCATCTGGTGGTAAGTACTACAGGCTATCTATATTAGATAGACATTTTTAAATCATTCAAAACTCAATTAACAATACCTCTGTGTTGTTCTCCCAGAAATGTTCCAATTATCCTCGTCCAATTGTTACTAAATAAAGAGACTGCCCCCCGTGTGGTGCCGGGGATTAAGAATTGCATCACCCCATCTCTTCCCGTGGGTGTCGTAGAAGGCGACTATGGGACCATTCCAGAGGATGGGCAGCAGCGTCTCTCTGTGATTATTCACACCTTACTGCGATCGCCAACCCGCCTGCCAAGCGCGGCGATTATGGCAAATTCCTCTTAAAAAGATTTATCCTTAAGGGAGGCCATTGTCCAGCAGTGGACGTCTTTTTGGCTGAGATGATGATGATGATGATGAAAGAGACTGCAGAAGGTACGCTTCATACAACCTCATCGACGTTTGCGTACGGACACGGATACAGCTCAGATCAGTGTGAGCGCAGCTGTTGCGAGATTTCGTGTCCGTGAGAGGTTATCAATGAGTGCGTTGCTCGAGCGCGGTTATGTATTAAGCCTAGCTTCTGGGTCTACTTATTTTGTGCACTGTCCCCATTCAATTGTTACGATTTCTCGATCGAGCTATGCAAGTTTGCTTACGACTTACGCAGACAACGATACCATACATAATTTCTTAATCTACAGAACGTTGTGTATACTGTGGTGAGCGTGGCTTGCTGGGCTGGCGCGGCGGTGCACCAAGCCCAGGCACGCATCACACTGCAGAAGACCGCGCATCTCAACAACGAGCTACGTTCCCTGCTGCAGAGCTACTTCTGTGACCTGGCCTCCATAGACACTATGCTCACTGACATGTTGGTGAGTGTGTAGTGTAGAAAATTCTGGTGTGTCCAGCCCATATCCAAATAACACTTGCAGACGACTGCGCACATCAACAACAAGGTATGTTCCCTGTACGACCACTACCGCATCACGGAGGATATCTGAAAAACGTGCTGCCATCTCTTTACCTCCCACTACCTCGTAGCTATTCGTGTACACTAGTCATCGCGCTTGGAGTTGTTGTGATAAATCATCACATCACGTTGCAACGCTCTCCTGGGCTAGCCTTACAGTGCACTGAATAATTTTGTTATCGGTCCATTTCGTTGTCGTCCCAGTAACTCGCTCAACAACCAATCACAAGTAGGCTTGCTGGGTAGTGGGTAAAGTACGCTGACGCAGTTCTGTTACCATATTCACTACTCGTTCAACAATAAGTCCCGATCCGAGCACTCTGAGAATGTTGTAGGGAACGGAGACACGCAGAAGTGCGTGATGCCATGCCCTCTAGAAAACCTCTGACGGTGTTTCGTTACAAGTTACTCGCTGCCTGCAAAAAAGTCGACATCGACAAGCTCAGTATGTACCTTGACTTGGCTCACGAGGTTACCGCCATGTGGGATGTGGATTCAACCATATTGTACCGATAGTCGTTTCGGCAAACGGTCTTTTAGCCAAGAGCCTCGATCAACACCTAGAGAGGCTCTCGCTGAAAGGTTGGATCAAGGGTCAGATGCAAAAGGCAGTACTCCTTGACACGGCACGTATTGTCAGGAGGTTCCTCACTCTCCAGCCCTAACCACCGATAGCTTGGGTCTATCCCCGCTGCCGGTGGCAATGAAAATTTCCAATCAACTATCTCGCTCAAAAAAACACAATCAACAATAAGGCTACATCAGCTACGGCCCTTTGACCTTTGCCCATTTGACAGGCGGTGGTAAAGTCGTTCATCGGAGCCATGCGCAGCAGCTTCTACATCATCGACAAGGAACACGTGGGCGGGTCGCTGCTGGCAGACATGTGGGATGACGGTTGGCCCGCCGAGAAGACCACCATGCCCAAGAAGAAGGTCAAAATTAAGTACGACTTTAACAAAGTGATGATTAACTATCGGAATAAAATGAGTAACATACCAAAATTTTTTAAAAAGCTTTGACTGGTTTTAATTTATGTTTGTCCATGTGTGAGGGATTTCGAAAAGTTTACTTAACCGTTTTCCTGTCTCGTAAATCACACGAGAATTATTTATATACGTAACGAATGATAATTAATCCGACACCCATACATTTTTGCGATTACTTTTTTTTAAATGATACTGATTCCATTGCCCAGCAGTGGGGCAGAATATAAGTTATTTATTTACAAAACAATTGATTTTTAATTGTTATTATTCTTGGTTGCACTTGTTAACTTTAAAATGCTTCTGACTTACCCGTACCGACATATTTGGACCTCTTAGTAACGGGGTGACAAATGAAACTTTTTTCCCATCCGTCACCCTGGTGGACAAAACGGGGTGACAGATGGAATATATCATAATGGATCTTATCTCAAGCTGCCGGAACACAATAATGCTACAAACATTGATGGTATGCTGACATTTAAATTTAGATAGCTAAGCTAGGCCAGGCGGACAAACAAGCCCTACCACCAACCAAACCGAGTACACAAACATGTACCCTCCGCTGGGAATCGAACCCGGGACCTCTGGGTCTAAACCGGTGGTCTTAACCACTAGACCACAGAGGCAATTAATTTTATCAAACTTAATTTGGTTTTAGTTTGAGCCAGGAGCAAACGCCGGCCGGATTGGTGGCGCGCACAGGCAAGGCGCTGAACGTGCGCGACGCCTACAAGGATCCGCGCTTCTCCAAAGACATCGACCCCACCACCGGCACGGTCGTCAGGTCCTGCCTCATCTCGCCCATCACGGACAAGAATGGAGTCATCGGTCAGTAGAAATCATCATCAACATCATCTTTGTCGAAAGACGTCCGCTGCTGGACAAAGAGTTCCACCAAGGATCTCCATAAGACCCACCTACGGCCACAACCAATGGATATAATAGATAGATAGATTATAACCGCCTCTGTGGTCAAGTGGTTAAGACAAGTTTATTATGACTTGGTTAAGACCGTTTTATTCCTAGCGGGGGATACATGTTTGTGTACTCGGTTTGGTTGGTGGTAGGGCTTGTTTGTCCGCCTGGCTAGCTACCACCTTATCTAAATATGTCGCCATAACATCAATTGTAGCGTTGTTGTGTTCCGGCAGCTAGATATAAGAAAGCCAGTGCCTCAGTAGTTGAGGATTCCGGGTGAAGTGCGCTTCCACCTTTGGTCTTATCATCACTTAACACCAGGTGAGATGAAAGCTAAGTGCCAAGTGCTTACCCGTAAGATATTAAAAAAAAACAAAAAAAAAGATAGATAGATAATACGTTTATTGCAACACCAAAGAATTAAAAATAACAAAAAAATACAATTAAAATAAAAGTTACAATTTGGCGGTTTATCGCCTATCGCTTAGAGCAATCTCTTCCAGACAACCAGTCAGTATGAATATGGACCAACCCACTACTCTGGCCCAATGTTCCCAAGGGTTCGTGGGTTTAAACGACTGCTAAATTACGGAATCTACTGAGATTAGTGATCTTAATGTGCCTTTTGAAGCACAATACGTAACAGATAAGTTTTTTAAGATCAAATGATCATTAGGTAGCCAATAACTCGACATTGCAAATGATGCTTAACAAGAACACAACCCGATGCGCCATTCATATGCTCCTATTCGTAAAGATGTAGTACAATTTGACAAAACTTTCTGATGACATTATACGAAGTAGTCGACATTGAATAAAGGTCCTTTGGCTTACAAAGTAACAGTAGATAGTGTTGGTAAGTTTCGGCTGATAGGACAGAGCTTCGATAGCATAATTGGTAAGTGCACCTTACCCTGGCATGTCATGGGTCCTGTTCGAATTCGGCTCGTAGAATTTTTTTCAACACTTTCATAGTAGTAGGTAATTTGTTCGCAACTGCGTAAAAGTTCGTTACCATAATCAAAATATTTTGATCCAGGACTAGTGCAGCTGACGAACAAGAACAACGCGCAGCCGTTCTCCGCGGAGGACGAGATGATATTTGACGTGTTCGTGAGCTACTGCTCGCTGATCGTCCACTTCTACAACATGCAACACACGAAGATGTACCATGTAAGTTATAAACAGTGATCGGAATAGGTAAGAGCTATTTTGGTTCATTGACCGTAAACGTTGATGTTCATACGGACATTCCGCAAACATGATAAAAGAAGGCTTGTCTTACGTATTGGCAGTGGGCGCCACGACGTTGTCAAACTTACATTAGCGACGCGTTGCATTTTCCATTGCGCACACGCGCGATGTTGCCGCACGATTTTGCCGCACAACACGGCTTTTGGAAACAAAAGAATACAATAGCGGGCTCCGTCACTAGAAGAACGCACCTGTTTTTGTCTCTTTCTACAGCATTCAATTTGTTTATCGACAATATTTCGGGAATGTCCATATTAATACAATGTATCGCAAGTACAAATAACAGCTTTACCTATTCCGATCACTGGTTATAAACAGTGCGATACTGCCCCGGCTCACATAAATCTTCAAAGAATCATTATGAACAAGTTCGAAATATGAAAAAGTTGATCGTTTAATCGACGACCTCTGTGGTCGAGTGGTTGGCGTGACGTCAGACCCGGCGCGCTAACGGGTTTAATTCCCGGTCAGGTAAATTAGAGAAAAATGTTTTTCTGAATTGATTTCGGTTCTGGGTGGTTACCTATGTTTATGTATATTTATCCGTTATCTAGTTAAACCATATTAACGAGTTTCAATAGAAGCTTATCTTGGGCTAGATAATTTATTGGTGTGTGAGCGTAAACATTTTTTTTTTATTTGCACGCTGGTTGTGATTTTTACCTATTCATCTTATTAATCACCCAAGGTAAATCGTGGATCAATCCCCGTAGCTCTGATAGACCAGTGACGTGAACCCATGCTTACCATAAACATTAAGCTATCTAGGTGGGTCTAGTTGTAGGTGGACCCATTTAGAAAGCTTAATTACAGCGCATACATTATAGGTACTTGTAACGAGAAATAGTATGGCAAAATGTTAACTCTTCTCGTATGTCGCCAGGAGGCGCTGCTTCAATGCCATACTAATTTTCGTTTTCGTAAACGTTATCGAATGAATACGGATTGTAAACAAAACTCACACACCCTGGTGAAATAATAGTTATTTGTGTAGCCATACAAATTCTCATTCTCGTTAACGTGGTCGAATGAAAAAAAAGCACATTGGTATACTATGTTTAAAACGAAACGCGTAAGATTAGAAAAAGGTCTAGCAGTGAACAGTACCTTTAGGCTGAAGATGATGATGATGAAGGTTAAAAGTGTTTGTAAATATTGTATTGGTGCAGGACAACCTCAACAAGGTGTACCACGAGCTGATGAAGCTGCACCTGAAGCCGTGCCGGCACGACTTCGACGAGCTCATGGAGACCAACGGCGTCGTCATACCCGCGAACAACTTCAAAAGGTAAGTGTTATTACCGCCACAACACTACTTAAGTTAAATATATCATCAGGATGCTATAAAAAAGGCGTATGAAGAACTTACCTTCTCAATACATACGGCGCTCCAGCAATGTATGTATACATATATATATTTATGTTTGTGTGTCTATTTATGTAATGGTCTATGATTCAATTGTATTCTCTACTTTACTACCTCTATCTCCTTCTTGGGTTCCTAAACCAAAGGTTGTCTGCAAGAGATCGCTTGTAGCGATAAGACCGCCTTTGCGCATGCTCGCTTTAAGATTATGTGTACCTGTATTGTTTGTTTTTATTTGTGTGAGCAATAAAGTATCTATCTATCTATATCCATACTAATATTATAAAGAGGAAAGCTTTGTATTTTTGTATGTATGTATGTTTGCAACGAATAAACTCAAAACTACTGGACCGATTTAAAAAATTGCTAAAAATGCTACATTAGCGCTGAGTAACATACCTAGGCAGTATCAAAAAAAAATGCGGTACGAAGTCCGCCGTGTCAGCTAGTATCTTATAAAATTGTTGTTACTTGCCAGCTTTGATTACCACATCAGCGAGGGCAGCAAGGAGGACATGCCGGGGCTGGTGTGCTACATGTACATAGAGACGTTCGCGGACCGCAACTTCGAGCGCGCGCAGCTCGTCGACTTCTCACTCACCATACTCAGGTAAAAATAAATTAAAGCTAAAAGATAATTTATTTGAAAGTATCTTCCTTCCTTCCTTCCTACCACAAAACGGTTGTGAAAACTGCTAGTTTTCGAACCCAATAACGTAGGGCAACAAGTATAGAACAAAAATAGAAAAAAATGTACAAGAATAGGTACTAGAAACACACTTTCACTCACGAATACACACACCACACACATGCACCCACACACCAAAGATTTGTGCGCAAATAAAGTTATTGTTTTGTTGAATTTTTTTTGTAACTTTTTCTAAATTTAATTTATAAGGCGGCAACAATAATTAATTATTATGTAATGTTGCCATGGTGCTTTCTAGAACAAGCAAAATTATTATTTTGATACTTGAGATGTAACTAATAACGTTCTAGAACCTTTCTGAGATTTTTCTGCCATAGTTTAATCAAAAAAGAGTAGGACTTTCTGTTTATCCATTGTGTTAATGAAAACTGCTGTCACCATTTCAAAAATAGCTTAAATTTTTGATCATCAATCCTGGGGTTGGTTATTTCGAATTGCTTATCTTTCACGTCCCGTTTGCCGGCAGGTGCTATCGGAACAACCCGTACCACAACGCCGAGCACGCGTTCTGTTTCACGCACACCATGTATCTGGTGTTGACCAGCAACACTGGCTACTTTGATTTCGTCGAGGTAAGTCAGGCTTTCTACTATAATAACGCTTCGTATACTAAGTTAAGTTAAGTTTTATGCTGTCACCAACACACAGACCATTAGTCTGTGTACTAACAGTAGGTAAGGTTAGGATTAGGACCCTCCGAAGCGCGGATTTTATCCGGAACTCATTAGAGTAGTGTTGTGGAAGAGATATATTACTTCGTCTAACGTCTCAAGAAACACTTAGGGAAGTTTATATAACATAAAGTAGTTTCTACTATGACAATCGAAGTGCACATAAACCTACATATATGATATAAATCCCCCCGCAGACGGTGGGGCTGATGCTGTCGGGGCTGTGCCACGACCTGGACCACCCCGGCTACAACAACAACTTCCTGGCGCTCTGCAAGCACCCGCTCTCGCAGATGTACCGCTCCTCCATGCTGGAGAACCACCACTACTTCCTGGCCAAGAAGATCATTGAGGTGAACTGTTTGGCTACTGGCTGACTTTGACAGGCTTATATGTATTTCTTAAAAGTTTTTTCAACATTTGTGTTTTAGTAATTTGTTCGCAACAAAATTTGCGTTAAAAATTATTTGAACATTTATATGTATTTGCTTTATTTTTTTTATTTGGAGTAGCACGGAGTGCCGAGGGCGAGTTTCATTCGCCATTTGATCACGTTTACGAAAACGAGAATTTATATGGCAAAATGTTAACTCTTGTCTTGTGTCGCCAGGAGGCGCTGCTTCAATGCCATACTAAGTTTCGTTTTCGTAAACGTAATCGAATGAATACGGATAGTAAACAAAACACACTAGGCACCCTGGTGAGATGAAGGCGCTGTGATTATCCGTTAAAATTTAAAAAAAAAATATTCTCGAATTAATTATTGTTGTTGACAACATACCTATTGATCGCTCCAGGACAAGAACATCCTGGGCAAGCTGCCGGCGGTGGACCGCGAGCGCATCATGGATGAGGTCAAGTACGACATCCTGTGCACCGACCTGGCGGTGTACTTCCAGCTGCGCGCGCAGCTCACGCCGCTCGTCGGCGACCACTCCTTCGACTGGGCCGACCACGCGCACCGCCAGATGCTCAAGGTTGCTATCTACAGGGTGTTTGGTAATACTTGTTAATCCTAAAAATACCAGATCTGGTACCGTTCATAGAACCTTGGAAAATTATGAACAACTTTTTTAAATTATATGATGGGCTTGCTCTTGGCCTCATTCTAATCCCTAGGGCTAAGAAGAGGCCGACGATGGAACGAGCTTACCCAGAAACAGCCTATTCACTCGGGCTTTATAAACTTTAGGGTTATATGCACTCGGGAATACAGACGCCGGTAGGAAATTCCACTCTTTGGATGTACGCATTATAAATGTAGAAGCAAAACGCTTGGTGCGCAAAAGTGGAATGTCAACCAGGTAGAGGTAGTAGCCAGCCGTACGTCTGGATTCCCGATGGTAAAATGGGGAAGGTGGAATGAGCTCATGCAGCTCAACAGCACACTCTCCGAAGTATAGCCTGTAAAAAAGGTTGTTAAGTATAAAATAAATTTTAGTTTTTTTATGTAAAATTAAATCTATGTAAATATGATTTTGCATGTGATCACAGTGTTCTTTATACATCGTCAGCCATATTAACATCCTGGTATGTTAAACTGATTGACGATTTAACGGATTGACCGATTGTTTAATCGATTGATTGATTAATTGATTCATTATTCATTAATTCATTCATATTTCTGATTGCAGTCAGTAGGCACACGTCTGTAACATGTTTTCTCTCCCCCTCGCACCCTCCTAACTACAACTCTTGTATCTTAGTGCATTTTTACATAACTAATGTTTCCAGGGTATTCTGATGACGACTAGCGATCTTTCCGGGTGTTGCAAGCCATTTGGTGTGTCGAAAGTGATAGCGGAGGCTGTCTACCAAGAGTTTTATGATCAGGTAAGAGGCACAAAATAAGGAGACTGCAGAAGATATGCTTCATACAAACGCGCCCGAGCAACGCTCACATAGACAATTAACTGCTCGCGGACACGTACAACAACAACAACAACAACAACAAGGTGGACCGACGATCTGGTGAAGGTCGCGGGAAGTCGCTGGATGCAAGCAGCACAAAACCGGTCGTTGTGGAGATCCTTGGGGGAGGCCTTTGTCCAGCAGTGGACGTCTTTTCGCTGAGATGATGATGATGATGATGATATCTTCTGCAGTCTCCTTATTTTGTGCCATTCCATGGAGGATATTTGACAGTCTCGGAAAGTGCATACATACATACATTGTTTGCCTTTTGGCCATACACCTGCATACATACATTGCATACATACATTGTTTGGCTTTTGGCCATACACTTCTATATTTCAAATCTCGCAACAGCTGTGTTCCGACTGTTCTGAGCTGTTCCGAGATCTGTGTCCGGTGTCTAGGTGTGAGTTGTTCGAGCGGGGTATGTATGAAGCTTACCTACTGGGTCCTCTTTATTTTGTGTGAGAGGTCTTGTTATCATCGATACAATATGTCTAGTAAAGCGACGCCCATTTCACTGTCCAAAGGCCCACATGCGGTACCCGACTGCCATAAACTTTGATTGACAGAATAATGTTTTGGACTCTATACGAGAGTATATAGTACCCACGAGTCCACTTTTGATATATTATATATGGACTCGTGGGGTATGATGTATAAAAAAACAAAAAACCGTTTGTAACGTCAAATTATCTTTCTCTTTAGACATGTCACATAAAACAGACAACGACTACTTTTACAAATTACTGATTGTTCGATTCGACAAATACGAATAGGTAACTGTGGAACATAAATACTTGTCAAAAAAGGTCACAGAAATAAGACGCTAGTCAACATATTTAACAGTAAGTTTTTAATCAAAATCAACCGTTATGGACATAAAGCACTATTTTTAAAATTTGTGTTGGACTGTGATTCTGACCATTAGACCGTATCATACCATGACCGAGGCATATAAAGGTATCTGCCCATTACATCGTATCATACCATGACCGTGCTAGGAACGTGTCAGGCAAAAAATATTCTTTGTATCGAGAAGTTTGAGACTATGCGCACACACTAGAATTCACTAGATCGTTCCGTCACCGAACAACACCGTCGCTTGTATCGGCACCGGCAAAATATTCTAGCCAACACTGCCCCCCTTAATTGAAAAGACGTATCTAACATTTTTTGCCAAATTGAGTTACATACAGTGCCGGAATCAGGCAAAAAAGGCGTTCCTTCCAATATTTTTTATATTTTTCTATCTCGTTCCATTGCAGTTTTAGCGCAACAAAAAAAGGCGCTTCTGCACACTTTTTTGAACCTGATTGAAGATGAAAAAACGAATTTGTCTTAAGCTTAATTGAAAAGTCACATTTACGTATAAATGTCCTTTTGGTTTGATATTTTTGTGTAAGTTCGGAAATTTGAAAGACTTAAGTGATCCAATTTATAAGAAGAAATTAAAAAGGCGCATATACCCATTTGCACCTTACACAGTAATTGGAAACAGCATAAAAACTAAGGAAAAAAATCAACATCTGCCACTTCCGCCTTTTCTACTTCGTAAAGTAAGTTTTTCCCGAGCGCATTTGTCATATGCGTCTATATTTTGTTTAAGCTCTAAGTTTAAGGAATTAATAATTATCTCACAAGTACATACTTGATTCTTAAGTGGAACTCATATCAAGAATAAATGACATTTATTTTGGATTTTTTTATGTTACTGTTAGCGGATATAGCCAAATGCGCCTATTCTTCTTAGGAATACAATACCCGAATATTAGGCGTTCGAGGTTGAAAGGGCTATTTGCGTCTATTCAATTAAGAACGTAGTATTTTTCCAACTTTATTTACTAGAATGAAAGGGTTTTTTAATTATTTCTAATTAAATAATTAAAAAAACATTACATTTTATAAATGGAAATCAAAGACAAATATCGTTGCTAATATTCAAAATTTTCAACATGTAATTATTTTCCTTTACTTAAGAACAGCAGACGATTTCCCGTTTCATTCATTCAAACATTTTTTTCTCCGTTTTGACTTTTTGTTAGATGCGGCTTTTTAACTATCGGGGGCAGAACAGTTGTCATTAAACCCGTTATGCACGCGTATAGTAAGCGGTTGATAAGTTGTAGTTAGTGGGCACAGTAGTCAGTGCTTGTTACGTTCCTAGTTCCTAGCCTGGTTATGGTATGATACGGTCTAATAGGGTTCGTGGGTTAGGCCCCCGGTGTGTGACGCCCCCGTGGTGGAGGCACCCGATTCGTTTTAGTGCGATAAAATTTATTAGTTGAATATTTTTATCAAAAGTACAGTCAGATAGCAAAGTGTAAAGGCAGAGAGAGATACAAATTTTAAACATAGCGCTTCACATCCCAATGTTAAGTGACATGTCTAAGAATAGATCGATCATAGGAAACAATCAAGGCATAAACTAATGCCTCGATCGTTTTCCGTGAACAATGGACTAACTGAGATGACAAACTAAAATTACGACAAGTATATTTTAATGCATTACGTACTTATAAGTAGAAAAAAAAATGTTGCGGTGCCCAACCAGGGCTCATGTTTTGGTACGTGAGTTTATATGAAATGTACTTACTTACCTACACCTATTTTACCACATAAATTGCAATAAATACTTATCTTTGACTTTGACTTTGAAAAGTTAATTGTACCAGGGTGACAAAGAGAGGCTGATGGGCTACACGCCGCTCAGCATGATGGACCGGCGGCGCAGCGTGAACCAGCCCGCCGAGCAGATCCAGTTCTTGTCCGTGGTGGTGCTGCCGTGCCTGCTGCTGCTGCAGACCATCTTCCCCAACACCAGCCAGCTCACAGATAACGCACGGTACGTCAATAGGGAAGTTTAACATTGTTTCAACATTGTATTTTTTAATTCACCTCTAAGCAATTTCTGTAACCTAAATTTTTTTTAATAAACACACTGACAGTACTTACATAATAGTGGCGTCATAGTTTGCAATTCCCATACAACTTCTAATAAAAATAATCGTTGACAGGGGGACTTATTGGGAGTGAAGAGTCATGTCTGCGGTTTTGTTTTATTTTCGAAAATTTGTGTTATGTCGAATATTAATGTGAAATAATGGTGGATTATTAACCGTGTTCGTGAGTGTGAATGAGTGTTGGCAAATGACACAAAACAGTGCAACGTCATTTTTTAAATTCTCTCAAGAAGTCCGCCCGAGGACTTAGTAAAGCCCCACATCTTTACTGAGATACTCGAGGGGTTGGGGGGTATATCATTTCTCACTTCTCATTTCTATTGTCATTCATCATCATCATACAAGATGGATCTATTATTTATTTATATTTATATTACTTGTATGAAAAATTACTTTGACACTGGCTAAATGTGCTAATCGCACAAAGCCATCAACTAAAAGAAAAAAAATCGTTGACAGTTGTTAAAAAGTGTCTCTATTGATTAGCCAGTAAATACCCATTTGTTGTATTCGGTACCTACCTACCGACAATATCATCACTGCTCATTTTATATCATCCGGTCCGATCCCATCAGCAATCGGAGACAGCGCGTTTACTACTGCGCCATCGAGTTCCTCATACATGTAGAGGACAGAAGAAATAATAATACTTGAATCGTATAGGTACAAAAAATCGCCTGAGGCCTTTTAAAAATAGGTACCTATTTGTTATCTACGAGTAACTAACCTTCCAATTTAAGTACTTAAATGTTTGATCCTTTTTATACACCGCTTTATAGTAGAAATTGGATAAGACTTCAAATGTCGTGTTCCAAAAAATCTAGCCTCGACACATAAAACGCAATATGATCGAAGGCCATTTAATAAATACACGAATACATAATGCTATCAACGTTTTAATGCGCACGCATCATGTTATTATTCATGAGTTTTGTACGAAGTTCAGAGCGTCATGAAAACTTTGACGCGGAAAATGTATACTTAGATATAAAATTAATCCAATTTAGGTCTGTAGGTAGACAACAAAAATCGAATTTCATTTTTTTTTATTTTTTTTTTATACATAGCACGGCAAATGACTCCATTTCACCTGATGTTAAGTGAATATGGAATCCAGATGCGATGACAACTGGTGCAGCGTGAAAATAACGCAGCATCAGTTACCCTCACTCTGCCGGCCCACAAGGTGCCTCTTCACGCCTCGTTTGAAGGACCCCATATCATAGGAAGGAGGGAAAACGTGTGCAGGCAAACTATTCCATGTTTTGGAAGTGCGACAAAAAAATGAGTCACCAAATTTCTTAGTGCGTGATGGAATATTTGTATATATTGTGTATATTTATATATTCATTCGCGCCTGTTGTCGTCTGAGCGTTGTTGACAAAGTATTAGAGTGCGGCAATTTCCGATGTTGACTGTACAAATAGATTGCAATTACTTTCTAGTAAGAAAAATCTGATTTTCAAACTCCTAACCGGATGTCACCCGATGTTAAATGATGACAAGGCTGAAGGTCGAAGGCATTTCACCCCGAAATGCTCAAACCTTAAGGATCTGATTTGGTTATGGTATCTGCCTAAACACAACATTGCTACTAACATTGTTGTTACAGCAACCGACTTAGACAAATAGCCAGACGGACTTAAAACAAGCCTTACCAATTATCAACCAAACCAAGTTCAAGCTACTTATGTAGGTACTTCATGCTGGAAATCAAACCTGGGACTTCTGTGTCTGTTATACCATAGTGGTATGGCATAACCACTAGACCGCGGAGTAGTAAAAGACACTGGTTTTTACACCTTTTTTCAATGTAACATTTTATATCAGTATTTAATGTTGGAGAAGGATCATTTAAAACTTTCGTATTTACAGGAAAACTCAAGAGGCGTGGCGTGAAGAGATTGAGATAAGGGGCCAGAAGCTATGGCGCCAGGAGGACTCGCTCGTGACCTTCTCCCGCAGCCGGGGCTACAACAAGTCGCGCTCTGAGGACTCCAGCTAGGGATTAGTTTGATGTACCTACTTCTTACGAAATAAAAATGATTAAGAATCTGGTGTAACTCTTGTTAATTAGTAGATTAAGCAGTTACCATTTAACTTTTTGAAGTGGCATCCAACAACAAGTTTGTGTTGTTTATTACTTTTTTTTTTAAGTAAGGTAGCAGCGCGGGGCTAACGAGCAACAATGAAAACTCGCCGCTCGCGCTATAATAACGACCGCAGCCTTAGGCATAGTAGAGTACTTAAGGCGTCCGCTCCACCCGCGCGGGCGCAAGGCTTCAGGGTGCATAGTGAGAGTTTTGTTTACTATCCGTATTATTTCTATTACGTTTACGAAAACGAAAATTTGTATGGCAAAATTTTAAGTCTTCTCGTATGTCGCCAGGTGGCGCTGCTTCATTGCCATAATAATTTACGTTTTCGTAATCGTAATCAAATGGCGAATGAAAGACACTAGGCACACTGGCCTTGAAACGGTTACCTATTTTAAATCCGAACTTTTTACTACGACGAATTTCATTATCCCGAAAACGTTTTGCCACATTTTTGTTTTCCATATCTTAATTTTACCGAAAACACGATTGACATATTGCTGATAATCCGATTTTCAAATATATTTTTTTTAAATTCTATCCTTTTTGAAATCTTACTCAACCTTAGATAAATATATTAATGTTTAATTTCCAGAAAAACGTTCCTACATAATAAAAAGACAAATATTATAAATAACAAATACTTACAATCCATCAAGTTTATAAACACGCTTACGCTTAACAGAAAAATAATAGCTATTTCATCTTTTAAAAATGTCGCATTACTCCAACAATAATATGTATTAACAATTTCAAACGTCAGCTTTTGTAGGACTAAAGGTATGGTCATAAAGGTAAGGTCTAGGTATGTAAAAAAACCATCGATTTAAAAATCGATGAAAAAACATACAAAAACGTCGTTTCTGGCGCTTCGCCGGGCGCTACCGCGGCACACTCGCTCCGCTCGCTCGGCTCGCGCGTTTTTGATCACCCACCATACTAACCTAACCAAACCTAATGAACTCTTTAATTTTTTCACGACGGGGGGTTTCGCCCCCCGTACCCTTTGCGGGGGCCTACGCCCCGCCGTCCCCCCGCTTCCGTTCTGTATGACGGCGTGACCACAGATTAGGTAAAAGTTTAATTACTACGCAAACTAACGAGACGAGAGCACAACGCGTGCAGTTTAGTTAGCCAATCCAAGCGCCCCTCATTTATCTACTCAGTTTCTCTCGCTTGCACTAATAAATTTAGTCGGATCACTGATATACACTTTAACACATGCCTTTACGCCCTTCTTAAACGACGCACTCAAAACTGATTATATGACGTTAGAAACCAGAAAGCCTAGCAAGAGCCGTAGAGCCGTAGAGCCGTACAGCGGCAGTTTTATTTACTATCGATCACTTTAACGAAAACGAGTGACATTGTGTAAGGCACTTGCATATACTCGTAACACGCGTAGTAATAATAACACCAATACGGACATGATAGCAAATTTACTTTATTAACCTATTATGATCGACATAATACAATACATTGTAATCAAACATTAACTGGTGTTTAAACAAACATCCACAATATAAGACTTTGCGTAACTAAACAGTCAATTTTATCACCTAGTGATGACAACACACTTAGTAACACTAAAGAAATTAGCTATTATGATTAACCACCAATTTTGTACACCAAAGGCTTCGGATACACTATATTAACAAAACACATAGTTTCCTGCATTAGATAATCTCATACCGGTACAAGGAAAACGATTACATAATTTTATTATGCCACCAATTTAGTTTGTCATGTTCATGACAATGCTGAAGTTATATTTATAATGTATCTCAATAAATAATTATGTAACAAAACAGTACATTGAGCATTGTTTATGATACGCAACCCTGTTGCAAGTGTTGTGATTGAAGATCCTCCAAAGAACGAAAACTCTCATGTCGATCTCATTTTGACACATTTTCAATATACCTAAAATTCGGTGAATACATTATCAATTGATATGAGTGCAGTACCAGTTCGTTTTATTTACAGATTCTAACAATGCCAGTGGTGCCGGTTCATCTGGGTTATTGAAACAAAAAACATTTCTTACTAAACCAAATTATGTCTATAACATTTCAGATTTAGTTTCGATTATCGACAACACTATACAAATTTAATAGATACTTAATTTATTATTGTGTCGCCTCGAACATGATCCATTACTTCTGTACCCTTGTAATATAACACAATAAATACATAATAATTTCTTAATTAAAATTATGAACAAATCATAAATTAAAATAATATGAGATTTGGAACATACAATTTATATAATTATGCCGTAATATACGCTATAATATATTAAATATTACTAATAATGAAAGTTAACTTAATCCTTAATCAATTTCTTTTACTGGCAATCAACATTCTTAACCCAAGTAGATAGATAGATACTGACGTAAAATGTAAACAATTTTAACAATTCCAATAATATTGCTTGGTTATAAACAATAACATTACCTTAATCTTTATAATCAATTTTGTTCTAATTAAAGGAGGAATAAACATTTTTCATCCGTACACGCCATTTCATTCCCATTTTTATAAAATGAAGATGTTATCTATTACTTTTTACAAAACCTTTTTAAAAAATATAATCTGTGGAATGATGTGCCATGTGTAAAATATTTTTTCATTTATGTCTCGAAATTACTTTGCATTGAAGGGGTAATTTTAGAAAACTGCTGCAAATTGTGATGAGTAGGCAACATCATAATATGCAGTAATATTCCGCGGTATGAACTTTAAAACAATTCTCTCTTGACATATTTGCGATAACATCAAGCATAATCATTGTTCATTAACTGAGAGAATAATTTATAATATTTGTTTAACAATAGCAATGTTACTAGGTACTTAAATAAAGAAAAATTTAAATTTAAATTGTGTGGAATTATTTACATGCACCTTAATATAGGGTTGAAACAAGGTATAATGAACACATTATACTTAAAGTCTCATTGGTAGGTATAACAGACTGCCTTATGTTAACTAAAGTTGATATTGGACGAGTAGAATTGTTTTAAATTTCGTATCTCAGTGGAGACGGTGGGTGTTTATTATGTGTTTCGTATCTTGCCTGGCACATAATTCTTGTCAATGGTTTGTTCTTGCAGAAACATGTGAAGGCACCTCTCGTTTTGTGCCAGCGGGTGGCCAGCTATCTTGTTGATGAATACTTCTAAGCCTAAAATGAACACATACTTTAGTCAAAAACGTTAATGACAGAAACTATTTTTTTTTAATTTAGTACAATTTTAATAAACATATTTTCTTTACTCTACTTTTAATGAAATAGTTGAACAGTTTCAAATGAATTTGTTAAGTTGATTGTGCCAAGGACCATACATAAAAATATACTACTCAAAACAAAATAAGGGCCACGAGGTATTTTTTCATTTTGGTGTAAATTATTAAACATTTACATATTGAAAGTAGTAAAATATTGAGTATACAAACTCTTTGATACCTAAACTTTTTAATATTGTAGTATTCATCTAATGCTGGCAACAATTTTAAATAAAATTTGATTTAAAATTATTTTTGAAAATTTTGATTGCATTTTCTTTAACGTTTTGCTTTCCTTAGCTTCTTGGTTTATTAGAAATTATTAGAGTTCATTGATATCTCGAGTCAGAAACATCTTTTGCAATATGCCACAAGCACGCAGGCGTCATATGGACTCGCTGACAGCAACCAGAGCCGTTACAATGATTGAAGAAGGTCATTCGCAGCGATCTGTGGGTTTGCAATTGGGATTTTCTCGAAGAGCTATTCAAAATCTATGGAATCGTTTCCAAGAGACCGGCAGTGTTAGAAGAAGACCTGGTTCGGGCAGAGTTCGCATTACAACAGCTCAAGAGGATCGTTACATTCGATTAAGTGCGCGCCGAGATCGCACAACGACGGCCCGCAAGTTGCAAAATCGTTTACGGCTCACAACGGGTACTCGTGTCAGTGACCAAACTATTCGTAATCGATTGCATGAAGACCAGCAGGCAATAAGAAGGCGAGTTGTCCGTATTCCATTTACCAGAAATCATCGTGCAAATCGTTTAAGATTTTCCCGTCAACATTTGGACTGGGACATAACCAATGGGGCATGGTGCTCTTCACAGACGAATGCAAAGTTAATTTTTTTAACGACGATCGGCGTATTAGAGTATGGAGAAGACGCGGCGAGAGATTTTCAGAAGCCTGCATCCATGAAGTCGATCGTTTTGGTGGTCCAAATGTAATGATTTGGGGCGGGATAAGCTTACACGGCAAAACTGAGCTCGCTATTTTAAATGAGGGTACTGTTACTGCTCAGCGGTATATTGAGGAAGTCGTCAGACCACATGTGATCCCATTTGCCCAGCGAGCGGGTCCTGGATTCATCTTGATGCAAGACAATGCTCGTGCACACACGGCTCAAGCGACTCGGTTTGTACTGGAAGCGTCTCAAATTCAAGTCTTGCCGTGGCCGGCGAACAGTCCGGACTTAAATCCAATAGAGCACATGTGGGATCAGTTGAAACGAAGAGTTAGAGACGGTGATCAGGAAATCCACAACCAACAGCAACTCATCAACGCTGTTAAAAGAGCCTGGGAAGAGATTCCAATGGAAAATGTCAGGCATTTGATTGAGAGCATGCACTCCAGGCTTCAGAAGTGCGTAACGAAACGAGGGGGGCATACCCGTTACTAAAAGATGAGCATGGAGTATTTTCTTTTGTTTTCAGTAACTTTACATTGTTTTTATTTTTAACCTTAAATGTGTTTTTTCTTTCAAAAGCAAATAAACTTTTTAATCATTATTATTGGAATAAATTTATTGGTCTACACGGTAAAAACAACATTAGTTTTCGTTATGGAGACAAAAAAATTAATATTGGTTTTATTATTTTCATGGTACAGACAAAATACCTCGTGGCCCTTATTTTGTTTTGAGTAGTATACATGATCAACCTATGTTAAACATTTAAAGCTTCCAAGGAAAACAGGATATAAACACAAAATAAGGAGACTGCAGAAGGAAGCTTACCTGCAGTCTCCTTATTATGTGATATAGACTAGACCAGTTGTCTCAACTACTTGTCTTTTAAATAATAATAATAAGATTTTCATGAGATTATGTGATTTTTTCAGTATCACAGTTTTAGGTTTGCAAAAACACAACACATATAGAACCCTCCTATATACCACAGACTTTGTAAACAGCTTGAACTATAAATAATTGTAAAAAAATTTGAAGCTCATTGAAATATATTAGTGGAGGCCTATGTTGATCAGTAGATCCACTTGGGCTGATTATGATGATAAAAATTGAAGTAAGTACTTAGATTAATTTGAATATTGGTTTTAAAGATTGTAATAATCATATGCTTAACATTTTTGATGGGCATAAATAAAGATAAGGTAATTTTTTACTATGATAACTTAGTCAAAATAATTACTTTCACCAAATACTAAAATGGAGAAGTTAATTGTTAGTTTTTGCCACTGTTTATCAATCTATTGTAATGTGTTTTTGGTTGATATGATATTCGTAAGCATTATTAGCCACTTAAAGCTTATACCTTATGGCATGATCAATATAATTGATGTTTTTAACAATCTAAAGTTAATATTAACTGTATTATACCAATAAAACAAGTCTACCTTTTCTACGGTCTTCAATAAACTCCTCTTCAAATATACCATCATCTCCACGGAAAGGAAGCTGTCTTTTCAAAGCTTTGCCAGGAAGTGGTGGAACTACAATCTGTAAGCATTTGACATTAACAGAGAAAATAAACATATTGATAAAATACAATTTCTTTGTGCTTAGCATAATAAATAATTACATTTTAAAGTATGGCAAATAATATTTTTATGTTAATCATATTAAGTAGGTAGTAATATCTTTATTTAATAAAATGAAGATTGTGCAATTTCAGTGACTCATGCAGGATAATTGACAATAATGCTCAAAAGAATTTATTGAGCTCCTGAGAAATTAGTCATCCTCAAACAAGTTTTGCAAGGGCATTGCAATATTGAAACAAACAATACAAAATCAACTAAGATCACAGTTTCCAATAAGAAGAATATTAAAATAATCTTTCATATCAATGGCCCAATGTTTCTCAGTTTCCCTGATAACAAACAAAAACATATACTATCAATGGATGACTCAATCATTGTACTCACCTTGCTATCTCGTTCCAATTCATTTCTGAGCCATTCAAAGTCACTATACCGCCGTCTTACACTCGAATCTTTAACTTTGAACACAGGCAGATTGGTCTGTAAGCAATAGAGGCAGTTCTTTATGCAGGCTTTTTAAAACAGTTTAAATTGGCGACGCGCTAGCATTGTCGCGTACCGATAATACGCCCACCAAATCGGTAACGACCGACTACCGCGTCAATGCTTAATCTAATTATGTATCTTCAGTAGGTACCACACGATTGACTTACCCTCATGCGAACTTCGTAATCCGTATAGCGTTTTTTCCCTACACCCATCGTTGTCACTGGATTTAGTACATCGATCTCCAAGAAGTTTGCCGGCGCCGCATAAGCGTCGTCCAGAGTTTGTTTTTTTACGTTTAGTCTTCTAGTCGCGTCGGCTGTTGTATCCTCAGCCATCATAACGCTTTATTTATTTAAACAATCAGAAATGAATAGGACGGCCCACTAATCAAAAGGAAATGATAAATGACATGACAGAACATGAAACAATTCACTGTTCACATCACATTTGACGTTAGAGAAAAATGGCGATTGGCGATGTGTCATTTGTAGATGTCAAAATACTACCAAAGTCCTATTACTACCAAAGCCTACCAGAGTCTGATAAGCTTTTTAAAAATTAACCAGACGCTTATAGATCTTTCTTTTAAAGATCAAACGGCTTTGAAATTAATGTGATTTAGGCGTAAGTGTAGTTTAAATTAAACATCATTAGTTGGGCTTATTAAAATTAAATAAAACATAATTAAGTTAACGCACGCGCAATACTACATTGTCAAAGATAATAATACATATTATGTATTATTGAGTTTTCCTTTCTGTTATACGCTATTGATTTGATTTGATTTTTTTAAACTTTATTGTAAGAATAAAAAAAATATACATGTATTTCTACCATTCACACAAATCACACAAGCACAGCGATTTGGCATGCTTAAAATCAGTTCATCGAAATCACTTTGATGAATAGCCGCCCACGTTTCAACAAGTCAAAAAGTTGTTGTGGGGTGTGCACGGCATCCATACTCGGCAGAGCTCTTCTTTGGAGCAGGTCCCATGCATGCTCAATTGGGTAGAGGTCTGGTGATTGTACAGGCCACGGCGCAGAACGTTGATGGGTGGATTCGCGTTTTGGATTTTTTCTGATTTATTTTGAAGCCTTTTTGTAAATTAATCTGAAATGCGTGCAAAGTTTCAAAAATCGAAAGAAGTACTATTGAGTAAGATCTGCTTAACAAAGGCACTCTTTTTAAATCAAGAATTTAGAGAATATTTGATCTCAAAAAATAATAAGAGAAATGGTAATGACGTTAGGCTAATGGCAATGATTTTTTGAGGATGGTAATGATTAGGAATGCTTGGTAATGACGAGCTTTTACGGCAAAAATAATAATTAAGTACCTGATACCTATTTTAGAAGACATACCTATGTATTTTTTTCATATATAAGTAGTTGCTAACTTGTAAACACTTACTTATAAATTTGTAAAGTTTAATAACACAAAAATTAAAATTCAACAAATCTCGTAACAAACACAATCTCGGTCTTTAATTTAACTATGCTATCATGGCTCAATCCAACTCGCCGAAATTAATCTACTCTTATGGCACGTATTAAGTTGTTAAGTAGGTAACTAAATTTTAACTTAACTTTAAGTGATTAATTGCATGTAAACACAGAATTTAGTAGCAAGTTGCAAGTTAAAATTTAGCTAACAACTAAACAAGATATTTAGAATTTTGTCTATTTTTCGGTTAAGTTGGTGGGCGGGGCTTGTCACTTGACACGTTTGGACTGGCACAATATTAGTTAAATGCAGAAGTGTAGTGAGCGACGCGCTCGGGTTCAATTTTATTGTTCGTATTAAATTATTGATTATTGTATTAAACATATTTACTCGATTTAGAAACTCTACAAAAATGAGATAGACTGCGAAAACTATTGCCAGTATTGAGAAAATATATCTATACTAATATTATAAAGCTGAAGAGTTTGTTTGTTTGTTTGTTTGTTTGTTTGTTTGTTTGTTTGAACGCGCTAATCTCAGGAACTACTGGTTCGAATTGAAAAATTCTTTTTGTGTTAAATAGTCCATTTATTGAGGAAGGCTATAGGCTATATTACATCACGCTATGACTGATAGGAGTGGAACAGTCGCTAATTAACGCGGGTGAAACCGCAGGGCACAGCTAGTTGTAATATGTAATTTTAATTTTGCATCTAATGCACATCGCATTACAGTATCTTTTTTCTGTATTTCGTTTTCCACTTTAGATAACAAGTAAATAAAAGAGTCTTCTGCCATGCGAAACAGGCAAATTGTGTCTAAAAGGAGGCTTCAGCCACTGCTATTGTTACCTACCTTTAAGTTACCCAATAAATGATTTTTTTTTTTTTTTTATGCGTGACGCATTAAAATATACTTGTTATTAAATCTTCATTCGCTAGCTCCTCGAACAAAGTGGCACTTGATCCTTGGCCATACTGATCTCTTCTATTTATTCAATTTCTCACCCAGTTTTTTGGGTATGGTTATTTCCCTAATTATTTCATCTTTGATTTCATAACAAATTTAGCACAGAATTTACGACTTCATTACGTGGTTGATCGTCCATCTTGAGTGAACTAAGCAAACTAATTACTTAAATACGTATGGACATATACTTAAATATAAGCCACATAAAATTAAGTTTAAATTTAGTTACCTACTTAACAACTTAAAACGTGTAAATCAGCCATTACTCTGTAAGCCCTATTCAATGTCGACAACTACGTCATCAACATCCGATCTAAATATTTTTACAAATATTGAAAGATCAGTTAAGAATTAGGCAAGCTATATTTATGATTATATATACATATAATTTTACGCAAATAGTGTGGTAGTGCACCTGACCCGGCATGTCATGGGGTGCGAATTCCCTTCGTGGAAATTTTTTCAGCACTGTCTTTTTTCACATATCTAATAGTTTCAATAGTAAGTAGGTGGAGCTCGATGGCGCAGTGGTTAACGCGCCCGGTCTGCGAGTGCTGAGGTTAAGCAACATTCGCAAAGGCCGGTCATCGGATGGGTGACCAAAAATTATTATCTCGAGCTCCTCCGTGCTTCGTAAGGCACGTTAAGCCGTTGGTCCCGGCTGCATTAGCAGTCGTTAACAACCACCAATCCGCACTGGGCCCGCGTGGTGGTTTATGGCCCGTTCTCCCTATCCATCCATAGGGAAGGCTCGTGCCCCAGCAGTGGGGACGTAAATGAGCTGATGATGAATAGTTTCAATATGTAGTACCATGTAATATTGAAGTTTCATTTTTGAAAACGGCAACTACCTGAAATAAAATATTATTTTGTATGCTGTATTTTTAAAGTTAAAATATGTTTAGAGTATGTATGCATAAACCCACGACCATTATTCCCCAAAAGGTGGTTAGAGATCATCATATCCTATCCAAGCCATGGTTTGGATCAATGTCCACTTTTAGAAAATAGAGCGACCTTGTTGTTAATTATGCAAAACAAGTGGGCAATCGCCTTTTTTGATGCACTGGCGCATAATCTCGATTCACCACTTACGAATGCTGACAAGAAAAGCTGGCTATTATAATACTATAATCCAGACAAGCACGGATAATTTAATATTTTTAGCAAATTAAAATAAAGATAACGCACAAAAAAACCCATTCAACTTCCAGCTAGTATTTCGGTTATTTTAAAGCATGAAAGCAAACAACGTTTTAAGTAAAATAGAACAAATTGCTACTAATAAGAAATTTTGAAACTTTGAATTCATCATTCCCATTAACATAACGTCATTACCATCAACACAAATCAAACGGTAATGATGATGATGGTAATGACAAACGTAGTGTTTTTTTTTGAACAAATCGTGAATTCTTAGCGCTACTATTTTGTGACCGCCTTTTTGAGAATTTGCCCTGGGAGTCACAATAAGTTCTAATGCTAACAATTATACTTAATTTATAATTACTTAGAAAACGTATTTACCGGTAATGATGGAAATACGTGACAACCATTTCCTAGACATATGATTTGTAACAAAAAAAGTATTTAAAGAGCACTCACCGTGACGTGCGCTGTGGTACATTTCGTGCAAGCGACTGAGGAGAGTGGTGTGCACGGGGACAGTAAGATACATCACGTAGATCTTTCAAGAAAGTAAATTTGACGTTAGCGCGATGGTAATGACGAATTTCTGTTACAAACTTTTGAAATTTCGTTTTGACTATTATGCTGTTCTGAATTATAAACGCTATTTATTATGTTGTTTACGGTAAAATACAGATTACTAAACGTTTGAAAAAATCGGGTTTGGCGATCATAATTATTGAAATATATATTTTGAAAGTTTTGTGCACATATATTTTCTTTAGATGGTAATGATGTTTTACTCAGTTTTAATTAAATTAGAAAATGAGTTTTTAGAACACAAGGTTCGTAACTGTGTCACCTTACGTTAAATTATGTTTAAAACCTCGCTTAAACAAAAAAAGTAACTGAAAAATGAGATAGAATTTCTAATCAACTAGAAATAGTTTTTTTCCATGTTTCGCGAAATGACCCTGATATGAGAATCGGCAAGAGTGCGTGTTACGACTCTAGCCGTGTGTGGACGTGCATTGTTATGCATTAGTCGAAACGAATCACCCAATCGGCCTTGCAAGGGGATGATCACATCTGAAACAATCCTCTCTGCGTAGATTTGAGCATTGAGGTTGCCCCTGATCCAAATGAGATCGGTTCTTCCACGGTTATTAGACCGTACAAAATGAATATAAAAGAATGAATCATTGTTATTTCAAGACATTGTATGTGGGTACATATAGGCTCACCTAAAGTTTTTTTACCCGAAATTGTTATTTCTACCGATTTGTAATCCGACTATTCACTCTTCCTAAAATTTTTATTCATACAATGTGTAGTACTACAGACGCTAAGTAAAGACGATGTTCATAACACTCATGTTTCCGAAAATTGTAATTAATAATATCACTAATGTAAATGTATTTAAACTCCTACTGTTGTTTTTAAAAACGCTTTTATCCCTAAACATAATTTTCATTGTAAAGTGATGTATATTAATGTGAGAAACGCCCTTAAGTCGCGCTGTGTTTATGTCAACCTAATCCGCTCGTCGCTTCGCTCCTCGCTAACCTAAGCGAAATTATTTTAAAGTCGCTTTTGAATAATAGTGAAAAAGACGGTTATGTTGAGAAAATATAGGAAAACAAATAATAAAATAATAAAAAAATAAAATAAAAGATATAATAGATGTTTTTTGCTACTGACATTATGAAGTTGAATAATTCGGAATTATGAACATTAGAAACAGAGTAGTTAGGAATTGTGATTATTAGGATGAAAAATGTAAGGATGAACATTTTCGGAGTTCCAATTATCGGAGTCGAAAATTTAGGTGAACTTTGCGCACCCATTGTATATTTCTACTTGTATAATTATTTTCTGCTATAATAACTATTTGTGTCACGCCTAGCAACATTTTTTTATTATTTTTTTAGTTCCCAAGACAAAAAGGTAAAACCATACAGCCAACAGTTTTTTAATTATTAGCCGCTTTTTATTTTAACCAAAAACGTCTTGTGAAAGATGGCAATCGTTCTCAGCACGATCCTTCTCAGTCGTTAGCAAAAACAATGACGAAAATGTTACAGACTTTTTATTAACCATTTAAGCTAGGAATATTTCTCTGGCACTGGTTACACTTTAGTCAGTCACCAACACTACTATCTAGACTTTCTGCTAATATTAAAGATTAATGGTCTACCAGCACACATTTTCCCTCCTGTCTATGACACGGGGTCCTTCAAACGAAGCGTGAAGAGGCACCTTATGGGCCAGGAGGGTAAGGGTGACTGACGCTGTCATAGTAGAATAAAACAAGTATGGTATCTTCATACATACGCACCGAGCGCGGCCGAGCCAGCCCGTCCGTACGCATCGTCGCACGCACTCACTGACAAAGTTTATTGATGCTAATGATGCGCCACTCGCGGCTGAGCCGTACGTAATTGTAATGCCGTGCGCGAGCGCGACTGCGTGCTTCGTCGCTGCGCCGCCGCCGCAGCCGCTCGTAGGTTATAATTTGTTAAACGTAAGTCAAGGTCAACGATGGGTCCAAAAAAACAAGAGATATTGCAGTGTTTATGGATGTCTAAATAGCAGCTTGTCAAATCTAGAATTTTCATTCTTTACTTTACTTACCGAACAAGAACGGTGAGTACCTCCTGCCTAACCTAATATAACATAATTTTGTGTTAGGTAGTTATTTACTAAAATAGTTAAGTTCTGCTCCAGATTTCGTGGATTAGTGGAAAGGTAAATAAATGTACCTACGGATTTGTAAGTTTAATTTATTAGGTAACACGGTACACCCTACCGCGAAAACAAGGGACTAATTAGGTAGTCAGACTAAACACTTTGGACTTTGTACCGCTCTTATGTTGTGGGCATAAGTACTAATATCGAACAGCAAGTGTTTACCGTGATGTGCTGTTGACCGTACCTACTTAAGTTGTTGTGTTGTACGGTTGACAAACTACGTTTAGGTAGATCGGGGTTCTCTGGAATCCATGAATTCATATTTCTAAGTATGTTCTTATTTTATATGTAGATACCTCATTCTAATTAAAGCGACAGTCCTACAAGTTTAGGTGATTATCGTTCGCTCGGGGGCCGAGTCACCTTACTTGTTTTATTCTAGTATGGTTGAGTTCTGCTGCAACAGTTGTCTTCGCGTCTGGACTCCATTTCAAAAAAGTTAATATCTTCGACTGTGTTGGAGCACCATACTTTACTATGGTATCTATACGTTCAAGGGCTAACAAATGTACATAGCTACAATTTATTGCTTTGCTGCATTCTATGTTATTAACAGACTTCTCTTCATTTACAAATAATCAATTATACTAGAAAAACCCGCAAACAAATTTATTTAATTTAACATATTTCGCTTATACATAGTGTATATTATAAGAACTGGCTCATTGGGTCTTCCTCCCGTCGCCTCTTCATCATGAAAGCTTCCATTTCTTCCTCAGTGGGCGCTTTCACCTCCACCATGCTGTTGTACGACCGTTTCCGTTCATCAATCGACAGGAGGTATGTAGCATGACGCTGTTGTCTCTCTTCCTTCTCTAGAGCCTGTAAACGCAACGAGTTTATTAATATACACCATTGGAATGCTCTTCTAGCACACATATTCCCTATTTCCTACAACATAGGGTCCTTTTAACGAGGTGTGAAGAAGCAACTTGCGAGTTGGCAAGGCGAGGACGGCTCATCATCATCATCATCAGCTCATTTTATGTCCCCACTACTAGGGCACGAGCCTTCCCTATGGATGGATAGGGAGAATGGGTCATAAACCACCACGCGGGCCCAGTGCGGTTTGGTGGTTGTTAACGACTGCTAATGCAGCTGGGACCAACGGTTTTACGTGCCTTCCGAAGCACGGAAGAGCTCGAGATGATACATTTTTGGTCACCCATCCGATGACCGGCCTTTGCGAAAGTTGCTTAACCTCAGCAATCGCAGACCGGGTGCGTTAACCACTGCGCCATCGAGCTCCTCGAGGACGGCTAGTGAGGCATAATCCTGCTTCATTAGCTGTGGAGTATCTGGACTCCACAAGTAGTGGAGTCCAGATACTGATATTCTTTGATAAATAAATGTGGGAATAGTATGAATTCGAACGCATAAATCCATCCTTGGGGGAAGCCTTTGTCCAGCAGTGGACGTCTTTTGGCTGAGATGATGATGATGATGATAATGAACGCATAAAAGGTTTATCTTTGGTTGGGATCTATATCCGATCATGTAGCAGTAACATGTAGCATGTCTGCAAGAGAGACGTATGGCGATTTTGAAAGACGACGAACGACGATAACTTGTGCTGTTAAAAAATGTCATGTAAATTTTGGTTGTTTACGAATATACAAGGGGCATTGTGCCTATACGCTATATCTATTATAGATAAAAATCAATTGCTGCTCGTTTGTCTCGCTAAAACTCGAGAAATGCTGGACCGATTTGGGTTATTGATTTTGAAATATTTGTGGAAGTTCAGGGAAGGTTTAAACGGTGAGAAACATCACACTGATATTATAAATGCGAAAGTTTGTGTGTGTGTATATTTATTTTTTCTTCACGCTGAATGAACGAATGGATTTGAATGAAATTCGGCATACAGATAGTTTATAACCAGATTAACACAAGATAGTTTTTATCCCGATATTCACACGGGAATGAAACTCATACCTGTTCTTTATATTTGGTTCCACAATTTACTACTTATATTGGATTTGATTTTGGGAATGAAACCTATTTGGTAGTTTTTTACTTTTTTATTGAAATTTTGACAGACTTTTGAAACTGTCAAAGCGGTACGAAGTCCGACGGGTCCACTAGTAATATTATAAATGCGAAAGTTTGAGTGTATGTGTGTATATTTGTTGCTTCTTCACGCTGCAACGGATGGATAGATTTTGATGAAATTCGGCATACAGATAGTTTATAACCTGGATTAACACATAGGATACTTTTTATCCCGATATTCCCACGGGAACGGGAACCACGCGGGTGAAACTGCGGAATACAAATTATGCGGCCTGAATTGATATTAGCCTATCGTCTGCTGTGAATATAGACACAATAGAATTTTAACTGTTTGTAGGACGGATCTGGCACTAAGCAGACGAACAGTTTTTGTAATAAATCATCTAAAAAATACCGTCGTCGGCGCAACTTTCGAAATGGGAGAATTAATTACGTAGTCATACACATGCACAAAAGTGAAGGGTAAAGTTTACGCACCTTCTTAAGCTTGTCCTCTTCCTTCTTCTCCTTCTTGGCATTCTTCTTCTTCTTCTTTTTTTTCTTCTTGCTCTTCTTCTTCTTGCTGGTCTTCTCCGTTTTGCTTCTGTGGTCCTTCTTCATATCGGAATCTGAGCCGCTGTCGGAGCTAGATTCTGATGATGACGTTGATGACTTGTCGCTTTTCACTGAAACTGAAATGATTAATCATCACCATCGTGTCTATTCATCATCAGCCTATGAACAGTGCATGGTAAAATCGTGTCATAACCTAACACTTACATTTCTTTTTTACCCATAACATCAACTAGCTGGACCGGAAGCTTAAGGTGTCTTCTGAATCAAGGACGAGTTCAATATGTTTAAAATTGGTCACCCATCCATCAGGTGACTCGACATAACGAAAAATTTCTAAATTACAAATAACCTTGCAACCTTGCAAGATACAAACTACCAGTCGCTGCCTGCTTCATAGTTTATTTAAAAACAAACTTTTACACAAAACTAAGGTTTTCATGGAAGACCAGAGTTGTAGTGATTTATTCACTGCAACAAAAATGTCGAGTGGAGTCTTTTTAGGACACATTTTTAAATAGTCTTTTTCTATTTATGTGTAAAATGTAACAGTGCTCTAATACTAATATTTTTCATTTAAAATTTTTGATATTAATTTAGATCCCTTCTCTTCTCTTAAGCATAGTGTTTTATGTAAATTGGCTTATCGGTTTATGAAAAATGGAATTTTGAAGTTTTAAATCTATACTACTAGTATACTAGCTGTCGCTAGTAGTCTGTAGCTAGTATACTAGCTGTCCCGGCGGCCTTCGTATCGCTTTGACAGTTTCTATGTCAACAATACAAACAAATAATTTCTATGACAACAAAACAAACAAATCGTATGTTTCACAGCTAAAAACATATTGTATCGGAAAATTAAACAAAAAATTGGGGTGGACCACCCTTATCACTTAGGGGTATGAAAAATAGATTACGACCGATTGTCGGACTTACCGAATATACATATAAAAATTCATAAAAATCGATCGAGCCAGTTCGGAGGAATATGGCAACTAACTTGTGACACGAGAATTTTATATATACAGGTTGACTTTTTTATCACCGTCCAAACCGTTTGAGATGACTCCCGTGATACAAACGAACAACTTTTACCATTGGACCAACTCCCTAAGTCGAAAATAAAATTCAGCTGTTCCATACATATTGGTCGAATGAATATTGATGTTTTGTATGGAACAGCTGAATTTTATTTTCGAGTTACAGAGTTGGTCCAATAGTAAGAGTTGTTCGTTTGTATCACGGCAGTCATCTCAGACGGTTTGGACGGTGATAAAAAAGTCAACCGGTATAGATATTTTATAAAGAGGAAAGCTTTGTATTTTTGTATGTATGTTTGCAACGAATAAACTAGTCCGATTTAAAAAATTCTTTTACCATTAGAATGCTACATTAGCGCTGAGTAACATAGGCTATATTTAAAAAAAAAATGCGGTACGAAGTCCGCCTGGTCAGCTAGTTATAAATAACAGCATACAAAGATCGCATATCTACGAGCTGTGTACATAGTTCGACAAGAATAATTTTAATGTACAAGCTAACGGCACCAGTGCCACCACTTTAAGACCGGTGATCGACACAATTTTCGTTACCAAAAAATAACATACGATTTTCATTAAAATTTTACGGGACAACAGCTAGGCAGAAAGTGGTCTATAGTAAATGGTTGCTAATCAGTTGCTGACATCAACAATGGCTGAATACGTGTTTAAAATATTGTGTTTCTATCTAATAATGTTAGCTTAAAAGTGACAGCATCTGTGAAAGACGATGGCTAAAGTTAGAAAATGCCTTTTTGAGCGTTTAAGTTTTTTTCGCCATCGTTTTGTGGAAAAGCAGTTAATGTTTAAGAATTGGAATACAAAAGAACGATGTTACACGTTACATAATTGTGGTAATGGTAGAGGTGATACGTACCCTTGTCGTGCGCGGGCGCAGCTTGCGGCGTGTGGCGGGCGGGCGCGGCGCTGGGGGCGGCGGAGGGCTCCTGCTCCTGCCCCGGGGACTTGCCCGCCTCGCCCACGCAGTACGACATCTAATCATAATAAGCTCAGTAAGTACCTTGACTTGGCTCACGAGGTTACCGCCATGTGGGATGTGGATTCAACCATTATTGTACCGATAGTCGTTTCGGCAAACGGTCTTTTAGCCGAGAGCCTCGATCAACACCTAGAGAGGCTCTCACTGAAAGGTTGGGTCAAGGGTCAGATACAAAAGGCAGTACTCCTTGACACTGTACTGCTCTTATGGTTGGTTGTTTTTGTTGTTTTGGGGATATGGGGATTTATGGCTCTGGGTGCTTGTCCTTTTGAGCCAGTATTTTAAAGTAAGAAAATATTTTAAGTCACATGACGGTTTCAGAATTTATAAAAAAACCGATGTATTATGAAAATTATTGAAAACGGTTCCTAATTAAGTAGCTTCTATATCAAGATAACACAGTTCGAGTGTTTTGCATTTACCAATAATCGAAATTGAACCAACAATTGAACTTCGTTTGAGTAAGGGTACAACACTATTTTTTATTTTCCGTAATGTGGTATCATTACTCACTTTAGTCCATCTAATTAAAAATCAGAGTATAGGCGAAAACGCTTTAGGACGGAGTAAGTTCATATGCGGAGGCAGTAGAAGGCAGGCCCGATTAACCATCGGTGCCTTGACAGGGCACTATGCCACAAAACAAATGCTCCACAGAATGCATCTATCAACAAATACTTTGTGTAGGGCATGTGAAGAGGAAACGGAGTCAATGCAGCACCTACTGTGTGACTGCCACTCTCTGGTTAGGAAGAGAATGGGACTCCTGGGGTCGACCTATTCGAAACCGGAGGGCTTCAGGCTCTTAAGGACTTTGCCAAACTTACGGCATCTATCTTTACAGAGTAGGAAGAGTGAAAGGATGGGGTTGCACAAAAGATCCCGATGGGTTGAAGTGTTACTGCGAGAGGGAAACCTCGGCAGGCCCCACTAGGATAAGATAAGAATACATAACAAAGGTGAGTTGAGGAGCTCGATGGCGCAGTGGTTAACGCGCTAGGTATGCGAGTGCTGAGGTTAAGCAATTTTCGCAAAGGCCGGTCATCGGATGGGTGACCAAAAAATCATCATCTCGTGCTCCTCCGTGCTTCGGAAGGCACGTTAAGCCGTTGGTCCCGGCTGCATTGGCAGTCGTTAACAACCACCAATCCGCACTGGGCCCGCGTGGTGGTTTATGGCCCGTTCTCCCTATCCATCCATAGGGAAGGCTCGTGCCCCAGCAGTGGGGACATAAAATGAGCTGATGATGATGATGATGACATAACAAAGAAATAACTTAAAACTGATGCCCTTGAAATGGCTGCCACTCAGCGTAATATCGAGGTACGTTAGTTTTCAGCGGGTACCAGAAAAACTTACATATTATAACATTCACATCTGATCCGATCCGATCCGAACCCCTCTGGAGAATCTAGTAGGGCACGGGACACGCACTAGTGCGTGATGCCGTTCCCTATAGAAAACCTCCGAAAGTGATTCGTTTCACGCGGCTCGAGGAACCCTTTAAGTTTCTCGCCGCCTCCAAAATAGCCCGGTAAAGCTGAAAATGCCGTCTAAAGCAATCAACAAACTTTATCAAAAAAAAAACATTCACATCAAAACATTCTTTTTAAACATTATAATAAAATTAACCTTAGTAAATAAATAAGTATTTATAAATAGTCAAATACCAATACCAATGATATTATAAAGTATAGATGCGTTATACGCGCCTTACAATGGTTCCACATTTGTTAACGACTGCTAATGCAACCGGGACCAACGGCTTTACATGCCTTCCGAAGCACGGAGGAGCACGAGATGATAAATTTTTGGTCACCCATCCGATGACAGGCCTTTGCGAAAGTTGCTTAACCTCAGCACTCGCAGACCGGGCGCGTTCACCACTGCGCCATCGAGCTCCTCTTATATATTCTTTACGTTTTTAAAATTTAAACTGTTTTGTATTACATTAATGTAGGCGTATGACGCGTCTATTTATAAAACGTCATTGGTCAAATTCTATTTCATAGCCGAACAGGAACGAGAAGGTTCTCGAGTTGAACGCGAGAAATCGTCTCTCTTTTGCCTGGAAGCAGTAACATAAGCTATCACAGTTTTAACAATCCCTTATTTTTCGACGTAGGCCCTTAACCAGTGTGCCTAATAAGAGTTATTTATTTTTTTTATTTATTTATTTATTTATTTATTTATAGGAAGACCAACAGCTATGATACAACTTAAAAACTTAAAAATAGTGACAGAAAGCCAATTATAGGTCCTCACTAATAAAAACAAAATTAATAACAATGTGATGCACTAACAAGAAAAACACACTTAAACTTATTCACTAAACTACTCAAAAAATAACTGGCTCATGAGCCGTTTCGCCGATGCATCGCTTGTGTTAAAAAGGTCAAAATCAAGTTTTTTAGATAAGGCATTGAAATTGTTACTCGCACGCCAGATATACGTGTTCTGCCTATAGTTGGAAGAGGAAGGGGGCAGATATAAAAGCGGGCTAAACCGAAGAAGCTTAGTAGGCGCTCTGAGAGATATTTGTGACAGTAGATCCGGGCAGTCAATGGAACCAGACGCAGCTTTTAGTAGAAACAAAATATCGGCAATTTCACGGCGGTTTTCCAAAGGAAGTAGGTGATGTCTTTTGCAAAAACCAAGATATTGCGTTGAGTCATACCGGTCTTTGGAACGAAAGCAAAGATACTTGATAAACCTTTTTTGAATGTTTTCAATTCGTGATATATAAGTTTGATATCTTGGGTTCCACACTTGAGACGCATACTCCAAGTTGCTACGAACAAACGTACAGTATAAAATTTTTAAGGTCTTAATCTGAGTAAATTCTTTGGAGTTACGCATGACAAATCCGAGAGCTTTGGATGCTTTCGATACTATATTGTTGACATGAACATCAAACAACAACTTGGAGTCGTGGAGTACTCCAAGGTCTCGTACAATAGTTAGTCGTTGCAAATTAACTCCTTTTAGCTTATAATCGAACAACACCACATTACGTTTTCGGCTGAAAGTGACAACACTACATTTGGATGGGTTGAGATCCAAGTGGTTATCGGCACAGTAGTCATTCAACCTCAAAAGATCCTCCTGTAGCAAGACAGCATCAGTCTCTGACGAAATGGTAGCAAAAATTTTCATATCGTCAGCAAAACATAGCAAACGGGATGAATGAAAGCAGCGCTCGATGTCATTAACAAAGATTACAAAAAGGAGAGGCCCAAGCAAAGACCCTTGAGGTACCTCACTGGGGACCATAACCCATCCAGATATATAGTTATTGACAACCACTGCCTGCGAACGATTATTGATGTATGATGAAAACCATCTAAGTAGGTCACCGCTAATACCAATTTTTTTAAGTTTAAGTAGGAGTAAGTTGTGCTGGATTCTGTCAAACGCCTTACTATAGTCAGTGTAGACGACATCGACCTGATAACCACTATCCATAGCTTCAGCAAGAGAACCATTCAATAAAACGAGATTTGAAACAGTGGAACGGCCTTTCAAGAAGCCATGTTGAGTGGTGCTAAATGACTGCTGTAGTGCTGGGTAGACTTGGCCATAAACAATTTTTTCGAAGACCTTAGAGACAATACAAAGCTTCGATATTGGCCGATAGTTGGTGACATCTGTTTTAGAGCCCTTTTTGTGAACTGGCGTGATGAAGGCACGCTTCCATATAATAGGAACGATTCCTTCCTCTAGAGATCTTCTGAACAGAATTGAAATTGGAATAGCAATAGTCTTTGCACAGTTTATAAGAAAACGAGCCGGCAAATAGTCCGGGCCCGCGGATTTGGATGGATCCAGACCACGAAGCAGCTTCTCTACTTCCTCAACTCTAACTCTGATATTTGCAACATCAGAGACAGCCCGGTCTGTAGACGTGGAAAATACCGAATTCGATGAGAAAGTAGGATTGGTCAAGAAATTCGAACAGAAATAGTCTGAAAAAGCGTTACATATGGAATAACCAGTGCAAGATACAGAATCTCCATAATTAAGACTGCTCGGCATTGCATTGGTATTAGATTTAGTCTTGACAAACGACCAAAATTTTTTGGGATTGTCCCTTAAAGAGTTCTCAACTGTGTTAAAGTAATGGCGGTAACAGGAACCCTCCAAAGCTTTAACTCGGTCACGCAATAGTTTAAATGATTCTTCGTCCGATCGATTGCCATAATTTTTAAATTTCTTTAAATACATACTTATATTTTTCTCTAATAACTTTTTTTAAAGCGGGGGAGTACCATTTAGGAAATCGATCAGCAGTAATTAATTTAGATGGTATGAACTTATCAATTAATGAAGTGATAAAAGTATAAAAATACTCAACAGCAATCTCTAAAGGCTTAGACGAAAGTTCATTATGCCAATGAATTCCAGATATTTCTGCGTTAATCGAGTCATAATCGCCGCTGTTAAAAATATGTTTGAGACGGGGGGCATGATTTAGTGGAGTAAAGTCCGCAAAATGCAAATCGATAGACAAAGCGCCGTGATGTAAGTCAATAGGCACAAGGGGGTCTCCGCTACCATCACTAACACAAACGTAGTCGTTAGAAAATACGAGGTCGAGAATCCTACCATAAGCATTTTTAATGCCATTAAATTGTCTAAGACCAAGGGTGTTCATCTCGTCAACCAATAGGACCTCATCATCAGATCTATAGTAAAGTGGCTCATAAGAATTATCGTTGCTAGCACTCGGTACCCAATTTATACCACTCAAATTAAAATCTCCAGTCAAAAGATACTTATCATACGGATTTAATAAAATTATATCATTTAGACTTGATAAATAGTTTGATAACTGTTGGGAAAACGTAAAACCTTGATTCTCATTACATAGATATAGGACGCAGACATGTAATTTCACAGGTACATTGGTACCATATTGTTTAAGCGTAAGTGTCAGCCACAGGTCCTCTGCGCTAGAGTGGAATGTAGTTTGTGCTCTGACGGCTAGATCGCGATGCGTTGCTATTAGTACGCCTCCTCCATATATCTGACCGGTTGCAGTATAATTGCGATCCCGCCGCCAAACAACGTAACGACTATCAAAAAGCTCAGCATCCCCAATAGCGTCCAATAACCACGTCTCAGTAATAATAATAATATCATAGTCACAGCTACATAGGTTCCGATAAAACTGTGATGTCTTTGTACGCAAGCCCCGTGCGTTTTGATAATAAACACTATATTTTTTATTCATCCTTGTTGAACTCGCCATTTCTAATATAGAAATAGTAATAATAATATATAAACATAAAAATGATTTTAACACAGAGTTCTAATCTAAAAACGGACAGGCCGTAATAAGTAATAATGTTACGCAGGAAAGCAACCACGGTATGCGTAGTGTTTAAGCAAAAAAATAGGCAAGCGAACGACGTATACGTGCGAGCGAGCAAGCAACACAGTTGGATAATTAGCGGTGCGAAAAAGACAAATATGCGCGCGACAGTGCGCACGTTAAACACTACAAGCCGGTTTTCAATAATTAAGGAATGCGGTTGTGAACAATAGCGGAGCATCAGCGCGCCTGGCAATGCAGACATTGTAAACCTTTTATACGTTGAATGTAATAGAACAAAAACAACGATCACGATTTGTGGAGTAGGCACAGTAAGCACTATTCTACAAATATAAACAAATATTATAAACAAATGGCAAAACGAGTAATTGAAAATAAAAGTTAATAATAATGAGATAAAATGCAGTTCGTGTAAACAATAAATTAGACTATCTTGTTTAAATCATTCTCACTAGTAATGACGAAAACACGAGAAGTGTCATTCTTCCGCACATGAACTTTACAGAACTTGACCCATACGTAGCTGTAGCCCTTTTCCTTTGCTTTTGATTTCGTCTTCGTAAGCAGTATTTTAGAATCGGGTGTAAGATGGTCATTGACGTAAATTCGCTGCATGTTGCCTTTAAAACCAATGTCCGCAGCAGTTAACACTTTCTTTATACGTGCCGCAGCAATAAACTCCTCCTTGATGTAACGATTGACAAAACTGATAATAATACTCTTCTCTTTAAATTGTGCACTGGCACTCTAGCAATATAATTTATCTGCGTCTTAGGGAAGGTGTAGCCCACTAATTTGGTGAGAGTCTCAGTAATAGAAAATAGGTTTTCTCCAGTTTTTGTTGGTACACCTTTCACCTCCACGCTATTGAGTCTTGCCCACTGGTCTTTAGCTGCTAAATTTTTCGTGAGGTTGGTGACATCATTGACTGTCAAATTCAAAGGGCTTTGAATATCAGCTATTTTGCGTTCCAAGTCAGATATTTTGACTGCATGCTCGTCAAGCTTAGCACTGCTAAATTCGCAGGACGCCTTTAAATCTGTTAGCTCACGTTTTATGCTTCTCACATCGTCAATAAGGGTTGGGAGGCTGGCCAGCTGCAATTTCACCTCACGCAGTTCACTTAGAATAGTGTCCAGTACAGATGATGTTTTGTCGGCGGGAGCAGGGGAAGAAGATGTTTGATTCCTGCATTGAGGACATTTCCATGCTGATCTACGTTCAGTACCGAGCCTTCTGTAACCCGCCTCAGATATGTTAGCACACGCAAAATCCAAATGCTTCTTGCATGTACCACACTGTACTCCATCGTTGAAGGATTCACCACAATCTGCACACTTCATCGTGTCAACGTAAATGGATAAAATAATTTCGAGTAAAAACAACAACAACAAGGGTTGACTATATATGAGAAAGCTATGAGTGCTAGTACGCGTGTTCCCTAAGCGAGTGCTCACGGCTGACTGATATTTGGTTAAATCAAATAAGCGGTTACCTTGATGAAGGAATGGCAGCACTTGTACCCCCAGCGGCCTTCGCACCAGTACGAGCCCCAAACGCTCGTGTGGTTGTTGATCAGGACGTCCTCTTCGAACTTACTCCTAAACACAAAACGTGCGGCTATTTTAGTCAATTAATCAACTAAAGATGGCAAGAAGAATTGACGACGAACTAGGTAGTGTTGGGAACAATATAATATTATAGGTCCATGGCCAATGCCATCATTATTTTTAAAAGTAAAGTTAGCTTCCGGTCTATTTATGTGCAGCTCATGGATTGGTCCTATGAGCCTGATCTATTTACAACTAACTGTCTGACTGACTAACTATCTTTCTGACTGATTGAGGTTGGTCAGACTGACTATTTTACTGTTCAACTGACTGAATTACTGTCCAACTGACTGAAGTACTGTCTAACTGACTAAATTACTGTTTAACTGACTGTTTTATTATCGAACAAATCGGCTGACTGTTTGTTTGCCTGCCGTGACTGTGTGTCTATCTGTCTGACAGACTTGTAATGAGGTAGGGGTCTAGTTGGATTCACACCTTTGACTGTTGAATTGTTTAAAGCTTTTGTTGTTTGTTATTGACTGCCTGACTGACTAAGTACTGACTTGGCGAGCTGCTTCTCGGGTCCCTGCGCCAGCGTGCCGTCGCGATTGTACCGCGTGAACACCTCGGTCTGCGCCAGCAGTAGCTCACGTGGTGGCGCGTGCAAATGCTCCTCGCCGCCGTACTTCTCCAGTACTGATTGCTTCACCTAGGAACGAAGATCATCGTCATCACCATAATCATTAGCTTAATTTATAAAAAAAATGTTAAGATTACAAGTTAATACGAAATAATTATGTGAATTGACTGAATGAAAGGTGCTAAATCAAACTGACGTATTCAGTCATGCCTTTGCGTTAATTTACTTGGGAAAATAGATATGCCTAACATGAATAAATAAATAAAATGAATTAAACTCTATGCCCCTTACAGATAAACAAAGAATAAGGTCCGAATCGTTATTCTGTGTTTTGTTCTTGTCATGTAAACGTCATTTCAAATTAAAGCAAAAGAGACAAAAGACGGAATAACTATTCAGACCTTATTTTTTGTTTATTCGTAAGGCACTTTAAGGAAACTTTGGAATTCCTATTCCTGTTGCAAGTTTGTTACCTTGATTTGAATGTTTGGCGTACAGGACACGGCATCGCATTTATGCTGTGGCAGTCAAAAGGTAAAGTAAAGCATCACGCACCTGCGTCTTGAACTGCTCCTTCTTGTCCTTATACTGCCGCTGCAGCAGCTGCAGCTTGGTGGGCTCGGCCAGCAGGTGCACGTCCAGCCCGCGCGCCTGCGCCTCCCACGCGAACGACAGCGCCGCCGCGTGCGCGCGCGTGTCGCCCGTGAACCGGACGAAGTTCTCGCCCGCGTACTCCGACCTGACGAGACGTCGATTTACTAAGAGCGCTTTCAAGTTAGTCGCTAATTGCAGTGCTGCAGCCGTGTTACTTTGAAATCCCGACAGCTGCGCGAACGTTTGAAACCACATTAACGACTCAAACCAAGCGACGGCCGCGCAGCAGAAGCGAAGTTCAAAATTCAAAATCTTTTATTCAGTTTAGGCTAAAAATAAGCACTTATGAATAATTCTACATAGAGCGTACTGAGTAGAACTGGCGAGAAACTCAGCGAAAGCATTTATTTTCTCCTTTCCTTTACAGCGTCAAAATATTGGTAAATACGCACACGTGTCCCCCGTGAACCGGACGAAGTTCTCGAGACGTACGCTTACTAAGGTGGCATACAATATACAAAGCCACGTCTGATACAAGAGAACGACAGCGCCGCCACGTGCGCACGCGTGGCCCCCGTGAACCGCACGAAGTTATCGCCCGCGTATTCGGATCTGGCGAAACATACGCAAAGGAGGCATACAATGTATACAACGCCTCGTTTCCACACTTTTATCTTGCAGACTCTACTCGGGAGAAGACTGGATCCGAATCTGTGGTAGAATCAGTCTATTTAATAGTGATTCCGTACTATAATTGTCGCCCGGAAACCAGACGAAGCTCTCGCCCTAACGGCAAGCGGGGGCGTTACGAAAGATACTAGCACTCTGCATTGAAGTTATGCAGTTACGACCGCGAAACAACAAGTTTTTGGAGGCTAATACTTTAAATATTCTCTAAAAACTTTTTTAACATTAAATTATAATATTGTTTTCTAAAGTTTACGCGAACACTACACATTGAAATGAAACAACTTTTACGGATCTACCCGCGTTTTTGTTGGGTTTACCCTACGATAGAGACCTTGTAACAAGATGCAATAAAGTCTGTGATACACATATTTCTCGCCCTTACATATCATCTACTTGTTAGTAAGAATGCAACCATTAGTCAAATCTAGTGTTTAAACCTGTCTCAAAAACAGAAACCACAGGTTCGAATTTAACAATAAATATTAAAGGCCTTACAAATAAACAAAGAATATGCTTAAAATCTCTGCTACTCTAATCTGAAATGAAGTTTATATGATAGGAACAAAACAGGGAATAACTATTCAGAACTTATTTTCTGTTTAATTTTCAAGGGGGTAAATAATTAACCTAAAATTAATTTTGTATATGCATAAGCGATGTTCCTGTGTGTTTGAATTTGTATGTGTGATGTATTGTACCAATTAAAGATTTTTTCTATTTCTATTTAAAACTTAAAAGTAACGTAAACTCACTCAGCGACACTGGGGTCGGGGTTGTCCCTCATGGAGCGCGTCTTGGGGTCGTAGTACGCAGAATTAGGGTCCAGGTTGCGCAAATACTTCGCGGTATCCTCTCTGATGCGCAGGTTTCGCACCGTGATACGCTGCTTCGAATCCACCTAACGAAACAAAGTGTTTTTTTATTATAATAAACTCGGCAAATGATTCCACCTCCACCTGATGTTAAGTGGAATGGAGACAACTGGTGCAGCGTGAAGGAAAGTATGAAGGTCCCCATATCAATAAATAAATAAATTTTATGTTATTGGCATTAATTGGTCCCGCAGACTTCCTTTTCCCATCACAGCTAAGGTTGGCTGAAAGAGATCTCTTTAACCGACTTCAAAAAAAGCAGGAGCTTCTCAATTCGTTGAATAATTTAAAGATAAGTTCACCTTTATATATGTCTTTTATAATGTGTAATTCAAAGTGTATATACTATGTACAATAAAGGATTAATAACACTCGCAAATGGGTCCTGAAGCTCATAAAATAATCCCGTACTTACCTTGGTGCCAGGCATATCTACTTCGTCCACATATTTGTCCTCATCTTCTCCTCCATTGTCATCATCCTCCACTGCTGAAGGATCTACATGAGTAAAAGGTATTGAATAAGAAAAGCTATATAATAACTCTCATAACTTATCTACACACCAATATTTTTCATTCACTTTCATCATATCATCATAGATTCAATATACATTATGTCATTTCAAAGATACTTATAAATAACTCAAAGTCCTAATAAAACAGGCCAATGAACTATATAAGAGCGGCCGTACACGAGCAGCTTGAACTACAGCTTGACCGCCGCAAAACCTGACACAATAGAAAATTTATTGTTTGTCAGTCACTGGTGACCACCACGGCGATTAAAGACTTAATCTAGCTACAGTCTTCTATTTACCTACATACATAGAACCCCTCAAGCAGTTGATAAGTAACTTAAGTTGAGTAGTTGCAGCTTAAAGCATTTGATGCTGGTTGCTTCAAGCTGCCCGTCTATAGCCCCCCTTAAGTTTCTCAAATACACAATATTTATTATAACTAAGCAACTTTTTAAATCCTGATTTTTCTTTATATAAATTAAAAAGAAAATTAAAAACTCTTTGGAACAGATAGTGGATTGTAAATTTTCAGTAAAAGAAGTTGCCTTTACCTTCCTCTAGCTTCTGTGCACGTAGCTCCCTCTTAGCTTCTTCTACTTTTTGATACTCCTCAATGATAGCCTTATGCTGGGACGGATCGTACCCATTCCAGCGGTCTCTCTTGCCATCATAGCTGAGATTCAGGTTCGGCTGATTAAACTCGTCGGGTGCTATGCCAGCATTAGTAAATTTAGCACCAATCTGGTAAATATATATTAATGTGGTATTAACTTTGTGCAGTGTTACAATTTTAATGGTTATTGATAAATAAAAATGTATTATTATATATTATTTATTTTGCTTTCACAATGTTATTATAATAGCATCAAAAGTTACAGACAGTAGTTTTAAGAATGAAATAAAGCCTTTATTGAGAATCTAAAGTTTGGATTCTAAACAATATTGTGATTTTTCACTGATAATATAATGGCACCTATCATCATCATCATCATCTCAGCCAAAAGAAGTCCAATGCTGGACAAAAGCTTCCCCCAAGGATCTCCACAACAACCAGTAAGTGATATTTTTTTAAATATTATTTTTTGTGGGGACGTCGCCAGCCGAACGGACAATCCACCCGCGTTCTCTGCGGGCCACTTCATCCTTTTGCCCTTTCTCCCCTTTGAGGGAGCTTAGGTTTATCCAGCTTTCAAAGCGCCCCTTCGTTCCTTCGGTAAGTGGCATAATTTATCTTCTATAAAAGCAATTTTGAAGAAAACTACATTTTAAACTAAAATAAAGTAAATATCCTATGACTGTCTCACAGCTGGACAAAGGCCTCTACCATCAAATCAAGTCATTACTACAATTGATAGGTAATGGCTGAACTGAGGCACCACACTTGCCAATGCAGGTTGGTGATTACAAACTTGGGCTACTCATCAATAATACAAAACACAATATGCATGATCTAGGAATCGAACCCCTGGACAAAGGTCCTGAGTAGAGTTATAAAACAGCGGTTGTTATCGGCAGTTATCCAAAGCAGCCGATAATAACGTATAAACAGCGGCTGACAACCGGCGGCCTATCCGACTCAATACCAAAAGGTCTTATAATTTTTTCAGTCAGTTTATTTTTCTTTTCTTTTTTGGGTTTACCTACACAGTTTAAAACGTTTCAAAACGGTTTCACATGTATACCTACGAGTGCAAAATGCATGCGCACGTTTTTGCTTCGCAATTCCTCCTCGCAGTCACATCACACCGTTTTTACTGACCAATGACGTTTTAAAAATGAAATACCGTCGCCAATTACATTTGGCAACTTTAATGTTCGGAGTAATTAAATCCGGGAATCCAGAATACTTGTATTCTAGGTTTAAATGGGCTCGCCATTATAGCAAATACGAAACGCGGGCATCATCATATTTGATGAGTATTCCACAGCACCGGACTGTCGCATTTCGTGGGAGCTTTCGATTCAGTGCAACAAAGTGTTGGAATGACTTGCCTCCGCCACTTCGGAACTTACGTAGTGTTTATTCATTTAAAATAGGGTTTAAGAAGCATTTACTGGACATACAGAAGTCGGATGTGTGAAACGTTTTCGCCGATAGTGGTCATACGCATTGTGTCTTATTGGGCCCCACTCTATTAATTGTATTCTTATATTTTTATTTGTATTAGATATTATGTATTTTGTATACCTACACAATAGTTATTTATGTATTATAATCCTGATAATTTTTTCATTTTTATTTAAAAAAAAATAACTTATCTTACTATTTTAATATGATTTTATAGTGTTCAGTGTTAGTTACCTACTCCCACGTCATGCAAGGGTTGTACTGAAAATCAGCGCTACGGACGGATAATCCGTAGCTTATGCTGAGTGCAGACCCTGTTTGGCGACACTGTGCATGCAGCAATGTATGCATAACTAGTGAATATACCTTCTGTTTTATTTTGATTTTTAATACATTATATTTTCTGTTTCTAACCTTTTGTTAATGAATGTTGAGTGTACAGTGTTAGTCAAATAAAAACCTATTCTATTCTATTCTATTCTACGACGTCCATTTTGTGTTTCGTGTTTTTGGTATTATGTGATCAGCCCGAGTAAGATGAAACATTAAATTTAAAAGTTAAGTATTTCAAAATAACATTGACGCAACTAAGAAATAGTAAAGAGCGCTTACCTGAATTATGAAATCTGAAGTAACATATAAAGTAAGTAGGTAGTATGTAGATAAACAAAAATAATCACTTAATACATAAAATGGATTCAATAAAACATAATGACATGTTTTTTACCGTAGACAGCCACTGTTTATGGGTGACCACCATAGTGAGCGAAAAAAGCAGCTGGTTACTGGCTAGCTGACTACGATAACAACCGGCTTCACATCTAGCCCATAGGGTAGCCCAAAGGGGCGTTGGGAGGTTATAAAGACTAGGTGTATTATGCGGTTGTTGATTATATTATAATATTTTTTTACCTTCCTTGGTCTGTCCAAACAATCTTTCTTTTGGTGTGTCATTGCTCCACAATTTTCACAAGCTCCTTTTCTGTACTTAGTTGTAAATTTTGTCTTAAATCAACCACAAAAAAGTATCAATTAAAAAAGGGTCATTTTATCAATACACTTTTAGTATATGGATTAGGAAAGTGATTTTCTTGCATTGAATATAAAAATATAACTTACTGTGTCAACTCCCTTGTGATAGTACGTGTCTAATCTCGTAAACCCGGCCTCTCTGTCTTCTTGGGGTCTTTGATGTTTTAAGGTAGGCCCACTGGTACCATAATACCATGGTGCAGAGGAGATATACTGTGGAATGTGGGGGTTTATGTCCTTGCCTGCAAGTCAGGAGAAAAATCAGTAAATTTTTTTTAACAAACCAATATTTACAAAACTATCAGTGTCAAACTATGCTTTATGTTTTATAAACTTTGATACCAGAATAACCTTGATATATATCAATTTCAATAAAACATTGGTCAAAATTTATTTATTTATTTTTATTTATTTATTTTATTAATTATACAGGATTATTCCCAATTACATAATTATGAATAAAAATCTAAATTGTTACAATAAAATTTTCAAAATTACAATAATAAAATGTTTTCTCTGTAGATCTGTTGATTTACTGCATTTATTTTTGGTATTATTATCTATGTAAAATTAACGCAAGCACCGTCTACCTGTGACCACAGACACCTACAAAAGGTTTCAAACATTTAAAGGTCAAAATAATACATAAACTAAACAAGAGTCAATTCAATTCAATTTCTTGTAAGATGGCTCTCGCTATGATTTATGGCCAGTTTCAATAACCTATCCTCAGCAAGTGATAGGCCTACTAAATCTTTGTTGCTTAGTTATTACTGTTAATTATCGGAAAATAACAGCGGTTGCTTGGTAACTGAATTTAGATAGGCCTATCTCTTACCAGAGATATATTATTGAAATCGGTCGTTAGCCAGTGTCTAGTTTTAGGGCAGGTTAGTGTGGTCCGTATGTTTCATTCGTGTCATATTATAGCGAAGTACCGGTCTCATCGACGGCCGCAGGTGCTGTGCCAGCTTTTCGCGCTTCTTCCAGTTCCTTAGCCTTCCGCCAATCTTCTCGGGACTTCTTCTTTGGCTCATCATCTTCTTCGCCAGTGTCATCCTTGTTGCGCAATATTTGAGAAACCGATGCTCGGGTGTTAGTCGTCATTGTGTTTATCAATATTTGGTAATTTATGCTTTCATTATTCAAGTAATAATAAAGATTTATAATAAAATAAATTAGTTTTAGGTTGTCACAATCAGTCACATCACAATAGTACTACAAACAAACAGTGTGGTGTGTAGACATGTGTGACATGTGTCGCTCTTTAGGTAACCGATTCAGTGTTCCGAAACATGAAACTGATAACGAATGCTCCGGAACAGTTGCCTAGTATAAAATGTTTCATTTGGAACTCGCTCACTGCGGCCGACGAAGCGACGAACCGACAGACTGAACGACAAGAGCGAGTGATGAGAGAGAAGCGAAAGCGAACTTCGCGCGTTACAGTGTACGTGATGTTGTGGAAGAGTGACTGAAATAACGATATAATGATAAGAGTGCCGGCCTAACTCTAAATAGCCGTCGAACGACTTTAAAAGACGATAAAGTCTCAAAAATACTTTTTTTAAATTTTAATATGTAGATATGTATTGTAGAGTGTACATACTTGTATATGACAATCAATGTATATAAAATCGATTTTTAAATACGCCAGCTACCAACATGTTAGTAGATAAACTAGCTGTCAGTCCTAAGCCTGAAAAAGTACCTATGAAAGAAAATCGCTTTTATTCTTTGTTATAAATGATAAATGATAAATGTTTCCCACACTCACACCAATTATCTAGCCCCAAGGAAAGCTTCCTTAAGAAACTCGTTATATGGTTAACTAGACAACAGATAAACATACTTAATATACTTAAATACATACTTATTATACATAGGAAACACCCAGACCCGAAACAATATAGAAAAACAGGTATTTCTAAATTGATCCGACCGGGGATCGAACCCGGGACCTCAGAGATAGCGACACCATGAAAACCGGTGTGCAAGCCACTCGACCAAGGAGGTCGTCAATAAAATATTCAGTAAACAAAAAAGTTCATTATTATAAAAAAAATCGACGTAGTTTCAGTTGCAAGTTCAACATTTGATACAAATCTGCGTAAATATTAAGTTACTCTGTTTCAAAAACTCGTAGTTCCAATTGTTCCAAATGAAACATATCACTGATTCGGAACATTGTATTGTTGCAGATGCAAATGTTTAATCTTTTTAGGGATACGTTTTTCCCACGACTAGGTGTGACACAGCACCAGTGTTACTGTTTTTGACGTAAGGCTTATTGCGTTCCTATCTCAGTCCGAATCACGCCTGTTAAATTAAATGCTCATATTGGGCAGATTGGACTTTTTGTAAGTAAATACTGATTATGTATAATATTATAATATTATGTATTACTATGTTAGAAAAATTACTTTGACACTGGCTAAATGTGCTATTCGCACAAAGCCATCAACAACAAAAAAAAAACTTTTTGTTTATGGCAGTCTCACTTTTTTTAGGTTAGGGACCGGACCATTACTGCCAATTAAAACAACAACAACAACAACATTTAAATCTCGTTTTAATAATATGAAAACAATGCCGCAGCCCGCGCCTGGCAATTTTTGTGGGTAAAATTTAGAAATAAGCTTCCTCGATAGGGGTTTCCGGAGGAGGGGGGGGAGGGGGAGGGGGAGGGGGGGAGCCCCCCTGTTCAACCCCCGTCTGCCGGAGACGCGTAGTTTTTTCAGGAAAAAAAAAATTGTAAACATAACCTCAAAATAAAATATGCATAAAAAGCAAGAGAGAGATGACATATTAGGACTTAGGTGAAAGGGAAAAACGGTAGTGGTGAGTGCACAACCCCCACAAAAGCTATCTGTCCTGTTAAAAAAAAAATACGACTAAATTTAAGATTCACACTTGCAATTTTCTAATAAAATCTAACCTATCAAGTGACCTACAGGACTAAGGCAAGCTAAGAGCTTCCGAACGTCTCCGGCGCTGCGGGAAGTGCAGCCCCTCCGCCCTTGCGTAACAAACCGCAGGCACTCCATGCTCACCTACGCAGCTTCGGCTTGCTGGTCGCCTTCGGCGACCAGCCTCAGCCGCTTCGGCTCACATGGTGCCTGCAGTTTGTTACAGCAGGCTGGGGCTGCTCTCCCTCCGCGCCTCCGGGCTTTTATATACACTCTAGGGGTAGGGCAAACTAGTACCACGTGAGGTCGGGGTCGACTAATTCGGTTATGTCACTAATTTTGTTGACATAATTTAATTAATTACCTACAAGCAGAGAACATTCACGTACACTCGGAAGCAACGGAATGAATGAACACATCTCAAAATGGCGGCATGACGTTTCTCAAACGTCATTTTTGACAGTAAACGTTTCGTTTCACGTTGTTCCGATTACTTTTTGCGAGTCGTTTTACTTTTCTTCTCACTACATGCGTTTCGTTTCACACAAAAATGAAAAAATGAAAAAAAATATAAAAATACGTAGGTACCTCTCCGGCAACTAAAATCGATGTCAGGGGTTTCAGTAAAACCCCCTGAGTCCCCCCACGGCGTCAGTTTTCACAGAACGAGGAAGCTTATTTCTAAATCCAACCCATTTTTGTGAAGTTGATGGTTGCAAATCTAATAAAAGGAATAAAAATCTGTCATTTTTTAGTTTGCCTGTTGATGAAGAAAGGTAAGTACATAATGAAACTTCTAAGTACTCTACATTAGATATCTACTTATTTGCCAAAGACATTTAACTACTTACTATTAGATCTCTTTGATATTTGCATGAATTTATAGAATAGAATAGATTGGTTTTAATTTTTTCAACATTATTAAAGGCGGATTTTGAGTCACAACATAAAAATATAAATCTAAAAATGTATGATTCCGTTCTAACGCACTGACGCGTCGCGACACGACACGCCAGACAAATATAAATGAGCTGTGACTATGTCTGCATTATAGTTGTGACAACACGTTTGGTGTGGTGGTTAGTGACTCTGCCTGCCACGTCAGCAGTCGTGGGTTCGAATCCCGCTAGGGGCAAATGTTTGTATGATGAATATGGATACCTATTTTATACTCAAGTTATGGATGTTTATACTGTTTAGAAATATAAGTATATAGACAAACAGACAGACAAAGTTACTTTCGCATTTATAATATTAATAGGGATTAATATACTTACCTATTAATATGCTCTAGTTATATTGTTCCTTTTTATCTTTTTAGGCGCAAAACGTGGATAGAATTGATTGGAAGGCCTGATTTTGCACGTCAAGACATCAAACCAAAAAATCATTTCGTGTGCTCTCTTCATTTTGAAAATTCTGCGATAATTAATATACCACGATTACGACCAGATGCATTGCCAAAAAAATTGCTTCCAACTGTACCAACCACTTTAAGCTCCAACACTGAACCAGAAGAACAAAAAACAGAAGAAAGAAAGAAAATATTGACTCAGACCAAATATTCTACTATTAGTATAATATCATCAAATAAACTTAAAGATGCCAATATGAAATCAGAATCCGCACAAATCACCCATGATATTACAACTCAGAATACACAAACCTCACTAACACTGTCATCGAATATACCAAGAAAAAGAAAACTAAGTACCAATTTGCAGAAGTCAAAACTGAAGATAAGAAAGAAAACTGGAGAATGAATAAAATAAAATAAAACATGATGTTCAGTCCAAAGAGTTACAATATTTTGAACGGTTTACTTTCCAAACTGAAGATGATCTCACAAAAAGATTTTGTAAACTCATTGAGTGGCAGGGCAATTTAAGAAACAAATCTAAAAACTTAAGCTTAAGTTTAAGCTGTTTACGTTAAAACTTCATTTCTCTAGTCCGCAAACCTATCAAAGTTTGAAGACATTTTTAGGGCTTCCGAACGAAAGTAGCCCGGAAAGATTTAAGATGGTAATTCCACCTATATTCGATGATCGTAATTTGGAGTTCCTATCAGCTAAATTAAAATCTATGCCAGAAAACGCAAAATACTGCACTCTATGCTTAGATGAAATGGTTCTCAAGCGACATTTACATTATGACACCAGGCGGGATGAAATAATTGGGCTTCATAATATCAATGGAGAAGTTACACCGGAAATTACTTCTCATGCCTGTGTAATAATAATGCTCAGAGGTATTATTGTCAACTGGAAACAACCTATTGCGCATTCTTTCCTAGGTTCTCCAAAACATTACCAAAAATTAGAACACTGGTTGGATGAAGTTATTTTAAAACTTTCAAATATAAGAATAGAAGTTAAGGCAATTGTGTCTGATCAAGGATCCAACTTCGACAAGTATGCCAAACAAATAAAAAAGGTAACGGTGGAAAAGCCTTACTTTTTATTTAACAACAAAAAAATGTATTATATTTTCGATGTCTCCCATTTACTTAAATGTATTAGGAATAACTTGTTGACAAACGTCTTTGTATGAGATGATAAAAAAATTTCTTGGAAATATAGATATTTTATATTCAAAACAAAAAAAAAAAACGTAAGATTGATTCCAAAAATCAATGATGCTCACACCAACCCAAATAATTTTCAAAAAATGAGGGTTAAATACGCTGCCCAGATCTTTAGTAATTCCGTCTATGCCGCATTAAATATTCTAATATTTGACAAAAGTACACCAGAAGAAGCAAGAGCTTCTTTAAGAAATCTTTTTAGGGAGATTGGTGTCCTGACAGTTGCATCTCAATATATTTATAATTGTATAGTTTTTGTATGTTGCAATATCAACTCCTTTATTAAACATGGTGACGTACACAATTTCAATACTAGAAATAAGAAAAAACTTGTAATGCCACTGTTCAGGTTACAAAAGGTTCTTGGTTCTTTCTTGGGGCAAGGTAAGTATACACTATTACAATAAAATACCAAGTACTGTACTAGATTTACCTTTAGAAAGTTTAAAAAACGTGAAATCTTTATTACTCATAAAAGGTTATTATACAGTCAAAGAATATTTAGATGATAAAACAGCCTGGTTATAATAAAAACACATTATACTCTATTTGAATCATTATAATAAAATTAATTTATATAATTTTTATACTGGTATGATAGCCTTTATCAACAGTGTCCTACAGATAAGAAACAGCGTTGCGTTAAATAGATCACCAAGTTTTTATTTAGAGTATCTTTAGTGTGTCATTATCTCTTTACTGTCTCTGCGGTGGTGGCGTGTTCGTCGGGTCGTTACGTTCCCTAAAATATGGTTGAGCGAAGCGATGGCTGATTCATGTCATACTTGTGAACGGGTGCCGCCTGTGGAGGCTGGTCTGCTCACGCATACTTCTCTTATTTTTAGTATTATTCACTATAATTTGACTTTGTTTTTCGTAAACAATTTATGACTTTGTAGTGGTACTGTATGACATTGTGGAAATTGTAACTTTTACCCGATGTAAATTTGTTAACGTATTATAATATATATATTTTTTTACATGTTGTGGTTGTCTTCTATATTTTTGTGTTTATTGTAATGGAAAGTGTTCTGCTATGATAGGGCATTTTCCAATATTTTTGACGCTGTAAGGGAGAAAAGAGCTGGACACTTGCCGAGTTTCTTGCCGGTTCTTCTCAGTACAAGATCTCCCGCCCAGAGTAGACTTACGAACCGATGGCATAGTGACATTCATAAGAGCTACTTGTAGCCTAAACTGAATAAATGATTTTGAATTTTGAATTTTGAATTTTTGAGCTACGGCTGAGTTTGTAGAAAAAATTAACAAATTATTCGATGTATTGAATTCAAGTGTAGTTCAATCCACAAGAAAATATAAAAATGCATTTTTATTAAAACTTGATTAAAAGAAGATGCTATGATAACATTCAAAAAGTTAAAAGCTATTGATTCAAAGAAAAGTACCAACAATTCAAATAGAATCAAAACATTTGAAAATATTCAAATAACAATACAATCCATAATTAAGCTTTGTAAAGATTTAAAGGAAGAAGGATTTAAGTTTGTGTTTACAAGACGTCTGAATCAAGACTGCTTAGAAAATTTTTTTGGCACTGTTCGACAGCAAGGGGGTAACTGTCGAGACCCTACGCCAATACAGTTCGTAAGAGCATTTTCAAAATTATTTCTCAGCAATATGCTGAAGAACTCACGGCTTATCGAAGATGTCTGCGAGTTGCTGCAGAAAGAACATAGATTTTTGGAAAGGTCGAAATCTCAAGATCGCTAGCGCCGCTATACTCCTTCAGTTTTGGCTTTACATGATAAAACCGATTACCGGTTCGATTTACCTACTCAAAATGCTTTAACATATATATCGGGTTATTTACTTTACAAATGTCACAAAAAGCATACCTGCCCTGTCTGATGAAAAATTACAGAAACTTCCCGATTTAAATGAATCTAGAATGTTCATTCATTTCAAAGCCTTCAAACAAAACTTCGTCCTTTTACGGAGGGCTAAAAGCGCCACCTGATAATTTGACCTTTCATAATTATATAAATAAAGGAACTAGAGACTGCATTTATACAAAATTTTGAACAAAATATGAGACAAGGGCCGGGCAGCACTATTTTTGCAATTCTTAAAAATATACCTTTTCATCCTCTGTGCCCTTGTTATCCGCAAGAGTATTTATTTAAACTTTACATTGGATTTAGGATTTTTGCCACAATCAGGTTTAACAACCGTGAATTCAGACAGGGAAAGAAATTTATAAACCATTATATTAAAATAAAACACTTGTAGTTTTTTTAAGTATTATTTATTAATCTATGTACCTACCTGAAAAGTTTGAAACATCAAAAAATAATAATTTTTGAATTTATTAAATTGCGTTGGTGGCTCTGAGGTTAAGACGCCGGATCCCAATCGGAAGGCCCGGGTTCGAGCTCTAGATTGACCATGTACCAATGAGTTTTTCTTAATTACTTATTACATTTATCCGATTGCTCTCGAACTGTGAAGGACAATATCGTGAGGAAACCTGCATGCCTGAGCAATAATTTGACCAGCATGGTGGACTATGGCCTCAACTCCTTCATACGAAGGAAAATCTATATTCCAGCAGTGGGATATTATGGACTGATAACGATGAAGATTTATAATTTTAAGTAATTAATTTAATATCATAGGTAACATTATCCGAGTTCCATGTTATCGTACTGATCGTAAACAATTGAGATTTTCAATTTATAATTCATTTTAATTTACATTACAAATCTTAAACAAGCCATTTAGGCACAGATTACTTAATAGTTAATTTAGGTACAAGTTATTGTGTCACACGATAACTTGTACCACAATTTGTGTGTGAACAATATTTTTATCGTAGCAGAAGCAGCCCTGGCATTACTACGATGGCAGCGAGGCCGCGCGGCTGCGAATCGATAACAACTCTATAGTCGAGCCTATTAGGCACAATTTAGCAAGCAGCGATCACAGACTCGTCGCGACGAAATTATAGTAGGCTATTAACGCGGTAGGTAAGTATACGAATTTTTGTAGGGAGTAATTTATCTGTTACGTAGTAACTATTAAGGAATCTGTGATCAGGTGACTAATTAGTTCTTAAAACATTGTCATTTTCTTAAGTCAGTTCTTTGGTCCCCGATTGCGTCGTGCGGGTCAAATAAAACTCATGGGTTGTCTTCTGTTAATATATTTGATAATAATAATAATAAATCAATACAATTTACATAATTGCTAATAAAAGGACTACATTATATTTTATTTAAAAATCCGACAAGTTTGTGCCTGACCTGCTTAGGAATGATCATGTACTCGTATGTGTAGTGATAAACTTTCAAAAATACTCGAAAAGCTTCGATCAATTGTTGATCGAAGTCGAAAAGTTAAAAATTATTACATTTTTATTTCGGCATGTTATCGTATTTAATATCTAGTTTCACAGAATCCCTCGGGATTGTGGTAATGTGTTAAACACATACTTATATGTTTTACATTCAGGGGCGATTTTTGAACCGGTGATTAGTTTTCACGCTATAATAACAATTACAAATGCTCCTTATTCTCTTATTCAAGGACACTGGTAAATTATTTTTGACTCGGAAAATTCTTAAACGATAATCAAATTGTTAATTAAGTAAAAAATACTATATTTCCTACTGTATTTCATGTTACTTTTATTTCGACACCACTGGTGATATTCGAGTATCGCCCCTCAGTCCACTTCACAGTAATGAGCATGAAGTTAGGTAGTGAGGTATTCACAGCTTGCGGCGCGCGGCGCGGTGGTAGGAGGGGCGAGGCACCCGCAGCCGCTCGCCGCTGAGCGCGGGCTGCGCGGAGTCTTCGCTCTCGTCGAGGGGCTCCGCGCGGGGAGTGAACAGCTTACGGCGGCTGCGCGTCACGCTGAAGGTGGACAAATTAACGGCTAAGTTTTCAGGCTTTTAACATTATACTTTTGTATATAAAAAAACTGCTGCATATCTAACTATTCAAATTAAATTTAAGTCAATAAAACAAACACCATAATACCATTATACTGACTTAGTAACCATATCAAAATTGCTTGAAGAGCAGAGTGGTTTGTTTAGAGAGTTAAGATCTAAATCTTTTGGGATAGTTGTTTGACGTGATTTTCCGTTGCCCAAAGTATTCCGGAATTTCTAGACCTTGGCTGGTTCTCCTTTTTCTACATAGTTATGGATGAAGTGGCGTTGAGCTCTCCTACACACCTTATTGCAGTGATTACGGGCGGCAACATATTTTTCCCGGTTGTATGGAGTTGGTTTATGCTTATATTTACTATTGGCTATCGATTTTTTGTGACTGAGCACTTTGATATCATCAGTGACCCATGGTTATGGGGGATGTTTCAGTTTAACAGCGCGAACTGGAGCATGCTTGTCGTGAAGTTTTATGATTTGAGAGGCAAAATAAGCTCAGTAAAAATAAGCTACGTTCTCATGCACTGTCTCCTCCTCAAGGAGTGGTGCCCCGTCAATGTTGATGGCATCGTTACGCAGTTTATCAATATTTACACCACTAAAATTGCGTTGCAAAAGAATTTTGGGGCTATCTTTGGGAGGGGTCTGACGCAGAATGTGCACTTCGCAAAATGTACACTTGACAAAAAATGCGCATTTCGTGCACTTCTCAAAATGAGCACTTCGCAGAACGAGCACTTTTTGTGGAAGTTGTTATTTAATAAAAAAGATATGGGTACCGAGTATTTAAAATAAAATAAACACTTTTACAAAGTAATCATTTATTTAAAAAGTAATCCACTAGGTTTTGATTGTCAATTAAATATTTCTATGTATAATATAACAGATACGAAAAACTATATGATTATCTTTCTGTACATACATACAAAAAATGATTATAATGTTTTACTACCAATTATTTTACTTTTTTGCATTGGCAACATTATTATGCCAAAACAGTTCTAATATGAGGTAAAAAATAACTGACAAGATTAAATTACTGGGACGGTAGTTTTTAAATTCAAATTATTCAAATTATTGTTTATTTGCGTTAAATAGGGGTTTTTATATGATGTTACAAACTTATTTTAAATGTCCTTAACCTATTTAAGGCGTTAGTGGCGTAGAATTGTTGATTTGCTGTACTAGTTGCAAACAATTTTAATCCAAGTACTTTGTGTTAAATGTGGGATTAATTATAATAATGAGTCAAGAAAATATTCAATTATACTCTAATCAAAAAGGTGTTGTAACTCTTGTTTGTGGTGACAAAAGATACAATAAAAAGAAAACAAATAAAAACGGAAATACGTTGTGGCAATGTGTAAACAGGAAAACGTGCAGTGCTTCTGTGACATATGATGAAACTAGGAAAATGATTACTAGAAAATCTCAACATTCGTGTGACGAGCAAGATATAAAAATTAGAATAGATCAACATATGTCATTTCTAAAAAAAGTTGTGTGCGATGCTTTTGATCCTGTACAAAAAATATTTGAGGAGAATGAAATGAAGTTAAGACAAGATATACCAACTAAATATCACACTTTATTGCCGTCTTTTAATTCTGTTAAAGACACATTGTACAAGTAGTGCAAAAAATTTTTAAACACTAACCTATTACATCACAGTACACCTGTGAGATTAGCATTTTTTAGCAGGTATAATTACCTGCTTAAATCTTCATACTATTTTTAGTGTAAAATAGTTAATTTTTTGTATGTACAGAAAGATAATCATTTAGGTTTTCGTATCTGTTATATTATACATAGAAATATTTAATTGACAATCAAAACCTAGTGGATTACTTTTTAAATAAATTATTACTTTGTAAAAGTGTTTATTTAATTTTAAATACCCGGTACCCATATCTTTTTTATTAAATAACAACTTCCACAAAAAGTGCTCATTCTGCGAAGTGCTCATTTTGCGAAATGCTTATTCTGCGAAGTGCTCATTCTGCGAAGTGCTCATTTTGAGAAGTGCACCAAATGCGAAATGCGCATTTTTTGTCGAGTGTACATTTTGCGAAGTGCACATTCTGCGTCAGACCCTTTGGGAGGACGAACTTTATAGGAAAGGAAGATAAGGTTAAAAGTCAAATAAAGAATTTTGACAGTCTGTGGTAGTCTGTGCAGCCGTGTATAAAACACTCAATTGGTAATAAAAAATAAAAAAACAATAAAAATGCAGAAAACAAAACAAATAAGTACACGGACTTCTTGGCGGGAAAGTGAGTCATGTCTGCGGTTTTGTTTTATTTTCTAAAATATGTGTTAGGTCGAATATTAATGTGAAATAAAGGTGGATTACGAGTATTAACCGTTAAGTGTTCGTGAGTGTGCATGAGTGTTGGCTAATGAAACAAAACAGTGCAACGTCACTTTTCAAATTCTCTCAAGAAGTCCGCGTGATAAAGCCTCACATCTTTACTGAAATACCCAAAGGGTTGGGGGGGGGGGGGGGGGGGGTATATCATTTCTCACTTCTCATTACTATTATCATTCATTATCATCATACAGGAAGGACATATTGTTTATTTTAAGTTTAACTTGTAAAAAAAAATTACTTTGGCTAAATGTGCTAGTCGCACAAAACCATCAACTAAAGGAAAAAAGAAGAAACGAGAACTTGTGACTTTTAGTTTTACTAATCAGAAATTACGGAGTCGCTTCGGCATGTTTCGGTGTTGCATTGACGAGTTGATTTTCGAGACTGAAAACTCTAACCGCGTCTTTCTGAATGATATTGGAATTACAATAGCATTTAATTCCGACCACTGATACTTTGGTACATTAGGATAATATTTGAGCAACACCTCTCTGTTCAATGAACAATTGAGATAGCTCCGAAACTTTAGATGATAATAACACAGTAAAACAACAAAATTCAATAAAACTGAAAGTAATTAAATATAAACCTACCTTTTAGAAGGGCAGCTTTGTATGCCCATTCGAGGAGGGACATTCTCATCCTCTGTCTTCGATTTTTCCGGAGATTGTATATCTTTAACATTTTTGGTGGGCGCAGGCACATCCATTGTAACATCGGAGAATTCCTTCTGAAGATTAACTATGTCTTTGAGCTTATCAACCTCTTGATCCGATTTATCATCCGATTCTGTCTGATTTTTCTTTCTGCGCAAACGCAGGCTCCGACTTCTTTTAATCGATTTACCTTTACTCTCGCATTTAGAGTGACTCTCTAACAATACTTCTTCATCTTCATATTTCTCCACCTTACCAGCAAACCTTAATATTAAATCCTTAGCATTAGTTTTATGCCTTAAATTGTATTTCCTTTCTTCAACTGTAGGTTTGTCTTTGTTATTGTTATCATTTTTAATGGTGTATGTAGTGTCTTGTGGAATAAGTAAATCGAATTCTGTAGCTCTTGGAGCTGTGATGTCTTTATAAATATTTTCGAACTCTTCAATAGTATTGTCTCGGTTTGATTCTATTTGTGATTCGTTTTGTTGTGTTGCATTGTCATACTTTTCAGTAACTACAGCTTTTGTTGTTGTTATGACAGATTGGTCATTTTGAGATTCTATTTGGAGTTCGTTTTGTTGTATGGCATTTTCAGTAACAACAGATTTTTTTGTTGATTTGGAAGATACATTTTTTTCAGATTCCGCTTTAATTTCGATATTTTTTGTATCGTTTTGAATTGTTGAAATTTCATAAAATTTTTCTTTTTTATTGCCGTTAGACTCAGATGTTGGAGAATCAAAATTAGGTTGTTCAAAAGGCTCTTCAGGTATTATGTTAGGCTCCGATTTTATAACTTGTTTAGATTTACTAGCAGATTTCTGTTCCAAAACTAGTTTCTTGATAGACTGCCTTGCACTCTCTACTATATCATGGGATTCTGTGTTCTTAGCTGCAGGGCGAGGGGAATCCAGCCCTTCAAAAATATCAATAGAATCATGTTTCTTGTGCAATAAATCAGATTGTCTTGTTAAAGTTTCTCCTAATAATATTTTCATGGTACTCGGTTTATAATAGTTTGCAACATCGTCTTTTACGATAGAAGGAGATCTTGTATCATCTACTAACTGCTTGTTCATGTCCATCAACATATCATTCACTTGGCTACTAGAGGCCCGTTCAATATTAACATCGATATTATCAAAGTAGGTCTTCTCTCTATTTGTTTTTGGACTGACAACAAGTTTTTCAGCGACAATATTTAAAGGTATGTCATCAAAGAAAGTTCTCTTTTCTTTTAGTATTTTAATTCGTCCAAACTCATTACTGCCGCCAACTCTTGTCTCATTGCAAGTATTTGCAGCGATTTCTAATTGTTCAAACTGAGCCAAAGACGTGTCACGCCCTTTCTTGGGTTCTACAGATTTTATAATTTTATTGACCAGTGATTCTGTTGCCTTACTTGCTATGTTCTCGATTACATTATTTTCTATTATTTCTTGTTGAATAGGACTTTCCCCTTGTTTTTCAGAATTGATATCTTTATCACTTACAAAATAAGTACCTCTAGTAAGTGAGTTAGCTTGTTCCACAAAGACATCGTCTACTATATCCTCTGAAGAATTCAAATCTTCATCGATTTTCACAAAATAAGTACCTCTGACTGTAGTTTCTTTTTTGTATTCACCATTTTTATTAGTATTTAGTTCGGTACTTTGTTCGCAGACATTAACATGTGATTTTATAGAAAACTCACTGTATTCACATGCTACATTATAATGATGTGTTACTTCAGGTAATATCCTATCTTTAGATTTGTCATTTAAACTATCATGTGTGTAAGCAGTTTTCTTTGTGGTTCCGCTGTCATCATCACCGGTTACATACACAGAATCTTTAGTTTGTTCACTGACATTTTCATCCATTAAAGTGTCGCTAGATTTATTAAGTACACTGTAATTTTCAGCGGCATTTTCTGTAATCTGCTCCGTGATATCGTGGACACTATAGTCGGATGTGTCGTTGGGCAGAGTGTTGAGTTCGACGCAGCTCTGTATGAGTCGGGACCGGTTGATGTCTTCCTTCTTGAAGGTGGGTTCGAGACTTTCGTTGCACGGGTCGTCTGTTTCTTCATCGCTGTCACGTTCACTGTCAGATAACAGCACCACATCTTCACGGTTGGCTGATGCGTTACCTTCGAATGCTTTTTCTGAAACAAACATTTTATAAATAATACGTGATTTAGAAAGTTAGAAAATGTTTCATAATTACGACGCGTTGATAGGCCAAGGTAATGAAATGACAGAATTTACTGTTCTCAAAAGCTTCACTATTTTTTTTCATTTAAATTAAATGCTTTATCAAAAATAGTCATGTGTTCGAGCGTAGCTGACTTCAACGCCCCGCTCATTTACGGACGCTGTAATAGCTGCTACAATTACTTCTACGACAAGTCTATAAATCTATAAGTTCAGACTTCGACGTCGAACTTACGTAGCGAATTTGCGACCACTTTATTTTACATTCGTACAATTATTTTGTACGGAGTCTTGACCTGCCCTAAGTGAGACCGCAGCTTTCTCCCAAAAAATGCCTATATTAGTCCCAAAATCATAATTATTGTTTGGCGGCACTGATCAGCGCTCGCACATATCAAAGTTTATTTTATCGAAAGGACATAATTATCAAACGAGCCTCCATGGCAGTGAGTGATCCATAAATGTCTATCAATGTAAACGAAATCAACTAGGAAAGATGTATATAATATGAATAAAAAATGATATGTCTCACCATCTCTCTCCTCAATGCACGCTCTGAGATGCTGAACCTCTTCCTCGGCCCGTGCGCGAGCAAGTCGCTCCGCTGTCAATTTCTCCTGTTACATGTACCGTTATATTAGTTGATAATTAAATGTATAGCCGAAAATATGAGGTTGTTCGTCTAACATAACTATTACCACATATTACAGTTATATTATTACTTTAATTAAGAATTTTTATACCAAAACCACTCGTTAACGTATATCGGAAAATAATGAAACATATAATACAGAGATTTAACCGGCTTTTAAAATTGGTGAAATATTGTTAGTTATTTACCTCTAATATAGCAATATCTGTCATCAATTGTGAAACCTGTAACAATAAACATATAACAATTATAAAAATATTAATGCACAGACTGCATTAGAAGAGAAGTTTAATGATAAAGTCGTCGGTTCCGGTTTTCTTGGACCAACTTAAATTGGGCTTAATTGGGCAGGTAGCTTAATACACAGTACGTAAACGTTAACCCTTTAACAGGCACAGCAGCATAATAAACTTTTCATACGATCTACAATATTGCAGCAAAATATCGTGTTATACAGCTGTTGTGCGAGAGCACCATAACCTCTCGCAAATGTAGGAACGAGGTCACACGAGGCCCTGCGACGGCCCTTTGAAGTTACTGCACAAGTCCTTATCAGTACCGGATTAACATAAAGGCAAAAAGGTTTGTAAGTAGTAAATGTAAATAGCTCATAGGCTATTATTGTAGGGCAGTTAGGCCTCCAACATTGAAATCAAGTCATCACTACAATTGATGGGTTATGGCTTAATCACCACGCTTGAGTCGGTCAGGGAAAAGTTTTTTTGCAAAGCCAGAAGATACGGGCCCCGAAACATGCAGTTCCTAGGTGCCTATACATAGCTTAATCTGGCCCTGCTCCATCATCATCATCATCATCCGCTCATTTATGTCCCCACTGCTGGGGCATCGGGCACGAGCCTTCCCTATGGATGGATAGGGACAACGGGCCATAAACCACACGCGGGCCCAGTGCGGATTGGTGGTTGTTAACGACTCGTAATGCAGCCGGGACCAACGGCTTTACGTGCCTTCCGAAGCACGGAGGAGCTCGAGATGATAAATTTTTGGTCACCCATCCGATGACCGGCCTTTGCGAAAGTTGCTTAACCTCAGCACTCGCAGACGGGGCGCGTTGACCACTGCGCCATCGAGCTCCTCCATAGCAACTCTAAATGCAATATACAGTAACTCTAAATATAATACAATACAGTGGCAACGGTGTGGTGTATGTTTTTGTTTTGATTTTAAGCAACAATCGAGAAAACGAGAATTTGTATGGCAAAATGTTAACTCCTTTCATATGCCGCCAGGAAGCGCATATTAATTTTCATTTTCGTAAACGTAATCGACTGAATAAGGATAGTAAACAAAACTCACCCTAGGCACCCTGCTTTCTAGCTGGCATCCCGTAAAATTTCAATGAAAATCTATGTTATTTTATGGCGACGAAAACTGTGTCGAAAACTGTACTTAAAGTGTCGAACACAACTATAAATGATTCTTACCTTTTTCTGCAATTTAGCTGATGGCGTCGTCACGACGTCGGTTTTTGCCACCGACGCTTTACTCAAACGACTTTCGTATTCTTCTATCATGTCCTCCATCTGCATTAAATAGAAAAATTAACGCTAAATTATTAAATTTTTAAAAGAGGACGGACTTCTTTCTTGGAATAACTTTTATTTTGTAAAATTTTCCGTAAATCATAAGTCGTAACAGTCGTAGCGTCGTCGTAGTACTAGCTTGTGGTTAACCGGCTGTGTAATGTATCCGTAGCGCTCACCTCCGCTCGCAGCTCGTAGCTGTGCCTCGTAGTACTGGATTGTAGTTAACCGGCTGTGTAATGTATCCGTAGCGCTCACCTCCGCTCGCAGCTCGTAGCTGTGCCTCGTAGAACTGGATTGTAGTTAACCGGCTGTGTAATGTATCCGTAGCGCTCACCTCCGCTCGCAGCGCGTAGCTGTGCCTCGTAGTACTGGATTGTAGTTAACCGGCTGTGTAATGTATCCGTAGCGCTCACCTCCGCTCGCAGCTCGTAGCTGTGCCTCGTAGTACTGGATTGTAGTTAACCGGCTGTGTAATGTATCCGTAGCGCTCACCTCCGCTCGCAGCTCGTAGCTGTGCCTCGTAGTACTGGATTGTAGTTAACCGGCTGTGTAATGTATCCGTAGCGCTCACCTCCGCTCGCAGCTCGTAGCTGTGCCTCGTAGTACTGGATTGTAGTTAACCGGCTATGTAATGTATCCGTAGCGCTTACCTCCGCCCGTAGCGCTCCCAGTTGCGCCTCGTAGTACTGTTGCGTCATGTCCTTAGCTTCGTCGACGAGCTCGCGCATGGTGGCGGCCGCCGCTTGTTGCTTCTTCTCCATTGCCGCGCTTAGCTCCTTGTTGTGGGCTTGGGCTCTGTTATCATCAAGCGGACAATTAAAAACTTATGCTTATGTGTTTGGTAACCACTAAGCCATGTTAGGTGACAGTTGGCCGGAGTACTGCCGTCATCTAACATGGCTTAGGGCTTAACTAAAAAATCATCGATGAAAGAAAATGGCCATTGGGATAGCGTACTAAGTTTGCGTTTACTTGTGGCCGTTCAAATCAAAACACAAATATTTTAAAACCACCATCAGTGCCCATTTTAAATTCAAAGAAAAATAAGACATTACACAAAAATTTAACTAAAATATACGTTTTTGTTATTTATTTACTTTAGTCCCGGCTACATTAGCAGTCGTTAACAACCAATCCACACTGCACCCGCGTGATGGTTTAAGACTCGTTCTTTCTGTGGTTCATAAGAAAGGCTCGTGCCTCAACAGGTGGAGACATAAAATGAGCTGATGATGATGATGATAGTGGTGATGTACCAGTCAAAAGTTTAAAGTGTCAGCACTCACTGCAGCAGCTCGAAGTGCAGTCGCTCGTTATCCGCGCGCAGCCGCATGACGTCAGCGCCGCCTATAGTAGTCTCCTGCGTACTGCTCTCAAAGGTCGACTCCGCGATCGTGCTGTTCACCTCTGTTACACGAATTTACACAGTTAGTGTGTATTAATAGGTTGGTATTAATAGACAGCTACAGTCGGCTACAATATTTAATGGATTTCATAACCGTTAGTCGGGCGACAAAGCGTGCTTACTTGGGAGTCCCTAGGGGGCAACGACCAGTTGGACGCCTCAAGTACCGCTGAATGGACAAAGTCGTCAAGGACCTACATGAGCTCCTGGAAACCAGCGACTGGCAAGAGATCGCACAACACAGGGAGCAGTGACGTCACCTTGTGTCGGAGGCCAAGACTCACTTTGGGTCGCTGAGCCGTCGGAGTAAGTATAACCGTTAGTCGTTAATTTTTAGTTTTTCTAACTCTAAAGATCGAAGGCCCACTATAATAAATTTGACTTTTTTTATTTTAAGTGTTAATTGCTGCACTGAAACTGAATTAAATACTTATAAAATACAGTGAAAAAATTAAACGTCTATCCGACCCAGCCAGAAATCGAACGTGGGTCTTCCGCAATCCGGGCGGCTGCACTGACCGCTATGCTACCGGGAAGGCTGACGTGAGCGCTGAATTTTGTCACTGCTTTTTAATTTTTTGAATGCTTTTATAGCAGCAGAGTGCCATCTATCCCAACGGTCATTGCAACCAATGGCCATGTAGATTCATCGTTACAGATGAAATACCACAAATTTGATAATACAACGCTATAGTAAATTTTACTTTTTTATTTTAAGTGCTAATAGCTGCACTGAAGCTGAATTAATATACTGTAGGATATTAGCCGCCATTTTGGCAATGATGCCTATAAAAGAGCGCTGCAATCTATCGATATAAAAATCAGACGCATAGTTGTATGAGACGCATTCCATATTTTCTTTATCATTTGTATTTGTGTTAATTTCGTTCTTTTAGTCTTATTTTGTTAAAATCATTAAAGTTTTGAATTATGTTAATTTAGAGTTAATTGTATTAAACGTTCAGTGTTCATAAGTTTATTTTTTTTATTGAAATTTCACGACCGATGTAATAATACATATAATAATATAATTAGTACTCACGTATGTCGCGGGCGACGGCGGCCAGCTGCAGTACGTGTTTGGTTTCGTGCGCGTAGTCGGGCGCAGGGTTGAGCGTCACCACCATGGCGACGGATTCCCCGCGCGCGCCCGATAGCCCCGCGCCGAGGAGGCGGGTCAGCTTCGACTCCCTGTTGACACCGAATATGTTTAAGTAAATAATTTCATCCGCTCGCGCTCCATCACTCCAAATTAATGGATTTTGGAATGTTTGGAAATCCAACACTCAAGAGTGCCTACTGTGAGTTTTGTTTACTATCCGTATTAATTCGATTTCACGTTTACGAAAACGAGAATGTGTATGGCAAAATTTTAACCTTTCTCGTATGCCGCCAGGAGGCGCTGCTTCAATGCCATACAAATTTTCGTTTTTAACCACCGACGCAAAAATGACGGGGTGTTATAAGTTTGACATGTCTGTGTGTGTCTAAAAAAATAACCTTGAAAATATGATCCTACGTAAGTACGTATGAATTTTTTTGATTAAATGTTGTCACGTCGAGGGACCGCTCCTTACCTATAAAAACCCTACCTAAATAAAATGATATTAAAATTACAACGAAAATATTAAAGTAAGTAATCAAGAATTACAAGTGAACCTACTTAAAAGCTGATTACACAACTGAACTATCCCGATAAATGTTGAAACAACTTGAACGACGACTCTTACGTATTAAATTAATTCTTAAGTTACGTATGTACTTCAACAAAACGTTTTAAAAAATTAGAGTGGTCCCCCGACGCGACAACATTTAATCAAAAAAATTCATACAAACTTACGTAGGGTCATATTTTCAAGGTTATTTTTTTTATAGTTATTAGATGATGGCCAAATACCTCAGGATATAGAAACACCTGGACGTCGTCACGGGGGACGTGATGCTATTCGTGGATATTTTTTCATATTTTTTTTTGTAAACGTAATCGAATGAATACGGATAGTAAACAAAACTCACACTGGGCACTATGAGCAAATGCACGCAATCCAAGAAGCTATATAATTAAATTTGGAGCGATGGAGTGAAGTGTTCTGTATAGGGGCCAATATGAGTGATATGAAGTGAAGTGCCTATGAGTGGGGGCTATAAGATAGCACGTATGTAGTACCTGTAAGGCACGGTGGCGGCGCTGTGCGCGCGTTGCCGCTGGCGCCGGCGCAGCGTGTGCAGGCACCGCTCCAGCACGTGCAGCGACGAGTTGATGGCGCGCGACTCCGCCATACGAACGCCGGTGTTCTTGGTGTGGCGGGCGCGTTCACAGCCGGCCAGGTCGCAGAGACGGACGCACGATGTACGAACGCCACCCTCTTAGGGGAGAACCGATTGTTGATCAACGTAAAATATAAAGTGCCTCACAAATAAACAAAGGATAAGCTCCGAATAGTTATTCCGTGTTTTGTTTCCAACGTCATTTCAAATTAGAGTAAAAGAGACAAAACACGGAATAACTAATTAGTCGAAGCTTATTCTTCGTTTATTTGTAAGACCCAAACCCCCGTATTAATAAACAAAGTGTAAGCTTGGACTACCTCAAGTAACTACTTCAAGCTTACACTTTGTTTATTAATAAGCCCCAGAGTGTTGATGGCGCGCGACTTCGCCATGCGCACGTACGTCGGTGTTCTTGGGGAAGAAAAGAGAAAACATGACGTGACGTGACATGATGACTTAACCGCCTCTGTGTCCGTGTCTAGTGGTTAAGCGTGTTTGGTTAGGCGGGCGCGGTCGCTGAGACGGACGCATGATGTGCGGACGCCATCCTCTAGATAACAGACGGATACCTTTCAAAAGTAGTTACATTTGCGCTTGTCATTTTGCATGGTCGCGACGAGAAACGCGTCGCGACTGCAATTAATAATTAGTTTGAAATTCTTGAATAGCTTTCAAATGTCAATAGAGTTAGAGAATAAGGTGGCGGATTGTTTAAAAATAATAAAACTTTATTAAGAAATTTAGAAAATACTGGAAAAGAGGCCCTTTTCAGTTACTCTCTATCATGCCACAACTCACCAGTCTCCGTGAGCATGGTGATGGTGAAGATGCAGTGGGATCGGGAAGAGTGCGCGTGCACGCCGGTAGCGGCCACTTGCAGCTGATGCTTACCGGCCGCCATCACGTCGTACGCCTCCGACCCTGAGCGGACGAAGGCCTGGCTTGCACCCTGATGGTGATAGCATGAATTATAGGCGGTGTCATCAGCCTTGGCAGCGGTTTGGTGATAGCATTGTTGTTTAGATAAAAATCTTTTACGTATCTACTCGCGTTTATTTTACATATTTATTTAGATTATTTTATCCTGACGTTTCGAACCGATTGCAGGGAGACCAAGGTGTTGGTCATTTCATAATTCATTTAATTTCTTTGTTATTGTTGATTACCTGACCCAATTTGCCAGAAGGGAGTTGCAAGAGTGGATGACTCTGGGCAAAGACTGCCCAAAGCAGGGTCCATATCTCTTAGATTCAGTAGAATTAGAATATTAAGCACACTTACAACTTAAATTTAAATATATCTTATCAACACAACACTAACTTTAGGCTTTACCACTGTTTTGAGCCACAATAGCATAGTTGGCAGTGCACCTGATGGGTCAGGTGCACTGCCGACTGGTGACTGGTGACAAGCCGAGGCATGTCATGGGGTGCGGGTTCGAATCCCACTCGTGGATTTTTTCAACACTTTTTTTCAAATTGTAATTTGCGTAAAATTATATGTAAATAATCTTTATCATTGTTATGTGTATTTTTGTTATTTCTTTTTTTATGTTAAAAGGAGGCAAACGAGCAGGCGGGTCACCTGATGGAAAGTAATCAATCACCGCCGCCCATGGACACCCACAAAATTAAAGTAATCGCAGATGCGTTGCCGGCCTTAAGGAAGGAGTTGGGATCTTGAGGGAGTAGGAATTGGGAGGGCGGAGGGGTGAGAGATGGGCCTCTGGTACTTTCACTCACTGGACGTAACACAATAGCAACGAGTGCCATTTTTTTCGCTGATATTCTGTGTGAGGGTGGTATTACGCCAGACGAGCCGGCTCATTTCGTGCTACAACGCAGCGTGGCTCTACCACTCAGATACATCTCTCTCAGAATCTTACTTTACTATCTTTTGTACTATTTATTGTAATTGGTGTTAACCATGGTAATTAGTAATAAATAAATAATAATTATTATTGTTGATTTATTTTATCAACACTTTTAAATAAAATCACAAAACATTAATTACCAAGAAAATTGTAACCTATATGGATAAAGTAATCTGAAAGTTATTTAAAGATATCACAGAAAAGTTCTAGTACATACCTTAACATAGACATGCCCCTTGGAGTCTTCCCTAATGCGCAGTTTTGAAGCATTGCTTCTGTCTGAAGTTGCCAATAAGTCATAGATGCCTTCATTGTATATTTCAACAAATGATACCTACACAAATAAATAAAGAAAAAATGAAATAACATTAAGTGTACTACAGCAACCAAAGTAAAGGTTTGTTGTATAAAAAACTCACCCAAACATAGTGCCTAGTCCTTGTAGACAGGTCTAAAGAGCTGGCAGTAAGGTCATTGCAGAGTCCAACACTCATTCTCAAATACTTTTCCCTTAGTGGTGCTGACACATGCCTCAACCTCTTGACCCACTACAAAACAATGAAACACAAGAATTAATATTGTTTTCTAAAGTTTACGCAAACGCTACACATTGAAATGAAACTACTTGCAGTAGACCCTCACAGGATACCATATGAAAGCATCATTAGCAAGGTCGAGAATCGCTTAGTTAAAAATAATGTTAGGAAGGCTGATGCTGAGGCAATATGTCAAGACATATAGTCTGTTTTGCATTGGAGCAAATTGCCGAAATCCAAGCTTCCTCATGATCAACATTTCGCTCTAAAGAACCTGCGAGCTCAGCCCGAATTAACTATCCTTCGTGCTGATAAAGGTAATGCTACGGTAGTAATGGATACGTCTGAATATAATGAAAAAATAACAATACTTTACTTACAAGACGTATCAGCGTGTTAAGTGCGACCAAACCAACAATACTTAAGAAAACTGGTGATGATTATTTATACATATAATTTTACGCAAATATTGTTGCGAACAAATTACAATTACGGATATTGACGACGTAGTTGTCGACATTGAATAGGGCTCCTTCGGCTTACAGAGTAAGAGTAGATAGTGTTGATTAATTTCGGTGAGTTGGAATGAGCCACGATAGCATAGTTGGTAGTGTGATACGAACTATGTACTTACTTTTAGTGGGAAAAAGGTAACGGTATCAAGCCCTGACTTAAACATGATCCCACAGTCCTCTAATTGTTACATTCAGCAAACAACAGCGCATAATACAAAACATAATACTGAATATAAAAGCTACATTACCTGTAATTCATAATCCTGTTCAGCATAATTGAGCTTCTCCGCTCCACCATCAGCTGGCTTGAACAAGGGCTGCTGAGCAGCATCTACCACACGGAACACATACTCCAAGGAGCGGGGCACAAGTCCAGGGGATTGCACTGTTCCCATCAGAGTGTAAGTCTTGCCTGAACCTGATGCTCCATATGTCAGCAGGGTAAAACTGTGACCGTCTGGTAGCTTTTTCAGATTGTCTTTAACCACTCTTTCAAATATGTCCTGTAAGTGAAAAGCAGTTGGCAGTCTACAACAATAGGATATATGTATACTTTACCAAAGGACAGACACATAAATATGTGTTGCTCCCAACCAAATATTTAATTTTTTTATGAAATAAAGGGTATTTTATTAATAACATACCGTCGGTGCGCCTGCAGAACCTGATATGTGCATTTTTATGATATTTTTTTTATTTCATATTTTTCATCAGTTTTTTGAGGCGGATCTGATGCAAAAACCCGTTTGTGCAAATTCCTTCTAGATACCGAGTTGCCTATTTAGCTATGTGCGTTATGACAGTAGGATATGAAACGAAAAAACTTGAATGTGTAGGTCCATCACATGCCAGGTAATGAAATTAAGTGAAATAAATTCTCATTGACACATAACAGGTTATGTTGCACATATCAGGAATTGCTGCAACATTATGCCACGCGGGAGTGACAGTAACACTTTGAGATTATGTTTTAATTAAGAAAAAATCAAGTTCTATAATAATCAGTTCCATTAATTCTCAAAAAAAGGATACTTAACAAAATTTCCAAATGAAATATTGCATGATTTGCAAGTAGGTACTTAACAATCTATAGACATTACTCATAATATTAATATACTTTTCATCCCCCCATCTCGGAAAGAGTATTTTTGCTCTTCGATATCTGAGTGCAAAAGCCGTTTTTATCCCCTAGAGGATAAAGTAAATTGAATTTAGAACATCGTGTGCACTAAGTTTGTGAATTCAAAACATCATTAAACCTATTTGCTTCTAACTAAATGGTGCCCAAGTTATCAGTACTGTAGCAACCGAGACTCCTTGCTCGGGCATACTTACTGGCAGCCACCGTGGCCTGCATTAAAATATAGTAGAAGAGAAAAAAGAAGAACATCGCGGACTCGGTGACGGGTCTAAACGTAGTGTTAAATTCTCTTTGGACGGGTCGCGACGACGAATTGATTGTTATTATTTCATGTTGAAAGTAATATAAATATTTAAAGCTATAAAGCATTATTATTCGATACAACCCCCCGTTCCTTAAGTAACGACCCAGCGAGGTGTTACAGTACACAAGTTACTAACACCAACATTACAGTACCTAACAAAAATATTACACTTAGTAACTGTAGCAACGTTACTTTCAATTTTTCTTAATTATACCTAAGTATTGTTTGTTATAATTTAAAGATTATTCTGTAATACTTACCTTTCATAATGTAGTAGTTAATACCTAAACTGAAATAAAAGTATCTTGTGATTGTAAATGTTTTTTTTGCATTTAGTCATTTCCTCGCTGAGGTGGGATGAAAAGTTAGGTGTTGCACTCGAGTGCAAAGATTTTTCACCTGGTGCTCTTTTGATTCCCTCGCTGACGCTCAGGATTCTAATTTTTGAATCACTCGCTGCGCTCGTGATTCAATTTTAGAATCCTTCGCTTGCTCGGTCATCAAAATTGAGCACGCGGTTAAAAAACAACTTTGCACTCTTGTATAACAAATAACTATTTCACTATTTTTCACTAAACAATAACACAGGTCTGCAAAAAAAATGCTGTCTGGATGTTTTCAACTGATTTATATGTATTAAGGTGTTCTGAAAGCTGAAAAAATACTCAAAAAATTCTAGAACGTCACGTTATTTTGCTAAACGCAAAATTTTTTTACAAAAAGGGGTTTTTGGGCTAACTTGAAGTCATAAATAAATAAGTACAATTTTATTTTGATAATTGTTTTTAAATGTATTCAGGCCATAACTATCATTACTTTCTAAATAAAGAACGCCCTGTGTGAGCTAAATAAACAAACATACGAGTAAACATGTTGTAAACTGAACGTGCGCGCTCCGATAGTGTAAAAAGTGGCGCGATACAATTACGTGTTGTTAACTCGTCTTTGTTTAATAGATCTTATTTAAGTATAGTGCAATGTCGTCTGTGCGTAAGTGTGTGAGTTCACCTTTAAATACTTAATATCAAAGTTTCCAGGCCTCTCGGAGGCAAAGTTGAAAGAAGGTGTTTTCACTGGACCAGATATTAGACGGCTTATGGCTGATCCACAATTCATCACAACCATGACGGATCCTCAAAGAAAAGGGTGGATTGCCTTCAAAGAGGTCATAGAAAATTTTTTAGGCAATAATAAAGACCCTGACTACAAACAAATCGTCAAAAGAATGTTAAAAGCATTTCAAGCTTTAGGTTGCCTAATGAGTTTAAAAGTTCATTTTCTTCATTCCCATCTCGACTATTTTCCAGAAAATTTAGGAGACGTGAGTGAAGAGCAAGGTGAACGATTTCACCAAGATATTAAGGAGATGGAAAAAAGATACCAGGGAAGATGGAGCGTCTCAATGATATCAGACTACTGTTGGATGCTTCAGAGAGACCTTCCAGATGCTTCCTACAAGCGAAAATGTACCAAAAGGAGTCTCACTGGGAAAAAGAAACGTGTTTAGTGCTTACTAATGAATGTATTTAAGATAAAAAAATAAGTTTCGTTACGCAATTATAAATAAAAAAATTTTTTTTAGTATTTTATCTTTTATTTTAAGGTGATAACTTGTTTAACATAGATACCTTTATTGTCAGAAAACGTGACGTTCTACGAGCAAATGAAAGTCATTTTCGGATTCAGCACACCCAAAAACATAAGAATTCTGCCAAAAAAACAAAACAGCTCTCAACTTTTTTTTTTTTTGCAGACTTGTGTAATCTAAAAATCTTATTAAAATACCTAGGTATCAATTGAATTAGCACAACTATAACTATAATGTAAGATATAAGGAAACAGAGCATACAATAAGGATCAAAGACTTAAAGGCCTGCCATATTTAAAGCGCAAAATAGATAAAAATGACAATGTGACTCTTGTAAAAGGATATTAAAAGAAAAACCCTGTACACATACTGCCACAATTTAAAAATCTCCAAGAAGTTGCTTTCAAATTAAGCAGTACACCAATCTTTACAAGTCCCAAAGAAAAATTTAGAAGTCGAAATATTTAAGCTTACAATCACTAAAGAGATTTATGCACAAAGATAATCATATCTTTTATGATAATCTGAATCAGTAATTAATAACTTTTCATACCTACTTTTTGCTATTTATTTTTTCCCTAGTAGCAAACTTGCTGCTGACAAGGTAGGGCAGAATGTGGTAGCTATTCAATTTTAATATTTTGTTATTTTTTGTAAAATGTTCATTCTAGACGTCAAACTTAAACTAAAATTAGTCTCAAATGTGATTCGTCGTCTTTAGTATTGTTTTAAAAGTTTAAAAACAATGTCTTCGTCTCAAAATCAACATTATTGATCTCAGTATGTTAAGAATTCTGATTAGTTATTATAATTTATAAGATAATCAAAGACTGAATTTGCCAAATTAGTTCATAATGTTGTAAGCATAAAAATATTTTTGATATTTTATTTAAAAGATTTAGAATGTGCAGTGTTTTGTTTTTTGAAATGTTTACTTAGATTAAGTACCTTCCTATTAATATGACACCTAGTCTGATCTCGTGCCTTAGTAATTTCTATTTTTATAAAATAATATTATATTACTTATATCTTACATTATAATAATAGTTGTGCTAATTCAATTGATACCTAGGTATCTTAATAAGATTTTTTGATTATTGTTTAGTGAAAAATAGCGAAAAGTATATTAATGTTAAGGTAAATGGGTCTGAATGTAATTAAAACGCTGATTACTCAATTAGTAATTTATTTTTAGCAGCGCTCGACACGTTTTTTTTGAAACACACACTATGGCTACCGGAAGTGCCAAAAACAATAATGCATAGACAATATGTTGCCAGATAAAATGAGCATTTACAAGCATTTCCTCAATACTCCCACTAAATGCTCACCTTTTCCGTACATTTTACTACAATTTAAACCATACCTAACTTACATCTCAGATACAGAAACTGTGTCCTAGGCAAGGCTTTTGTAAACATGTCAGCGACTTGCTCTTTAGTTTCACAATGAACAACATCAAACATTCCTTCAGAAAACTTTTCTTTTACATAATGATACTGAACATCAACATGTTTTGTCCTTTTATGAAATGTATTATTACACTGAACAAGGTTAATTGCACTTTTATTATCTATTACTAAATGTATACTTGGTACTCTTTGACGAGTTACTATTAGGATTTGTCTAATCCAACTGAGCTCCTTTGTTGCTGTGCATGCTGCTATATATTCAGCTTCAGTGGTTGACAATGCTACACACTTTTGTACTTTACTATTCCAAGTGACAGCACCTTCATTCATTAAAAAAACATATCCAGTTACAGATTTTCTTGTTATTACACAGTTAGCAAAGTCTGCATCACTATACATATTGTAACTGCTGTGACCTGACTTGTACAAAATACCTAATTCTTTGGTCCCAACCAAGTATTTGAACACCTTCTTAACTGCTCCCCAGTGAACATTATTATAATTATGCAAATATCTACTTAAAGTACAAACAGCAAAGTAAATGTCAGGTCTACTACCAATAGCTGCAAACATAAGAGAGCCAACTGCTTCTCTGAAGGGAACATCTTTCATAGTATTAGTACCTGTACAGTTATCCATTTTAACATTTGGGTCACAAGGCACAGAGCTTAGATTGGATTGTTCCAAATTAAATTTCTTTATAATTTTATCAATATATCTACTTTGATGTACAAAAATAGACCCATTGTCATTGACTTTAATCTCTAATCCAACAAACTGTTTAGGACTCATCAATGTTAAGCTAAAGTTTTGCTGCAATGATTTTACAAACTTATCAATCAATAATTGGCTTTTACATAACAATAACCCATCATCTACATATAGAAGTAAGTACAATGTTTCACTACTTTGCAGGACATACAAACATCTATCAGATTCAGAGTTTACAAACCCATACTTATTCAAAAACAAATCAAATGTACTGTTCCAACATCTAGGACTTTGCTTGAGTCCATACAATGACTTATTTAACTTACATACAAGTCCGTTTGTGTCTAATCCTGGCGGAGGGTCCATATACACCTCTTCTTCGAGTGAACCATATAAGAAGGCAGACTTCACGTCAAACTGTGTCATCTTTAACTTTTCTTTAGCTGCTAGAGATAGCATAATTCGCACTGTATCAAATCTCACAGTGGGAGAGAATGTCTCATGATAGTCTATGCCTTTCTCCTGAGTAAATCCTCTGGCGCATAGTCTAGCTTTATATCGGACTGTGTTATCAGCGGTTTGTTTAACTTTAAAAACCCATTTGCTTCCAACAAATTTCTTATTAGCTGGTCGTTCCACAAGCTCCCACGTATTGCTAGATCTATGGGATTCTAACTCCTCATCAATGGCTTTCTGCCACATGTCCTTGTCATTGCAGGTCACAGCCTCTTTGTAAGTATCAGGTTCAAATATCTCAATTAAATTTGCTTCTTCCATTTGTCTTTCTCTTGATCTGAGATTATATCTCTGTCCACTCATCGAGCTTTCATTTGACAAATTGTTAATGACTTCCTGAGGTGGGTCAGATGCCGATTCTTTGTATGAACTGTCAGATCTTTCATCACTATCCAATGAAATTTGGCCCAAAGTCTTCTGGTAAAAGTCCTCAAAGGCATCATAGTCATATGATGACTCATCATCATCATCAAGGGATAGCATATACTCAGAACTCATATATGATGCTCTCTCATCTCCTGGACCAAACGGTATACAATCTTCATTGAATATGACATCTCGGGACACTGTAATCTTTCTGGTTTTAGGATCATACAATCTGTAATTGTCCGAGTTTCCATCATAGCCAACCAAAATAAGTTTCTTGCTTTTAGGATCCAATTTGTTCCTTCTCTCCTTGGGAATGTGCATGTAAGCAGTACATCCAAATGGTCTTACATGAGTCAGGGTAGGCTTTGACTCAGTCCACAACTCAAACGGAGTCTTTTCATTACGTGATCTTCTATTCATGAGGTACACTGCAGTTTGCACAGCTTCAGCCCATAGATTAAGTGGCAGCTGTTTGGCATATAACATAGAACGAGCACCCTCCATTATAGTCCTGTTGGCTCGCTCACTTCGCCCATTTTGTTGAGGGGTGTATGGAGCAGTGTCTATTCAATACCATTTTCTGTGGCATACTTTCGGAATTCTTCATTGCAATACTCTCTGCCATTGTCACTGTGCAGTATATTTACATTCTTATTAAATTTATTTTTCACAAGAAGCACATATGTTTTGAACGCCTCTAAAGCTTCACTTTTCTGTTTCAAGAAATAAACAGTGACAAAACCTGTAGCTGCAATAATGAATGTGATAAAATACCTTGCTCCTCCAACTGATGGGCATGGCATAGGTCCACACAGATCACTATAAACTTTGTCCTTCACTGTGTCTGCAGAACTTTTCTTAAAAGGTACTCTGTGTTGTTTCCCAAGCGCACATGCTTCACAGAAAAAGTCACTGAGGTCACTGACCTGTGGTAAATGTCCATTTCGAACCATTTCGCGTAAGGTTTTCACATTCACATGTCCGAGTCTCTCATGCCATTGCTTCAGGCTTACAATATTTGCTTGTTGACAGTCATTATCACTACACACTTTCACTGTTTGGAACAATAGATTGTACAAGTTATTTGATTGTTTAGCTGCTGTAGCCATAACTTTTCCGTTATTGTCCACGATAACCGCATAGTCATGATTTTTCGTCACACTAAAACCTTTCGATGTAATGACACCCTCGGAGAACAGATTCCGCTTCAGCTCTGGTACATAGAGCATGTCGTTTATGGTAGAATCGTACCATTTGCCGTCTATTAGTTTGTGTATTTTCACAGTGCCAACTCCTTGGACTGTTAGTTCACTTTTGTCACCAAGTCTCACACAACTCGTACGTGGTTGAAAATTGATCATGACTTCTCGCTGATACGTCATGTGGGCCGATGCACCGCTATCCAATATCCAAGCCGCCTCGTCGAGCTGCAGTTGAGCCGTAAACGCACAATGTTTGCTATTTTTCGAAGTACTTGGTTCGTTGACTTTTGTACGGCAATCACGAGCATAATGTCCCTTTTTCGAACATTTAAAACAACGAAATGTTTTCTTATTATTATTTTTAGGCTTCGGTTTTTCTGTTGCTAGGGCAGTTTCCTCCACACGTGCAGGATGAAGGTTCTCTTCGTCTAACAAACGAGCGGTGAGGTTAGCCACGGTTTGTTTGTTTACATCTAGCGATAACCAAGCTTGCCGAACCATTCTGTATTTTTCAGGTAACGCTCCGATAATTCGCGTTACAACAGCGAGCTCCGATATTGTTTCACCTGCGTCTCTGAGTTGTTGAGCGATGTTTACGATCGAAGAAATATGTTCCGCCATATTGCTTCCTTGAAATTTTACACTATGAAATTTCTCAAACAACAACATTTTGCTGTTTTCGCTTCTTTGTTCATAAATCGAATCGAGCGTATCTATCATGTCCTTGGCAGTTTCACACGTTTCTACCAAAGTTATTTGCGACAACTCCATTCCCGAACTGCCCCCCAACCGCCTAACACTCTCGCTTTCGATCGCTTTGAAAGCGAGGCCCTCGCCTCGCTTTCTATTATAATATCGAATAATATCGAAAGCTATAGCCTATAGCTTTTGATATTGATTTCATATTGCTTTCAAAATGACAAGATGACGCCTCCTCCTCGCCTCGCCTTCAAAGCGATCGAAAGCGAGAGCGTTAGGCGGTCGACCCCCAGATAGTGAACATTGCTTTGGCGTCATTTTGTTTCCACTTCTCGGTATTCTTAACGTCGTCTGTCGGTGTCTCAGTAATATGTACACCTAAACCTTTTGCCACCAGGGCACATCGTAATTGGAATTTCCATTGTCTATATCCTTCGCCACCAAAGCGCTTGACGAGATTCAACGCGCCGAAAGCTTCCATCTTTGATGCGTCTTACCGGCACCGCGCTAACAATACGCACGTGTACGATAAACACAGAACTCTTCCAATTCGACTCGACAAACACTACTGTTTTAATTCGCGTACTCTGGGCCCATAACCTGTTAAGGTAAATGGGTCTGAATGTAATTAAAACGCTGATTACTCAATTAGTAATTTATTTTTAGCAGCGCTCGACACGTTTTTTTTGAAACACACACTATGGCTACCGGAAGTGCCAAAAACAATAATGCATAGACAATATGTTGCCAGATAAAATGAGCATTTACAAGCATTTCCTCAATAATTAATATTATGAGTAATGTCTATAGATTGTTAAGTACTATCAACAAAAGCAAAGCTGGACCATTTTCAAAAAATTTTGCTTGCACGAGATGACCATAGTTCGTCCCGCCCCTTGTTTAAATTGACGACGAAACGATTATTTAAAAGAAAGAAATTGTTTGCATGTGGTGGCCATACCTCATCCTGTCTTTTGTTTGCTCGGACTGAGCTAACAGATGTTATGTCGTAATGAAAATAGGCTGTTTTGTTGTTTTGCAATACCACGAAATTTAGTTGACCCACCAACCAAAAAAAGGTAACAAAAAGGACAATGGCCAATTTGAAAAAAGGACCACTGACTTTTTTACAACACTTTCAAAATGTAATTTGCTCGCACATCTTTTTTAAGTCACAAACAATTATTACTATTACTATATATTTGCGGTATAAATCCCAGAGAAAGTTTTGTGCCTGTATTTAAATGGCTAAATATAAATTATATTGATTAAAAATTTATTTTGACTTTATACTGACTAGTGCAACAAATTGTCAAGACTAGGTTTATTACTCTTATTTCTCGAAAGTTAAGGTTTTTTTGGAATAAATGTTTTCGTTATATAAATTGACTTTTTTTCATAGTTTGTTATTCATTATTTGACATTCAAAGAAAATGAGGCCACTTTCGGATTCATTTTTTAATCTGGATTTAATATTTAGTATATTGATCAAAGCTTTCAACACATTTAAAGCACACTCTGTTGCTAAAGAATAAATAAATAATAAATAAAAATGGTTTATTATCAACAAAATTATTACATATCTTGTATTGAGACAACTCCAGGGAGTAATTTGTAATACTCGTATTGGAGTGCCTCGCTCCTGCCTAGGTGCTACTTATTATACATATAACATACCTATATTTAAAGTAACAAAGAAGAAAAAGAAAACAGTTTTATCTTTTTATAGGTTAATTTGAATTACATTTCACAGTACTTAACTAATAATAACTGCTTGCATAGCAAGCATAAGTAGCGTAGTTATTATGATTATTTTATTACATTTTGTTAGGTATTCTTTTTAGCAACTTATTACATGTATTGTTAGGTGTGTGAGTGTGTGTGTGTGTGTGTGTGTGTGTGTGTGTGTGTGTGTGTGTGAGTGTGTGTGTGTGTGTGTGCGTAAATGATTTTGTGCTCATACTAATCTTTGTAGAATATTTTCTGTGTCAACATATGTTAGTGTTCTCAGCCACTCCATTAACATTTTTTTACATTCGTAGGTATGCATTGAGTATATATTAAGTATTTGATTTATAATATTATAGATATAGGCACTCTGGCACAAGTACTGGCGTCTTGCAAAAACTGTACGTATTGGAGGAGAGACTGCAACAGTGCCTTTGCGTCTTTTGGTAAGTTTCGTGGGGTCGTAAGGTAAAGTCTTATGCATTCTTAGTGTACAATTTAAAATATATAGTTTTCTTACAGTTAACAAACCACTCAGCCTATAAAGGTCGTCAGTAGGGTACCTGTATGGTTTGAAATACATAACCTTTAAAAGAGACCTTTGTGCCCTTTCAAGGTCAAGGAATTTAATTTTGGAAGCCCCTCCCCACACTGTTATACAATATGTGATGATAGACTGTGCCAGGGCAACGTAGATTTTATTTAATAGTTCACTTGCCATGGCATACCGCAGTGATTTAAAGATCCAGATAAGCTTTCTTACTCTACCAATGACTAGTTCAATATGCGGGTGCCATGACAGTCTTTGATCTACCAATATTCCGAGATACTTTGTGTAGGTCACTTTTTTAATATTGGAACAATTACAGTTTGTATCAACTACATTATTACATGTATGAATTTTAATTGTAAAGTCATTCCCTGGTTGCGTTCTTTGGTTAGGAGTGAAACACATGTAATTAGTTTTTGCTGGGTTAAGTGTGAGAAGATTTGCGTTGAGCCAAACAGCTATATCAGCAAGACCCTTTTCAGCAGCACTCCTCACAGCTTCCCATGACCGGCCTGAGAAAACAACAGCGGTATCGTCTGCATAACAGAAGATCCGTCCGCCGTTGATCCGTAACATGCATAAATGATTAATATAAATCAAAAAGAGTGTCGGACCCAGTACACTTCCTTGTGGGACTCCAAAGGTTATATTTTCTTCGTTGCTTTTATAGTCATCAATTTTCACAATTTGTTTCCTTTCTGAAAGATAACTCTCAAACAGAGAAAGAGCCATGCCTCTAATTCCGATCTCCTCTAGCCTTTGGACAAGAATAGGTACAGAGACTGTGTCAAATGCCTTTTTGAGATCTAGGAAAACAGCGAGGCATTTGTCACCCTTATCCACCTTATTTACAATTTCATTTGTCAAGTCTGTTATTGCATCCTGAGTTGATCGACCCCTTCTAAAACCATATTGTGAATTTGATAATATATTATTTTCTGTTAAATAACTTGTTAGCCTTTTATTTAGAAGTTTTTCTATGATTTTAGAAATGCTCGTCAAAACAGATATCGGTCGGTAGTTGTTCACTTCTTTCGTGTCCCCACCCTTGTGCACAGGAGTCACAACGGAGCGTTTTAGAGCCAGAGGAAATACACCGGTTTGAAAACATAAGTTGGCTAGGTTGCTTATTACTGGGGCTAAAAAGTCTTTACATCGTTTCAGCAAAGTTGTAGGTATGCCATCCCAACCACATGCACTTGTTGCATCGAGACTCATAATTATGCTATCAACTTCTTGGGGGTCAGTGTCTAATAGCACAAATGATGACATTCGTGAGACTGCTGCATCCGCGGTGCATCGTTGAGTGACAAAACCAGGCTGTGATATTATTTCCTCTGCCAAAGTTTTGCCAATATTAACAAAGAACTGGTTTACTCTATCTACTGCATGGAGAGGGTGTCGAAATTGAGTGAGTAAATTAACACTTGAAGTTTTTGGAGCTTTATAGGGGGTAATTTCATTAATAGCAGTCCACAAACTTTTTGAGTTTCTCTCAGACTCCTCAATTTTCTTCCTATTGTATTGTCTTTTTAGCTTTCTGATCAAATTAACACAAAAATTACGGTATCGTTTGAAGACAATTTTTAACATTTCATTATGTGGTTCGGTTTTCGTTTTAAGTTGTAACTGATTTCTAAACCGAATACAGCGCAGAACTCCGCCAGTCATCCAAGGTTTCAATTTTCGCTTGCCACCAGTAACTGATACAATTTTTGTATTCCTAAGCAATTCAGCCCTGACCAAGTCAATCAATGCATTTGCGAATGTATTAGGGTCATTATAGGTACTGCAACAGGAAATGTCAACTGAAGCCAATGACTTACACACATTATCAAGATCAACTTTAGTTTTGGTTTTTTTCCTTCGTACATGTTCAGTTGTTGCACCATATAAAAGAAGCATTACCATAGAATGGTCTGTAATTGACGAGTTCAGAACTGCGACAAAGGCAGATGTGCTATTTTTATCCAGCTTTAGAATAGCATGGTCGAGACAGCTACTTCCTCTAGTAGGTAGACAGTGACCCGATAGAAGGCTATGCGAAGATAGAACATCTAGGTATTTTAGTCGATTATTACGCTCATTCGGTGTTTCTGTAGGTTTCACAATTAGGTTGATATTGATATCTCCAATAATCAAAATGTTTTTATGTGAGTCTATAGTTTCTAAGTAGGAGTCCAGTGAGGTAATAAAGTTTTCTGCATTTATAATTGATGGCGACCGGTAAATACCCAAAATTGTTTGATCGTGAGTAGTTATTTGAAGTCCGGTTGCTTGTTTTAAGTTTAGTTCAGTTATTTGAGCTTGATGACAATTCCTTACAAAGGCTACAACTCCATCATTTTGGTTCAGGTTGTTAGCCGTGCAGTACGATGTGTAATTACTTATGAGAGGCACTTGTTTATTCGGGTTGAGCCAACATTCCGTTAGAAGCAAAATATCAACTTCAAGCGACAGTTGTGACAAACATAATTGCAAGTCGTCAATATTGTTATAAACGCTTCTAATATTTTGGGTGAGAACATTAAGATAAGGGTTATTATTACTAGGCAAGTATTTATGTAGGTCCTCTATGTTACATAAAGTAGAATCAGCTATACCTGTATCGTCCAAATCCTCTAATGTACTTAAAGTACTATTCATAAATTGAACTAATTTGTATTAGATTGTCATTGCTTTGGCCATAGTTGGAGTTATTCAACAACAAGAAATATTCAGAATTGTCAAAATCAGGGGTTTTCAAAATTTTAAATATAAGTGTTGAGCACGGTGTATGAAAGTGTGTGGGTTTTTTACAAAACAAAAAGTGAAGGTTTAATGATTGAATGCTAGTTAGAAAGTTTTGTTTGTGGTGTAATGTGAAGTGTACATGAAATACAAGAACAATACCAATAAATTAATGATAAACAAAGAACCTTTTTGAAATGGCCAACTCTTACAAACCATTGGGTGTATTGTTTTTATAGTTTATTTTATCAACTACACTCATCAAATAGCCGTAATCTAGAGCAATCAGCAATCGTAAGCAAGAGTCAATCCACTGAGCTCTGCATAAAATCGTCTAAGCGGAGATTTTAAACAATAGAGTAACTTAATAAAAGCCGCCAAAGTAATCTTTACTATGTTTATATATATGGTCTTCATAAATTAAAACAAACATTACTTGAGTTTTTATAACAATGGCCTATGGATACCTATATTCTGTCGCTTTAACAAAGTTGGTTATTATAAAGGTATTCTTTAGACTACTATAGCTTACTAAAGCACATTGGTAAAAGTGAAGAAAAAACTGTTGTTTTAGGATAGCTCCGCACATTCATGGTTTTCAGAAAAAAAAGCGAAGAAAAAACTATTGTTTTGTAATAGATCCGCCCATCCAAGATGCCATTGGTTGGCAAGCCGGTACTATAGCTTTGACAAATGCATATGAAAATAGCCCTTAAGATGGTCCAGAGTCGGTTTTGTTGATAGTACCTACATGCAAATCATGCAATATTTCATTTGTAAATTTTTTAAGTATCCTTTTTTTGAGAATTATTGGAACTGATTATTATAGAACTTATAAACTAAGAACTTGTTTTATTTCTAAATTATTAAATAAGTAACCTGCTCAATGATAAATACAATACTTTTAGGAACGATATACATAGATAATTATATATTTTTTGCTTTATAAAACTATACTTTAATACCATAAATAAAGTTTATCTACCTACCTGCCTAGGTAATAAGTTTCGATAACATATAGTTGAATAGTATAATTTATAAAATTTAAAATGTAAAATAACAAATAACTTATTTTATTGTTCTTATTTTAATTTTTTTTATACACATGACTGAAATTGGAGCAGGATCCCTACCATTAAAAAACCTGTTATGTAACACAGGCCCCACATACTAGATTAAGAAGGATGAAATTAATACAAACAAAACATGATATGTGCACAAAGAGGACAAAAAAAAATCTAGTGGCGAGCGGTTTTACTTTTGGATAGTGATTGCCAGATTATATGATTCGTTATATTTTTTTGTCACCCTAAAATATTTATTGTATTTTTAGTACCTATCGTTCCTTGGCGAAAAAATCAGTTTTTTGTATGCCCTGAAAAGTTGTTATTTTTCACATATAAGATTCTGCAGGCGCACCGACGATACTTTACTAAATAATATTTTTTACAGGTGATTATCGATTGCCATTTACAAGTTGTTTTAGTAGTGATAAACCATCACAAATTTGATGAGGTCTTGGAGTTGATAAACTAATATTTTTTAGTAATAATGCTTGGTTGGTTAACTGTACAAGTATTGTAGAGCTAACCATTTTTTTGTAAATTGATATTGATGTGACCTCAACAACCTCAAGTTTTATGAAATTATTAATAAGAAATCAATGCTGTTAGAATCACTTACTTTTTGTGAGGCTTCCGAGCTGAAAATGTGTGAAAATGTGTACATTTTCGAGACATTGTGCTGGGTTCGTCGTCCATGTCCTGCAGTAGCTGTATCCACTGAAGTGATGAGGCAGCGATCGGACTTCACTTCATATAAGTTGGTAATCGCATGGTGAGGTTTCAATCGCAGATAAACTTGAACTAACTCTGGCTCTTCTAGCTCGGAGTCCTCTTCGAACAATTCCAATAAGTTTGTGCCTTTCTGAGGGCGAGGTCTCATGAAAGGATTCGATATCAACGGCGGCATAGGTTCTATAAACGAAGGGATATCCCTCTTGGACTGATCATTATCAGAGTATCGTTGATCAAGCATTTTGTTGTTTAAAATCTATAGCACCAACATGAATACATTTAAAACGTGGAAAAATAAGTAATTACAACCAACCAAAACAAACGGCAATCACGTACAATGGTCCACTTTAAGGACTAAGTGCGGAAACCATCACCATTAACATAGAACATAGAACAAACGGCAACGGCTGAACACTTTTAAATATATTTTACCATAAACTAGCTAGATGCTGGCTGTCACTGACTGACATTTAACTTTTTTTACCGTTCGGTTGGCTAATTTGTTAAGTTTGGTCGGAGCATAGACAACAGCTGAAAACATTATTTTTACGAAACTAACCGGTTTTATAATTGCAATAAAACCATAGGCACATCATTATACATAGTCTATGAGGCACATCCTTAACAAAAAAAACAATCAGTCAGTCAAAATTACAAATGTCGGATTGTACTTGTGTATTGTTTCACCGTTGTTTATTTTTGTAATAGATAAATACAGCAAGTGATTTTCGTTCTAACGAATATATGCAAAGCAACGAACCCGATAAACGCCTACTATTATTGAATATGTGAAGTTTATCATTGACAATACCCAAGACAAGAATTTCTGAAAATGTGATTATTTCTTGTATTTGGCTGTATGCCATCGTTTTAATTGCATTTTTATTAGAAACAAGCATCATGAAGTGGCTAGTCGTTGTTATTGTGAAGATCTTATGTTTGCCAATAGCCCTGGCTTATTGTCCATCTCTTTGTACTTGTAAGAGTAACAAGGGTGGCGATGGGGCGTCAACGGAGCCTCAGCCGGGTGAACCCAGATTACGGTGCGGTGGTAGTCCCGCACAGATAACAGAACTCAAGGAAATAGATCTGAGTAAAGTATATAACAGTGTAGTAAGCCTGTAAGTGAACACTTTGCTTTACTTAAAAAAAAACACTTAAGTTTCTCTTCTACTTATTAATGTTTCACTGCTTCTTGCAGGAATCTATCTGGCAATGCTATATCAACACTGTCACGAGAGTTACATCTTCCCAATTTACAAAAATTGTAAGTATGTTAATTTAGATAGAAAATACTTCCATCCAATACAACAACAATAAATACTGAACTTAAATAATTGCAAAATTAAAATATTGCAATTTTATTGGTTTACAGCGATTTCTTCCAGACAACCAGTATTTCAATAATAGTAATAAAAATTTTACCTCATATTTTATATACTTTTTTAATTTTATGATTTTTAAATAATTTTATTTATTGTGTATTTAATTCAATACAGTTAACTTGATTGATTTAGTGTGTACTAAAACAATATTTTATGGGCAATGCCTAAAATAAAAGATTTTATTTTATTTGTAAATTACTTTCTTCCTATCCTGGCGCGATAGCCCCAAAGAAGCTTTAGCCTTTGATACGAGTTTACACCACTGGTCTTAGTTCTGAACCATTCTTATTTTATTTATTAACAGTTTCAAATGTCTTATTTTATTTACAGAGATCTAAGTAAAAACCAAATAACTCTAGTTGAATCTGATGCATTTTACAACATGACGTCGCTGCAGAAGTTGGATCTGTCCTACAATCAAATCAGCAATGTTTACAAGGAAATGTTCAAAGGGCTCGTCAACTTGGAGCGACTGGTCTTAGCACAGAACCACATATCAGTGCTGGCTGTCGGAACCTTTGATTATCTTGTGGGATTGAAATATATGTGAGTACAAATAAATGATAGCAAATCATTTAATACAAAAAAATATGAAAGTAATGTTAAAAATAGATATTTTAGATTTTTATTCAAGTAGATATTTATTTTACTTTCTGTCCTTTTCTATAAGCAACTCATATTAATTTTAGAAACTTATTCATGGATGAATAAAATAAATTATATTTATTTATTTATTTACAGTGATATAACCGACAACCCATTGATATGTGACTGCGAATTACTGTGGGTTGGTGATTGGTCAAGAAATACACCAGTGAAACTTGTTAACAATCCCAAATGCGCATTTCCTGAGAACATGGCAAATAAAACTGTTCGCAAACTGAAGCTATTCCTAGATCTATCTGCTTGCGGTAGTGTGTTACCAACTAATTCGTTGATTGTCAAACCTAATTACGATCAGGTGGTTTTCGAAGGAGATACTCTGACCCTATCCTGTAATGCTCCGTTTGCTTCTGAGAATGCTAAATACGAATTAAAATGGGTACATCCAATGTTAGAGATCTGTGATGTGAACATAACAAACAGTGAAATGCATGAAGAAGGATTGGCTGAAACAACAGCGTTTTTCCCGAATATAACAAACCATCACACAGGCAACTGGACTTGCATGTATACAGACTCTAACCATATAAGGCATAATCATACTATCCAAGTCTTGGTGTTGTCTAATAGAACTGAGTACTGTTTGACAACGCACACCTTGAATAACAAAGGGCTTTACTCATGGCCTCAGTTACTGTTGAATCACACGGCAACAGTACCGTGCAGTGGCGGGGAAGGCTTGGCATACAGACATTGTTTTGCAAATGCAACATGGGGAGAAGTAAACACTACAGAGTGCTCATACATAAGCAATGTAACCAAACTGTTGCAGCAATTTGCACTGTTGAATGTAAGTTTGGTGCAGTATTCGGCTCTGAATGCTACAGAACGGTTGGGTATGCTGATACAAGAGAAGACGTATCCGTTGGCAGAGATAACGGACCCCGATGATGTTATGTTCATTGCTCAGGCTGTACGAAATTATATGCAGCACATACATGAAGAGAAAGATTTGGGTGAGTTGAAAAAGGAAAAAGTATTAATTTGAAATAAATAATTATATTTCTGTATTGCCATCATTGCATGCTTTTGTGAAGTTTATGGACTTACTGATAAACATAGTAGTAAGAGTCACATACAGTTCATTTCAAATTAATAGGATATAGTCTAGATCAGTTGTCTCAACTGCCTGTCTGTTTAATAATAATACTAATAATATTAACAACAATTAGTGTAAAAAAGACAAAACAGAATAACTATTTGAAGCGAATACTCTGCGTATGATTACCTATACTGCGCATCAGTGCATTGCGCTGCTAGTGTGAACACACTAGCATAGCCATACTAACTTTGATAGATAGATAGATAGATAATACTCTTATTGCACAACACTATAAAACATAAACATGGACAAAAAATAAATAATTTACAAAGTTACAATTTGGCTGTCTTATCGCTTTCAAGCGATTTCTTCCAGACAACCAGTCGGATGGAAAGAGCTAATCTATACTAATATTATAAAGAGGAAACCTTTGTATTTTTGTATGTATGTATGTATGTTTGCACGAATAAACTCAAAAACTACTAGACCGATTTCAAAAATTCTTTCACCATTTGAATGCTACATTAGGGCTGAGCAACATAGGCTATATTAAAAAAATTTATAAATACTAAAAACTACAATTTAATTTTCCAATACAAAATGATTTGTATGTTTTGTTGTCATGGAAACCATTGATATATATTTAACTCAATGATGGAAAATGTCAAAGTGGTACGAAGTCCGCCTGATCAGCTAGTAAACTAAGATCAGAGGTGGAACTATTAAAACTTATCAGACAGACTTATGTATGTATTACATGATATTGGTTTTCTAAATGTTGTACTAATGAATTAATTACAGAAAGGCAGGCAGACTTGTATGCTTACAAATTCTCTAGTGTTTTGTGATATTGTTGATGTTGTGACTTCTATAAAAATAAATAAATAATACTAATGTCCCCATAGGTTCGACCTTGCTGGACGTAATCAGCTCAGCCATGAACATCAGTATGCCGGTGATGGCGGGCGCGGAGGAGAAGTACGGTTCATGCACGGACATGGTGCGCGCGGTCGACGAGATATCAGCTTACATCAGCAACGTGCAGGGGCAGAAGGTAACGCGTTTACTCCACCAAGCTCCTATCAATTGTAGTACTAAAGTTTAAATTAAGGATACGGAACACAATGGTTTCAATCAATAATAGAAATATAGAACCGGCCTTTGACAAATCGGGATGGCAGGATACAACCGGCCTTTGACAAAGTCTGGCACAGAGGCCTACTTTGCAAGATCAAACATCTCCTGCCGCATCCCTTCTTTGGGATACTAAAGTCATATCTCTCTGAAAGGAGATTTCAAGTAAAGGACGACGAATACACTTCGTATTATTATTTTTTGGTCATTCACACATTTTTTTAAAGTTATGGACGATACAAACTCATTATGCTAGGTGGCTCTATTTAGGAGTTCGGGAGTGTATTAACTTTTATTTGTCATTATTATTTCTGGTGGGGACGTCGCCGGCCGAACGGACGATCAGCCCGCGTTTTCTGTGGGCCATTTCGTCCTTTTTCCCCGTTCTCCCCTTTGAGGGAGTTAAAGGTTTATCCAGCCTTCACGGCGCCCCGTCAAATCTTTTTGTCTTTTTGGTGAATCTTGCTATCTGCTCCACCTCCAGATCCTTCAGGTCCTTTATGTCTAATGTATCCGACCCCCATAGCTCCCGTCTTATCCGTGAGTATATAGGGCACTCAGCGAGTAGGTGGAGGCTGGTCTCTTCGCTTTCCGTGCACTCCGGGCATATGGGGTCGGTTTTCACTCCTTTTTTATTTGTCATGCAAATGTAAATTAAATATTTATATTAGTGAAGTCGTTGTGGAGATCCTTGGGGGGAGGCCTTTGTCCAGCAGTGGACGTCTTTTGGCTGAAATGATGATGATGATGATGATGATTATGATGATGATGATGATGATGATGATGATGATGATGATGATGATGATGATTAGTGAAGTCATGCGCGTCGGGCGCGCATAAGCTAGCAGCAGTGATCTTCAATGTAAGTACACAGAGGTTACTAAACCGAAAGGGCTGTGACTTGTTAATTTTGATGTGAAGTCAGAAGTCACAAATTCACAATAGAAATATTTAATTAAATTTTGCATAAAATAATTATTTCTCAGTAACAACACATCCAAGATTTAGATCGGATACCTTTCTGTTACACGTTGTATATGATATATTTGGCATGGCAGAACAACATCGCGGTGGAACGCTTCCCCGTCCGCGAGGGCTTCAACGGCGTGACGTGCGTGTGGTACTCGGGCGCCGGCGCGCCGCCGCGGCTGCACTGCACCACCACCAACCGCACCGTGGCGCCGCTGCTCACCGTCTCCAACGACTTCATACACGCCAGCGTGCAGGTCAACACTCATTCATACACTTACCATTGTTTTTTGAAGAGATCGATGTTTTTACACAACTTTATTCACTTGCCATTGTTTTTTTAAAGTATTTTTTTGAGAGTTTGCTGATTGCCCCTGGGCATTTTCAGCTTTACCGGGTTTTTTTGGGGGGCGGCGAGAAACTTAAAGGTTCCTCGAGCTGTGTGAAACGAATCACCGTCAGAGGTTTTCTAGAGGGAACGGCATCGCGCACTAGTGCGTGTCCCCGTACCCTATTAGATTCTCCGATAGGTTCGGATCGGATCGGGGAGCGGAACCACCCGAAGGCGCTTCTAAAGGTTCGGACCTCGGCTCGGGTTGACCGGGTCGTGGGGGTGGGATTTTTTTGAAGAGCTCGATGATGCTAACACGCCCGAACTGCGATTGCTGAAGTTTTTTCCAAAACTTTCGCAAAGGTAGACAGATAACCAAAAATGTATCGAGTTCCTCCGGGCTTCAGAAAGCGTAGCGTCGTATATGGAAACCCTTCCAGTAATCGGCACTGCCACTGATCTGAAATGCGGGAGACTTTCTAGTTCACTTCGAAGAATTATTGCAGTAAAGCCGTTTGTCCCGGCTGCTTTAGTCATTAACAACCACCAATCTGCACGGTAACGCCGCTGCTTACCGTCTTCAACGACTTCATACACGCCAGCGTGCAGGTCAACACAACCGTATTCACTTGCTATTGTCTATGGATGTTATAAGGGACAGGCGCGTCATAACCCGCGCCCGTAGATTTTTCCCTTAGCTGATGGCTTCGTGCGATTATATAAATAAACAATATTTTCTTTGTTAATATATGATGATGATGATGATGATGATGATGATGATGTATGATAATAACAATGAGTAGTGATAAATGATATACCCCCCAACCCCTTGAGTACCTCAGAAAAAATGTTGGGTCTTACTGTGAACTCACTCGGCCTTCTTGAGAGAATTTTATAAAGTCTCATGCTGTTTTGCTTCATTTGCCAACACTCATGCACGTTCAAGAACACTTAACGGTTAATAATCCAGCCCATCATCCATTTACAGTAATATTCGACAAAATATAAATTTTAGAAAATTAAAAAAAAGTGCAGACATGATATGAATTTCGGGCATTTTTTTAATGTCGAATTAAATTTTTTTCTAAAATAAAAATTAAAAAAATTATTTACAAATTTTGTACAGTTTTCAATATGTTAATTGGAAATTAAAACCAGAGGTCATATTATAATGTAACTAATAACCATTGTCTCCTTCCAGATCCCCCATTCAGTTCTGTACAGCACCACAGATGCTGGAATGCTACTCCAAACTAAACCCCATGACCTTATAGTATCGATGTACGAAAACGCAGCACTATTTCCCCTACTGCCGGTGGTGGGTGAAGATGACGGCACTTACCGGAACCACCGGCCGAAGGACTATTACGGACGGAGCACGAAGAGGGAGGATATGAATATGGAAATCACATCGCCTGTCGTGGGATTTCAACTGCGTAAGTTTGCATTGATGATATGTTGCTTGGTTATGTTTTATTGATGCTATGTCCTTTTCTTCGAACAGGGACCGGTCCAACGGTTTAATCACAAAAGCCTTAGAAAGGCATACCAACAGACTTAGGTAATCCTTAAATTTGTGTAACCCTTTCAATGGGTAACACCTTCAACTTGATAACCTTTTCAGAAGGGTAACCAAAGGGTATACTCTCTCTCACCTCCTTATCACTTGCCAAGTTAATTTCGAACGTATGTTTTTATCATACACGCACTATAATACTGTAAAACTTATGGTCCGATGGGTTCGTGGCAAATCGGAAAAGACTTGTTTAAACACGCAGTGCAACGCCGCCGCCGCTGCACAACGCAGCGATCGACATAACGTCAAACAGTAATAGCTCTTATTTAAGCTGCTTTCAGCCTTTAAAATGGTTACCAAAGGGTTACCCGTTCAATCGCTATCCTTTGGGTTATTCTTTCGATTTGAACGGCTTCTAATGCGCAATGGGTTTGGAAAGCAAATCCCTTCTCATAACCCCCTAAATGTGTGACGAGACCCGTCTCTGGTTAAGAATAAAAGTTTTTAAGTTGGATTTGACTAGGTCGGTCTAGCAGGTTACGGTCCTAACTGTTAAATTGGTAGTGGGTTCGACTCTCCGTAAGTTCCAGTTCCATTTAATAAAACAGTTTTTTATCATTAGATATAATACTAATTATTATTATTTGCAAATGCAATGTTAATAGTAATGCTATAGAAAATATAATTTTAATTATTTTATTGACACTAGTTAATAATAAGCCTTTAAATTGAATTCAAAGAACTTTATTTAAAAACTCATAAGAACATAGTTCACTTATAATGAGCTTACAAATTAAACATAATTGACTATAGTCCAGCATTACGCATAATTCTACTTTACAAAACATTTTTATACACATATTCTTATATTCTGTGTGGCAATGAATAAATGCTTTTCTTATTATTATGTATTAAAATGTATCCATCATCATCAGCCGTAAGGCACACTAGCGCCACCAATTGATAATTTGACAATTACTAACGGACCTGACCTTTTTTTAAACATTGCATACCGTCCGACAACAGGAAAGCATCCTTAATATTTATTTAATAATTGTGCACTGCTTTTTGTGGCGTGGTTTATTCACAAAACGGGCTATCGCATTTATTCACAAACAATGGCCACTGTTGGTGTTAGCGAATGAATACAAAAACAAACCTAAAAGTAGTGCACAATTATTAAATAATAGATGTTTGCCTAGTGTCGGAAGGTCCGCAATGTTTGAAAAAAAATCCAGTTTAGCAGTTATCAAATTAAATCCATTTGCGGCACTAGTGTGCCTTACCCTTCGCCTTAAATGAACTGCACTCCTTTACGTCATTGGGTAAGTCATTATATAATTGTGCTCCCTCAAACATTAAGTTCTTACTATACTCGCCTTTCAAAATAGTAGTGCCATTTGTAGCCTAAGCTGAATGATCATCATCATTATCATCAGTCTATAATATTAGTCCACTGCTGGGCATAGGCCTAATGCTGAATAATAATTAATAATTAATTTGGTATATGCATGACTGATGTGGATCATGCTCGGTGGCGTGCACTTGAAAAAAGCCTATGTCTAGCTGTGGACGTGTGTAGGCTGATGATGATGATGATGATGATGGTGATGATAACTGATGTTCCTTATTTTAATTAATGTGTGATGTGTGTTCTGGTACCCACGGACCCAGCGTCGTGGTGCCAATCCGGTACCCCGATATTACGCTGAGTGGGAGCCATTTCAGGGCCACTAGTTTTAAGTTTTTCTTTGTTATGCATCTACTTATATATACCTATTATTATGTATTATAATGTATCCATCATCATCAGCCCCTCGACCCACTGCTGGGCATGTACCCAATAAATTTTTTTTCTGTTTCTATTTAATAAATGATTTTGAATTCTGAGTTTTATTCTGTTTATTTGTAAGCGGTTATCAGTTTACGTTTAGCCTGACAAACTGGTCCAATGTGTTTACGTATAGTTTAACAAAACTTGTCTGTGAGCAGACAACGTGTCCCTCCGCAGCGCGCTGCTAGAGCCGGTGATAGTGACGCTGCGCGCCGCGGCGGCCGGCGGCGTGGGCGGGCGCGCCGCCGTCTGGGACAAGCTCAGCAGGCGGTGGACCGACAACTCCACAGGTGAGCAAAGCAGCGTGACTATCATAAGGCATGCAAAAACCGGCTAGTAACAAAACCGACTCTGAACCCGAAAAAACCGGTTTGACAAGTTTTTTGACTTAAAACGGAGTTAAAATTCAGTAGGCATGCATTAACTGGGTACTTTAAAAACCGGGATGTTTTGAATATTCTGCTTCCAAAACCGGATAATCTAAATAATAATGTTTTTCATGTAATAGACTCTTCGATCAATAATGTGCTAGATATAGGATCCGGAACCGAAATTGGTCCTGTTTGCTCATACCTATACGTTTAAATTTCGAATAACAAAATCTGAAAAAATCATTCGATAGCATCAACAACTTCAGCTTACTGTGAACCTTAAATTTTAAACATAAAAACCTAAGGTTGCAAAATATTTGTAAACACGGCGGCAAATCAACCTACCCAAAACTGTCAAATTTCTACAATCAACACACTACAATTTTAATTTATAGTTTTTATTTTATTGGTATTTTTTTTGTGAATTATCTTAATTTTTATTAATTATTGTGGTATCGCCTTACATGTTGTCTGCACATGCCCGTGGAGTTACAGCATACCAATGTTAATGTGTCCTTGTTTGTTTAACTGTATTTTCTGTTGTAACTCTGTTATGTGTGGCTTATAATTAAATAAAAATAAATAAATTTTGAACTTTATCTTTTGGTTATAAGGATCAATATTCATTGGAGAAATTTTACAGGTTTGGGTAGGATCTGCCGCCGACTGTACCTACTTATTGTTAACTGTCATCGCCACAAACGTCATTGTGGCCCCGTGGCCCTAAAGTCGCGTTCCGTTTTTCAAGCGCTCTGGGAATTTATGTACATTGTCGATCGAAGAATGGACTTCAAAGAAATAGAAATGTAGATATTTTATCATATGATACATTGTGCACACAATACTAATAGAAAATCTTTTTGTACGAATGGGAAATAGCGAACTTATGACGACGTTACAATGTTTTACCACTGGGAGCTAACATAATATTTTTTTTATATCAGTCAATTAAAAAATGACGTAAAATTTATAATGTTTTTAAAACCTAAAAAAAATATTGTAATTTTATATTTCAGAATATTTTTTTTAGTTGTCAACATCCTTATTCAAATCATCTCTCTTAATTTCAGATTGCAAGGTATCCCACGTCGTGTCAGAGATGATAATCATCAGTTGCACAGAGCTAGCATACGTAGGTCTCTTACAAAACGTTGAGACTGGCATCTACGGTGCGCGTACTGACGGTGCCAGGTTCAAAGTCTCCCATCCCGCTGTGTACGTAGGCAGTCTGATTCTCGTCGGCTGCGTCAGTTGTGCCACCCTTACCTACATCATGTGCTACCCAGCTATACAAATGGCTAAGAAAACTAAACACGCGCTAATCAACACCTGGATAGCTATCGGACTACTCTGTTTCCTATATACCTTGGGGATATACCAAACTGAAGACGTGAAGCTCTGCCAAGTTTTAGGGTTGCTGATACATTACCTGTCTCTCTCTTGCTTGCTATGGATGTGTGTATCCGCCAGTAACATGTACAAATGGGTGACAAAGACGCACAATCCTGTGCGGACGCCCGAAGATGATATTCCACCTGATGTGCCGGTTCAGAAGCCTATATTAGGTTTGTATTTGGTAGGTTGGGGTATTGCATTGATAGTGTGCGGAATATCGGGAGCTGTCAACTTGAAAGATTACGCCGGGTATGCCCAGTGTTTCTTGAGTACAGCGCCAGCTTTGAGCGCTTTGTTCGTTCCAGGAGGGATCCTTTTATTGTTCATATTGGTGTTGTTCCTCCTTATACGCTGCACTATAAGAAATATGAATGTACAATTGTCTGAAGGGACTCAAGCGACGGAAAACGTAGATTTGGAGATGTGGGAGCCTAATCAAACTGCGGATGCGGCAGAGAGACGCAGTATAAAGTCTACCGTGGATTCAGAAGTTGAAGATGTTGAGCATACGCCTATCATACAACTCAGAGCTCAAGTCATTGTACTTTGTTTGTACATGTCTGTATGGTCGTGTGGAGCGATTGCTGTGTACAGACCTTTGCCAGCCTACTTACCTTATCAAGAAGATATTTGCAGTATTGTCTATGCTGTGTGCGCGACTGTGTTAGGGACTTTCATCCTATTCTTCTATGGTATTGCTAGGAGTGACGTCAGAGCGCAGTGGTCGATGATGCACTGCTACCTTCAGAAAAGTAAACAGTGTTGTAGAAACAGAAGTGTGTTCGACGCAAATCAACAGAATTTGCCGCCGAATCAGGCGACTACAGGGCCGGTAGTGAACCCGATACCCAACGACAACAGATCGCGTTCTGGCAGCAGGAGTTCCAACAGAACTAACTCTAAGACAAACAACAGCGGCACTTACAAAGGTGGCGCTGAGTTAAACGGGCAGACGCTGCAGAAGGAAATGCTTAAAAACACGAATGGGAAGACTCCGAATATAAACTTAGTAGTGTTACACAGACAGCAGTACAGGTCGAACAATTCTATGATGACGTACCCCGACAGTGCGACCGTCGGCCCGGAGGTGTTCTACAACCCCAATCAAATGAATGTCGCCAAGAAGTTCTTCAAGAAACAGAGGCAGCATATGAAGAGGAACTGCCTCGAACTGCCCACGAGACGAGACTACGACAACGACTCCCACATATCGCTGCCTTTACCGACTAAGGAAGCTTACGGCGGCATGGCGAATATCTTGAACGCCGGCTCTAAAGTCAATAACACCAATATACACGTCGAAAGATCCAACAACGGCATTAAAGAAACGAGGAACGTGCTAAATCCCAATCTGTTGGAAGAGGACTCGAGAGATTACAAGAATTACTCCATGGATCGCAAGTCTTGGAACAAAGTTGATGACTCGAAGAATAACAGAGCACAAGTAATGAATATTTACACGAATGTACCAGAGACGCAAGTGCCGCAGCATCAGGTTGTGAAGGCCAACGCACCGAAAACTTTTAACGGACAACGGAGCACTGTCTCCGAAGAATGCCTGCAAAGCCATGCCGAACAACCGGAAATGCGGACGATATCGCAGCAATGCAGTTTAGAATACAGTTCCGCGTCGGAAATACCTCACACCTGCTCGGATCAAACGCTGAACACGCATTCGGAGATAACGTCCTACCAAGAGACGCACAGTGCTTTATGTTCCACCAACGAGATCACTGACACGGAAAGCTTTGGCCAGTACATAGACTATTTGCAGCCGAACAAGACGCAGGACAGCAAAGACGCCATAGACAAATCTCTGCAGGACATCTCTGAAGAATGCACGATGAACAGCGAGGAGATGAATCGATCGAGCACGCCGCAGAACTTAGGGGAAGTCGGGTCGGAACTCGCAAATTTACTGCAGAATACGGAAAACGATATAGGCGGGTCCAAAGAGAAGTTGGACGAGGATAAAGACGCGTTCTTCATGGCGAAAACGACGTACGACTTCGAGACTTGCAGCACGAACGCCAGCGAGCAAGGGTTCGAGAACGAGAGCGACATTTACTGCCCCAACTACCAGATGTCCGAAGTTAGCATACGCAGCCACGGGCTGTACGCGCCTTCGCCGTCATCAATGTGCCCGAACGAGATAAGCTTCAGCAATGAGGACGTTTCCACTATCGAGAGTCAATACGTCAACTACGACCCGGGGTGGCGTAAAACGATAAAAAGTAATCCGAAGTTAGGAAAGTACGTTCCGACGCCGGCTGTCAGCTGTCCCGAAGTGAATAGGGATAGTAGCCCGGTGTCCTTCGCGAGTGATCTCGACGAGTTGTACACGCAGATAACTAGTAGGGACAAGGACAGGACGCAGCGGCGGGACGTAGGCTTGGACGTGACCGTGAACAGTGACGTCACGCTCAAACCGGACAGTGACAGTTGTGTGAGCGAAGCTGTTTCAGACGTTGAGTTCAAAGGAGAGACCACGGTGTAGTATTACGTTGTCGTTGAAAAAAGGAAAGTTTTATCGTATGGGTGATTTGTTGTTGGATAGAAAAATAAGTTCTATGCGGTACACATACGGCTTACGTTTGCTTGTGCGTGCATGTGTCTGCTGCGTTAATGACTTATCGTCAGCGAAAAGTGTTTCGGCGACAACAGCTTGGTGTTAATAAAGTTACTGCTTGAAGACGTATTATAGATGATGGATAATTGATGTATATTTGAAAATTGTCTGTTTTATGACATTATTGGCTCTTTGATGCATTTATTGACTTTTGTGGGGTCTGCCCACATTGTATATTGGACAATGTTAGTTCACAACCAATGGAGTTACATACAGTTTACAGAAAAATACATAGAAGTGTTTGGGTTATATTGATTTAAGTTTTTGACTGACATTAAGAATTTAATGGAGAAGCAGATTTTTTATTTTTATATTAATTAAATGTATCACTCCATTGATCGTGAATTACTGAAATTACACTAAATTAGTGCCATTACTTAAGTTGTATAATTTTAGATGCTAAGTTGTAAATTATAGTCTATTGTAAAGTTATTTATTTTTAAGTTTACTGTGGGTCTGAGGGCTGCTTGTGTCTTGTGAAACGAAATGAGCTAATCCTACTAATAATTTTGTGCCAAAACGTTGGAATGTTATTGTATTCCTAACTCCATTTACTTAATTATTATTAATTAATAAAAATTTTGATTGATTTCTTGATTTTTTGTGCACAAATTTGAGTGACACAATGTTATACACAATTTTTTATTATGACTTGCGCGATCTACAGTACAAGTTGATTGTAATTTGTCTTGCTTTAATATAATACCAGTTACGCTTTGCAATACCAGATAGAGACCAGAACAATAATTCAACATACAAAGCTATATAAGTTATCTGACAGCTAAACCAATAACTTAAAAACAAAATGTTGATTGTTATATCTTTTATTTTTGGTATTAAAAAGTTTGGTGCTTTTTTTTTGATAATCCTGCTATTTATCTTTACTTTGTCAAGTTTTTAGAGTTCCAATACGAAATTGTGTCACTTTTGACTGAACTATTGTTATACCGCCTTACTTCTAGTCTTCGATATAATTTCACCCCCATTTTCCTACAGTTTGGAAATTTTAAGAAACCAGGAACAAATCGTTTGTCTATTGGTTAAACGCAGTATTTGGAAAAAGTTGTGCCTATTGTGACCGTGATTTGGCCTACATTGTTATTGTAACTGTCAGTTTATCATTAATAATAAGAATTATATAAATAGAATAAGAGCTAATATACATTTCGGTTCAAGCCAAATAGATACAGTACATTTCAAAAAACGAAAATAAATATCTTTAAACCAAAAAATCATTTGTATGGGATACCGAAATGAATAAAAGCTCTCTTAAATCATTAAAATAAATACCTATTGATAATTATTTTTCATGAACATACATTTTTTTAATTGTAGAGGATACATCCACTTAGGAGGATCTTGGAATCTCTTGGTCTTCTTATCACTAGTGTATCTATTGCGAGTTTTTTTTTCACTATTCGATCGAGTTAAGTTAATATCAATAGGATCGAAACACCTCGTGACGAGTTTGCGAAAGCAACTTGTCACTGTACGTACAGTTTATTTCATTGCAACGCTTACTCTTCGCTGGTTCGTGTAAATTTTCGGAAACAAGTAAGCGAATCTCACTTATCTGGCTCCGTACAGCTTGTTACATTTCAATGTGTAGTGTAGTGTTCACTTTCTTAAAAACTTTAGGAAACAATAAGCTAAGGTGACATAGACAGCCCCGTACAGCGTGTTACATTGTAACGCTATTTCGATTAACTTTATTTGCGTTAAACATTTATATCATAAAAATGTTAATTATAAATAAAAAATGTTTTCATGTTTAGCCGTTTTCAAAATCTATTCTAAAGTGCTTTACATTTATAATGTAAAATTAGGCAACAATACTAAATACATTCACATAAATTATTTACGATAAGATTCTTTTCAAATTGTGAAAGAACTCGCATTTGGCACTCTGATGGTTACTAACGAAGGTTATTTCACCCAGAATCCTCAACCACTGACTTCAAATGAACTACTTACGTTTTAAACTCTTGCGATTAATTGCACATTAACTTTTTATATATATTAAGTATATAAATAAGGCGCTATTTGACAACTTACCTTTATGTTACGAAAAGAGTACTATATTGTATTGTTGGAATGTTAAGATTGACTCTTGATTCTAACTACACAGATGTTTCTATGAAATAGTATGATTGTAATATTTATTGCTTCGGTCTGACATCACATTGAACTATTGGCAAGCGACCGTGTTAATAATGCAACGCTATATACCTCTCATATCAAATATTAACGACCAAAATTTGTTCATACTTCATAAGGTGTTTTTAAAGCAGAATAGTAGAATGTCTTACCAAAAGTTCGATGCGACTTTAGACTATGATGTAGAGACTATAGTAGAAAACTATTTAATGTGATATAAAGACATCTTCCCTTAATCAGCGCAAAGCTATGCGCGCCTTACTGTAGACCGTTTGTAGATGATTTTGAAATCTATTGACATTTTGTGAATATAATATATTGATAGTGAAAATTTATAAATGGTTAGCTTTTTGTGGGCATATTGCGTATTAAAAGAAGCGTTTGCACTTGTTAACGAAGTTTTATTTTAAAAACCATTTCAATTGTATTAATAACATTATTAAAATTACAATAATAGAAAAATATAAATTCTAATTTAATTACTTAATAATATCATCACTCTTTGGTTCCTGATAAGGATAATAAATAAATAAAATAATTCATGCAAACATATTAAAAACCTTAGATTTCATAACGCGGTAACTCCATATGCGTATGCGCATATAATCGGTAGTAAGTTACAGTGCAATACGTAACACTTAAATGTTTAAGGGTGCTTAATGCAAACTGTTTAGTATTGTATAGTACACTATACCTCTTTAGTACTTAATCTTCAGCCCGGTGTAAATCGAACGAAAAAAAAATATACTAATAAAGAGTTTGCTTTAGAAGTTTTAAAACTTGAATATTAATGACCGTTTGTGTTTCTAAATAGATACTTCTCATATTTTACATTGACGTACTATATAGAAGTATCATGCAACGGTAACGCACTTGCACTGTAACACTATCAGTTGACATTCATCCCTACTTGTCAGACCACATAATCTAGTCATTAATTACATAATAGATAATCTTATTACGACGATAGCGGACCTTTAGCTTAAGTTGAATATTCACTATAGGTATGTTTGCTTTTTCATAAATCATATAGATTAGATTGATAGCTTAAAGTTAATATAACTTACAGTTCGAAAATGAAAATAGCATTTGAAAAAAAAAACGACTTGCGTCAGGTGAGAGTCGAACTCTCGACCTTTCGTTTAAGATTTCGAGTCATTGGTTTCCCTTTTTTTTTCCAAGTGCTTATTAAATTTTCGTTATAAATATGGCATTATAAATTAAAAATAACAATTAAGTTATAAGTTACAATTGGTAAAATGACTCTAATAACTCTAACAATAAAAGTAGCGGCAGAATTATTTCAAAGCTTTAAAAACACGTGTTTACGTATACAATGTGTGGCCGCGCGTTCATTGGGGATGTGACCCGCGCCCATGCTTTCACTGTAAACTAGAACTGAGGCAAAATGATATAAGTTTGTAAAGCAAATTAGTAGTTGTTTAATTATTATTTAATCATTAATTATGTGTAATTACACAAGCCGGTAAATCTAGTGGCGTAATTATTCGCATACATAAAAAAAAGTACCAGGTATAAACTAAACTGTTCACATTTTGGTTCACATCACCTACAATAAGTAGCACTCAGCTACGCTAAAGTTGAACACACGGATCTACTATACGGATCTATTCGTGGTTAAGTTTGTTTTCACATAAAATAAGTTTTTAGGCACATATGCGTCTTTATTGTGTAAAAATCGACATCGATGGTGATCTTACTTAAAAGTATAGTGATGGCTTGTTGAGTAAACTACGGCCTGGCTACTGAACGGGGTGACCGGCACGGCGAGCGAATTCTCTCTTCAGCGGTTAGGGTAGTGGCTTCAGGGTTTGACAGACTTCGTCGCCAAAAAAAAAAATAGATTTTCATTGAAATTTTATGGGATGCAGCTAGGAAGCAGGTGAGGTGGTCAATATTACATTATGGCTAAAACTAAAATCAGTTGCTTAGGTGTTAGCAATGGCCACTAAGCAACTGAAGCTTCTTAATGATTGAAGGAAAACATGTTGATCACTGGTTCTTGTCAACACTGGTGCTATTGCCGTAATTGGCATCTTAATACGCGATGTATTAGGAGTTCGCTCGTCGGCCGCCCGGCCGCGCGCCGGTTGCTCTGGGTGCATAGTGTGAGGTTTGTTTAGGTACTATACGGATAGTCATTCGATTACGTTTATGAAAAAGAAAATTGGTATGGCATTATTAGGCTCGCGACGAGAAGAGTTAAAATTTTATTTTATTTTATTATCTTAGGAAAATCAAGGTTTAAAGAGTTTTAATAGGTTACAAAATATACCTAATACATAAAAACCATTTATAGGTTATCACTAGTGATCAGATAATCGGATGCATATTTACCTAAAGTTGAAGTGTTGGCTGTTATGGAATGCGCTTTTGTATCTAAAAAATCCCAGGATTTCTGAATCGACAAATTTAGTGTTTTTAAAAAAAAAAATACACATGCTAAAGACGTCCTTTCCACACCATGTTACAGAATAGTTATGCATTCCCAAATTTTCTGGAATCACGGGATTTCTATTTTAAAAAACATGTTTTAAGAAGCCGCTTCAATAATTTCCTAGCCAAAAATTAACTTTAGGTAAATAAATATGCATCCGATTATCCGATCATTAGTTATCACCGATAGAAATTAATTAAAAGTAAAAGCACTAGGCAACGCATTATTAACCTCGCTCAAACTATTAATTTATTTTTTATTTTATTTTGGGTTGGTAGCGATAACGCTTACAGTATATCTACAAATATTAAGTTGGTTTAAAGAACCACTCGCTAAACATCCGCCTCGCTGACAGTACACTGGTACAGAAAAGGTCCAGTTCAATCTGCTTGCTAAGTTGGTTATAGTTATCATACGCACGCCATAAGTAAAACTATTCTGATAATTGGTGTTCGCTTTTGGTAAACAGATGATACAATTTTGCCATACAAATTAATGTTTTCATGAACGTGATCGAATGGCGAATGAAACTCGCACAAAGCACTCTGTTGTTTGTCCGGGCCGTTAGGAAACAAGTCTTAGTTGAGTCAGGTGGCGTAGTGGGTTGCGCGTCACGCGTGCGCGGGCACGAGGCGCGCGGTGAGGTCGCGGCCGCGCCCCGCCACCGCGCCCAGCACGCGGCCCATGAGCCCACGCGTGGGCGCTTCGATCTCCTGCACCTTGGGCGCGCCTAAGAAAAAACACCAAAAAAATATAATTTACTAGTGATTGCAATTCGATTGTAGTTCACCAAATATACAAAATGTAACAGAAAAGTGTGGTCAAAATGAAAAGATTTTGGGCATTGTCTGACCTTAGCCATCATCAGCTCATTTTTGTCCCCACAGCTGGGGCACGAGCCTACCCTAGGGATGAATCGGGAGAACGGGCCATAAACCACCACGCGCACCCAGTGCGGATTGGTGGTTGTTAACGACTAATAATGCAGCCGGGACCAACGGCTTTACGTGCCTTCCGAAGCACGGAGGAGCACGAGATGATACATTTTTCACGTCACCCATCCGATGACCGGCCTTTGCAAAAGTTGCTTAACCTCAGCACTCGCAGACCGGGCGCGTTGAGCACTGCGCCATCGAGCTCCTCCCTTAGCCATTATTTTGTGGTAATTAAGTTATTAATTAGTTTGTAGTATTATAATGTAACATATTATATTTCGGGATCGGGACTGCTCCATATAAACTTTCATTATGCTAAATCTTATACTCTTCCATGCGTACAATATGCTTTAAAAGGGGCACGGAGTTATTTATTTTGAACTTTTTGAATT